>WEKX01006241.1:191926-237878 GCA_013390025.1 Pitta sordida
TTTTTTTTTTAAAAACGTGTTTTGTTTTTTTTGGGTTTTTTTTTTAAAAAAAAAAAAATCATGCCTAATTTTTTTTTTTCGATCGCTCCGGATTGCCGCTGCCCTGCACCACTTGGATTTATTACCTTTTTCTTTCTGATTTATTTTTTTTCCCCCCCACCCATGGTTTTTTTCATCGGCCGCGGAGGAAGGCGGGGGGAGCTCCCCCCACCCACCCCGGGCTGGGTCGGAACAAAGCGGGGCTGCGAATTGGAGATATAGATATATTTATATATATATTTATTTATATATATGTGTGTGTGTGTGGACGTGGCTGTGTAGGAACAATGCGAAAGGCCGGGATGAAGGGCGAGGAGGAGGAGGAGGAGGAGGAGAGGAAGGGTTTGGGTCTCCCCTGCTGCTGCTCACGGTGGGTTGGGGGCCCTCGCTGAGCTTTATCTTGTACCTCACCGAATGTTTATTTATCTTGCCTCCTTCTCGCTTCGAAAAATCCCTGCTTTTACCCTGATTTTTTTTTTCCCCCTCCCTTCGCATTTCTTAAGGGGGGAAAAAAAATCGCCCGAAAAAATGGAAAAGAGTTTGTGAGGGTTGGAAAGAAGCGAAACGATTTGGACAACCCTTCCTGCTGGGACGGATATTCCGACCGAAAAACCTTTATTCCCTTTATTTGGTGGGGGAAGAGGAACTTTGCGGGCGCACACACTCAGTGTCCCCAGCCCCGGCACTGGGCTCTCCTCCTCGGTGTGTTTCTCCTTCCCTTCCTCTCGGAGTTGCGGGGAGAGCCCCTCTCCCCTGGGCATTGTCCCGCTGTCTTCGTGAGCCCGAGGTGCTGGCGAGCGGCGGGCAAATAAGCCCCAGAAAATAGAATTTTTGTTGGGGAGAAGGCAGCTGGAGGCAGGGCGGGCTGTGGCTCAGTGGTGCCCCGTTCCCGTCGCTGTCCTGGGCTTTCCTCGGGCTGCCCAGGCCTGGAAGTTGGGCAGAGGAGGTGGTGGCCGGCACAGGGCACAGTGACCGGGGTGTTCCCATTGCTCTCCCGCTCCCCTGGGGGCTCCCGACACCGAAATCCCAGTGTGGAGCACTGGGACACATCCCTGCTCCAGGCGTTCCTTGGTTCCCCCCTAACTGGGAACCAGTTGCCTGCTCCCGGTTCTCCCTGAATTTGTAGCTCGATGGCTCTCCGCCCTTGGTTCTCCCCCGGTTCAGAGCCCAGAGCTTGTCTGCTCCCAGTTCTCTCCCAGTCTGGGGCTCAGTGGTTGCTCACCATGTTCTCCCGGAATTTGGATCTCGATGTTTGTCTGCCCTTGGTTCTCCCCCAGTTTGGAGCTTGATGATTTCCTCGTTTCTCCTGGGGTTTGTTGCTCAGTGGTTGCCTGCTCTTGGTTCTCCCTGAATTCGGAGCTTGGAGGTTATCCCCCCTCGTTCCCCCCCACTTCCCAGCTCAGTGGTTCTCCACCCTGGTTTCTCCCCCAGGCTGGAGCTCGGTGCTTGGCCTCTCTCAGTGTCCCCCGAATTTGGAGGTTGCCCACCCTGGGTTCTCCCCCAGCTCAGGGCACTGGGCACGTGGGGCTGCTCCCGTGGGTGCTTCCCCATCCCTGGATCCCCACGGGGATGGGAGAGGGCGGCTGGGAAGCGCCCAAAACGTCGGCGTGGCCAACCGGGAACGTGTCGGGACACGTGTGGGCAAAACCCATGGAAGGGTTTGACCTTGGTGGGGCCTGGCCGTGGCCCCGCTCCTGTGCCCCTCCGGAGCCACCCCACACCGTCATCCCCGGGGTCCGGCTGTGGGATCCGTGGCTGCCTTTGACGCCCTGGTGCTCCCACCTCCTCCTGGGTCCTGCCCGGTGCCTGGCGTTGGCCTCATGGCAGCTCCCAGCAAACCCAGCTGAGGAAGCCAGCCCCGGGATTGGCGTCCTGGGCAAAGTCCAGCTCCAGTTTGAGGAAGAGCCATGCTGCTGGTTGGACTGGGATTGCTCTTCCGGGTGGATCCATTGAAACCTCTCGCTTTGGGCCGTACTTTGGGCTCCCAGGCCCCTTTCCTGGGGCGCTGCCGGGGCCGTGCCAGCCCCCGCCCGTTCCGCCGAGCTTTACCTCTTGTTTTTAGAGTAAAGAGAGCTAAAGCCTTTAAAAATAACACGGCTAAGTGGAATTTTCCAACGGCTTGGAGGAGCGAGCGTGGCCCGCTGGGCCTGGCCGGGCTTGGAGCAGTCGCCATAAATAAGGAAAATATTTTCCTGCCCTTTCTGGGCAGCTGGGGCTGTGGGCTCCAAGCTCCGGTGGTCCCGGGGCTCCTGGTGTTATCAGAGGGACATTGATAACACATCTGATAGACGGAACCATTTCCTAATCGAGTTAAGACAGGCTTAAGCTGCATTGGGAAGTGTTTCCCTTCGGCTCCTGGCTGCGTGTCCCGAAGCCAGAGATGAAATCATCACCCTCTTCCCATTGTGAATAATCCCAGGTCTTTAAAGGGGGGGAGAAAAATAGACCTGGGAATGGTTTTGTTGGAAAAAAGGGGATAATTGTCTCGAACCTGTGCTTGGGATGAGCTCAGCCCTGGGAGGGAGCTTTCCCCAGGATGCCTGTGGAGCTCCTTGAAAGGGGTCTGGGGGAGCCAGTGTGGCTTTAATTTATTCCATCGTGTGTGATGGAGGCTGGAGGGGGGCAGGAAGTGCTTTGGGGATTTACTGGTGCCCAGGTGGGGGGCGGTGGGAGCGTGATCTCCTTGGACAGCCGGGAATTGCCCGACACATTCTGCCTAAATCCCTCCGCAACTCCCTTGGCTGTGATTTGGGAGAAATATTGACCCTGGTGGGCTCCTGTGCCGGCCGTTAAAAGGAAGCATTCCTAATAAAATATGGTTTGGAAAATTCATTTCAGGCTGGAATTCGCCTCTCCAGAAAGTATTTTAATAAGGAGGTGGGGGAAATGGGACACATCATCCGCATGGAGAACGGCTCCTTTCGCCTCTGCTTTTCCCTCTTCTCCTCAGAGAAAGTTTTGCTCGGCTCCGTTCGCTCCACGGGACAATCCAACAGCTTCCTGAAACCAAAATAATTTAAGAGAAGAAAAAAAGGTGAGGGGAAAAAGGAGAAAGAAAAAAAACCCCTCAGACAAAAGTCTAATCCTTGGTGGTATCTTTATTCGGCGTTTAATGACGTGCTGGTGTCCCGTTGGATCCCGTGAGCGCCGGGTTCGAAGCCTGGCGTATCTGTGCCGTTTTTAATGCCGTTTTACGAGGGACAAAGTGCTTGTGGGAAGGCTGTTTCCGAGGGGGATGGCTGGGCTGGAGCTCTGGGGCGGGGGGCTCGCGCTTGTCGGAGCAGATGTGATGGAATTACCGGAGCGGTGGGCGCCGGAGGCTTTGCGGTGACGGGGCTTGGGGAGCGGGGAAAACTCGCTGCTTATTTTTAATTAAAAGTCGTGTTTGGCTCGTGGAGCCTTTGGAGATTGCGCCTTTGCGTGGGTTAAGAGGAGAGGGGAATGGCTTTAAACTGAAAATGTGGGGAGTTTAGATTGGATATCCCCGGGAGGGTGGGGAGGCCCTGGATCCCTGGAAGGGTCCAAGGCCAGGCTGGAGCAGCCTGGGATAGTGGAAGGTGTCCCTGCCCATGGCAGGGGGTGGCACTGGATGAGCTTTAATGTCCTTCCCAACCCAAACCATTCCAGGATTTATAACTTGGTCCCCACACAAACCTCGTGCACCTCGAGGCTTTGCTTCATCTCCAAACGCTGGTTTGGGCAAAGCAGGCATGGATGGCGCGAGTTCCCATTGGAGTTTGCCTCTGGAATGGTGGAGCCCTTCCCAAGGGTGCGGGGGGGACCCTTTCCTGGGTGCCAGGCTGTGGGGAGCCCTCCCAGCACAGACCCCCGTGCCCTACCTGGTTTCACAAGCGCGATTCCCCCTCTCCCTGTGCCCGGGGGAAGGAGCACCCAGGGCTCCTTGCGGGTCGGTGGGGAATGACTTCATTAACTTAAATTAAAAAAAAAGGGGAGGCAGGGCTGCGGCTCTTGCAGTAGCCGAGTAAATACCGCTGGATTCCATAAAATGGATTTAACTGCTTCCTTTAAAAGAAAAAAAGAGCCGTGATGGGGTGGCTGATTGATTGTAAAAGGAGCCGGAGCTTTCTCGGAGCAAAACAGCTGCTGCAGCTCCTCGGAGCCGCCTGGCAGCGGGGCCGGCCGGGCCTTCTGTGCCATTTCATGCTGGGAAGGACTGGCAGGGGAGTGCCACCCTCTGCCACCAGCGCAGCTGAGCCCCTGCATCGCTCCGGGGTCTCTGAGCTGCTCCTGGGATCCTTATCCTGAACATGCTGTGCGTGGCAGGGTGGGATGTGCTCATGTGCTCACCTGGGGCTGAACTGCCCCCCCAGACACCTTTGCTGTGTGCTCGGGGTCCCTTGGACACTGGGGTCCGCTCAAGCACCTTTCCAGGGTGCTCAGGGTCCCCCCGGTCCCTGCCCGTGTTTGTTGGGATCATGGGGGTCCCAGGAGCCCGGTGCTGGTGCAGCCCCTTGCAGCTGTTTGGGTTGTCCTCTGTCAACCGGGGGATGATCCCTTGGGATCTGCGGGTCCCACCTGCCGCTGTGTCCCCCGTGTCTCCGTGTCCCTGTCCCTCTGTCCCAGCGGTGACCGTGCTGCCGGGAAGCCTTGTCTGCCCGAGGAACACCGGGCCCCGGTGGGAAAACATCTTGGAGCGATCAGTAGCACATGCTACTTGGAGTCTGGCAGCTGGAACAGGGTGGGGAGAAACAAAGCTGATTCCATTCTGTCTCTAATTAATGGTTGCTGGGATCGGGGAGCAGGAGAAGGGCTCGCTCGGCGCTATCGCGGCGTCACATCTGGGCAGGAATGCGCGGCCGGGCTTTTGTTGTGCTGCACTGACAGAGAGCCCAGCTCCTGGCTGCTGCTTCCCGAGGATTTTCCCCTTCCCATCCCTTGCTCTGGGGTGTGGAGGATCCTCCTCCGGAGAGCAGGAGGAATGGTGGTGGTGGTTCTGCTTGGTGCTGGGAAGGGTTTGCTTGCCCCTTGTTGGAACACCAGCTGGTGGCTTTGTCCGAGCCTTGGGTGCCTGTCTGTGGTTGGAGCCCTGGTGTTCTGCTCATGGCAGTGTTGGAATGTCTGGATCCTGTCTCTGGTTGGATCTCGTGGCTGTGCCGGAGCTTTGGGGTCCCATCTCCAGTTGGAGAATCAGCGCTCGCTCGTGGCTGTGCCGGAATTGGGATCTTGGCACTCCTGGCTCCGGCAGCTTGTCCGGGCTTGGTCCCGGATGAGTGGGACAAGCTGGGGCTAAACGTCCTGCTCAGTGAGGCTGGATTTGTGCACACGGTGGGATTTTCCTGGCCCTGTGTTTTTGTGGAGCAGGTTCTTCTGGGGCTGCAGCCAAACCCCAGAGAGGCTGCGGGCAGTGCCCGGAGCGGGGCTCGGGGGCCTCCAGTCCCCTCCTCCCTGGGGAGGAGAGCCCGAGGAAGGGGGGACAGGTTTGGGGGGTTACTCCTGGTGTTCCAGTGAGCAGTGGCTTCTCCTGTGTGAGCTCTCCCTGCCGGAGCCCCCGGGCGGGATCCGAGGCGGCTCAGGCTCAGGTGCCGGCGTGGCAGTGCCGCCCCGGCCGAGCCGAGCAGCTGCACTTCAGAAATGCCAGCTATTTATAACCCTGCCTCGGCTGCTCGGCAAGAACCTTCCCTACCCGTACCCGGCCCTTCCCAGGTGGGCTGCACACCCTTCCCAGGGGGGTGCTCCTTGTCGGCTCTGAGCTCCTCTCAGTGTTTTCCAGGGGCTCCGTCCCGCCGTGGTGCTGTGCCTGCACAGGGATCCACATGTGCCGTGTCTGCTGGGGCCGGGCCGTGGTGAGAGGCTTGGAGTTTGGCATGGGTTGGCTCCTGGAGGTGCCAGGAAGGGGTGGCTGGGACACTAAAGCCACACCAGCTCTTCGTCCCCGGGCCCTCGTGCTGGAGCTTGGGGTGGGTGCCCTTGCTGGGTGGGGCTCCTGGCTGGTTTTGGTGACCCCTGCCTGACTGCTGGGGATGGGACAGGAGCATCCCACATCACAGCAATCCCTTCCTTGCCCTCAGCGTGCAGGATGAGCCCAGCTTTGGGGACTGGCTGCTCTGCCTGGCTTTCACCATCCAACCTCTTCAGAGTGGGTACTTCAGGAAAAATGAAGTGTATTTTCTTGGCTTATGAGCGATAAATCCCCTCACAGCATTCCCATTGATCCCATGTCCACGTTTTCCTTCTCATTCGGGCTAGGAAGTGTCTGTGGTTGCCTGTGCAGGGTTGGGGCTTGGTTGTGTCTCCTCTTTGCCACCGATTTTACCATTTTCATGGATTTCTGGACTGCGAGAGCCCAGCCTGGTGTGTGGGTTGGCAGGCAGGGACAACAGCCTGGGGTCCAGTGGGGATGGGGAGGGATGGGCAGAGCTGCTGGGGACTGTGCTGGTGCTGGGGAGGGATGGGCAGAGCTGCTGGGGACTGTGCTGGTGCTGGGGAGGGATGGGCAGAGCTGCTGGGGACTGTGCTGGTGCTGGGGAGGGATGGGCAGAGCTGCTGGGGACTGTGCTGGTGCTGGGGAGGGATGGGCAGAGCTGCTGGGGACTGTGCTGGTGCTGGGCTCTGGTGCCTTTGTCTTGGCTCGCTGTCGTGTGGCAGCAAGAGGGAGGGACACAGCCCCCCCTCCCAGCAGGATTTTGGGGGGCAGGCAGTGCCTGGACGCTGGGAAGGGCAGTGGGCACGCAGCCCCTTGCCCACTGAAGCAGGGGGGCTGGTTTTTGCCGTGCGGGTGCCGGGGCAGGCGGGAGCATATGGAAAGGATCTGGGTGTAATATCCCGGGCTGCTCCGCGGCTTTGCTCAAGAGGCCACTTCAGCAGGGGACGCGGCGTGGTTAGTCCACCCGGCTGACACATCCCAGGCCTTCCTCCGACTTGAAAGAGCTCGAGTTCGCCTTTGAATCTGAGGATTTATAGCCCTTTTAGGCCTCTCCAATAAAAGCACGGCTCCCTCCTCAGACAGAGCCCACCGTCTCCCTCCTCCAGGCTCATTATCCGGGGGATTTGTGTTGCTTGCTCTCGCTCTGTTGTTCGCTACCGCCGCTTTCTTCAGATGTGTGGCCGAGAACTTCAGAGCAGCAAAGCCGAGCTGGAGCAGCCGCGGGGCCCGGCCGTGCTGCCAGGATCCTGGAGCCAGCCTCTGCATCCAGACCCCGCAGTGCTCAGGGAGAGAGGGCTGGTGATGCTCCCCTGGAGCTCAGGAGCAGTGGTGATTATCGGTTCCCCTTGCCTGGTCCGTTCCTGCTGATCCCCCTGCTCAAAGGCTGGGAGCAAACCGGGATGGGCTCCCACTGCACTGGAGAGCTCCAGGCCTGCATCCATCCCGCATGTCTGTCCTGGCACACGTGGGCACTGCAGCACCCTCAGCCCCATGAACGGTTTAAAGGGAGGCTTAGGAAAGAGGCCAGAGAAACGACATAATAATTATTGTATTACAAATTGTTTCCTTTAATGGGCCCTGTCGGGTCGCTCAGCCTGCTAAACACATTGTGCCCTCCTCCAGCCCCTTCCCACTGCTCCAGCCTCCCCTCGCAGCCCAGCGCTGCTGGAAAATCCCACCTGGTGAGGAGCTGGGGCGGTGGGGGCTGCGTGGGCACCCATCTGCTCCTGTGGGTCTGCGTGGTGAGGGGAGCTGGGACGGCCCCACTTGCAGGTGGGAGTTCTTTCCCTGGTGATCCCTGCCCACTCCTGTGCTGCAGAGCTTTGCGTTGTCCTGGCCATTGTGTGTTCCAAGGGCTCTTCCTCGGTGGCTCCCACCACAAACCTCCTGCCCTGGTGCTGCAGGACTGGCCGTCCCATCCCTTCCCGGTGTGGGGTGTGTGCTGCGGATGGCTCCCAGGCAGCTCTCTGGCAGCTCCCGGCCCCGGGGGCTGCAGGGTGTAAGGAGAGGAGCCACCAGCGGCTCTGCGAATTTTTTCGTTGCCCCCCAAAGAATAAACGCGTCGGAATTAGGCAGCAGGTTACGTTTCTTCAAGGCCAGGCAGCAAATATGTTTTAAATTTGGCAGCCGACAGCGGAGAGCGGGTGGGAGAAATTTTCCAGGTATTGCGTTACACTTTCCCCTAAAAGGGCTCTGCTTTGGGGCTGGGGATTAAAGGGAGGCGAGGAGGGGGACCCCTACTCTTCCATGTGCCTGCAGCCCTGCTCTGAGGGTGCCAGGGCCCGGATGCCACCCTGGGTGATGCCTGCCCTGGGTGTTGCCCATCGCGGCTGACTCAGGCCCTGCTGGGGCAGAGCTGAGCTGCGGGGGATGGCCGGGATTAATTTTTGGGCTTCCTCCCTCTGGGTGCGATGGGAAACTTGCAGCATGAGGGCCCCGCCCAGCTCTGCCTGGCCCCCCTCTGTTCTCCTCCGCTCTCCTGTCCTCCCGTGATGTCTTTAATAAACACTTCATGCAAGAGCAGACCTGGGATCCGCTCCCAGCGCAGACCTGGGGCTCGGCCAATTAGTCAATTATTTTAAGAGAAGAAATTAAAAAAAAAAAAAAGGAAAGAAAGATGAAATGCTATTTTTGTAAGGAAAGGTCTGGCCGATGGATCAGCAGGCAGCCCCTCTCCTGTGGGAAGAGCTGGGGGGCCCTGTACAGCCCCTGCCACAGTGACCAGTGACACAGTGTCCCCCTGGGGCAGCAGGACACGGGGCTGCCCCTCACACCAGCCCTGTGTCCCCAGCTGTCCCTGTCCCTGGGCAGCCAGGAGGGTGGTCCATGAGCGTCCATTCCCACCAGAGCTGGCACTGGTGCATCCCATTGTTCCAGGCTTCCTTCACAGCAGCAGCAGCAGCAGGAGGAGGAGGAGGAGATGCTTCCCCAGGAGGTGGGACAGGCTGTCCTTGTGGTGTTGGGGGACACACAAAACCCTCCCCTCTCTCTGGGCCCTGCTTGGGTTGGGATTGCAGGAAGGTGCGAAGGGCTGGAGGCAGCTGGAATTTCCCCTTCAGCTGTGTTTGGATTTAAGATTGGTATTATTCTTCTTCCATGGAATTTTTGCGAGGCTGTGGGCTGTACATCCCTGCTGGTGTGTGCCCCCCTTCCCTCGGCTCTGCTAATTGCTGAACTAATTGGGGCAGTAACATCCTGGCAGTGAGGGACACGGAGAACAGAAGAGGGTCCCTTGTGCAGCTGTGTCCCCTGGAACCCCATCCCCGTCCCCCCACTCTGTGCTTTCCAGCTTCGTGCCTGTTGCTAGTTTATGGCAGTGGAAGTTTTTCCTATTTTCTTCTTTGGTTTTTTTTTTTTCACTTGCCTGAGCTACAGAAAGTCTTGCTGGGAGTAGGGGATGGAGGAAAATCCGCACATGGGGTGTTGTGGACAGCAGCAGTGGCGTGGCTTGGTGTCCCCTCCCTGCAGTGAGAAAGGCCTGGCGAGGAGGGGTCGGTCCCACGTGAATCCCTTCCCAGGAGCAGTTCCCAGTCCCAGGGAGGTTTAACACCCGATGCTGCTTTTGATCTCTGCCCTGACTTGGTGAGCGCTGGGTGCTCTTCCCTAATTACCCCCTTCATGTGGGGCTGCTCTGGGTGTTTGTGCTCGCCCGGTCTCTCCAGAAGCAAAACCCCCCCTGCGAGGGCGTGTGCGGGGCGGGGGAGCCCGCGTGCTTTCCCAGACCACGGAGCAATCCTACGGCGCTCTTCACATAGCCCTGGGTGCTCCCACCCACGGCAGGCAGTTTCAGGCTCCCTGCCTGCTTTCATAACATCCAGGAGAGGCGTGAAAGTCTTCCCGAGCCTCCTCCCTTTGCCGCGTGTGGAGCCTGTGGGCTTGGGAAGGTGGGTGGGAGCGCCACACTTTGGGGGTTCTGGGGGTTTGTTGGATGTGCCAGGCAGCTGGAAAAGCCCTGATGGGCATCAGCCATCTCTTCTGGGATGGGTTTGCCTGTTGGAATGTTGTGGGATGAGCACAGGAACTCTTGCTGCTGTCCCCAACCCGGGGGAAGGAGCAGCCACCAGGGTGGGGAAGAGCTGCGGGATCCTCTTGGCTCCTGCTCTCCTAGGCAAGGCCCCCTCATCCTTGTTTTTCCACTTTGAGGACAGAGGCACGTGGGCTGAGGATGGAAACACATGGTTTGAGGTTGGAGGCGTGTGGGTTGAGGATGGAGGCGCATGGTTTGAGGATGGGGATGCATGGGTTGTGTTGGAGGTGTGGGGACCATCCTGCAGAACTCCCAGGAGTTCATCCATGCCTGTGAAGAGTTGGGGGTTTGTGGGGGACGGATGGACCAGAGAAATTGTTGGTTTTGTTATCTGAGAGCTCTTCCTCATTCAGGTGCCCACGGGCGTCTGTTCCTGGTGTGCCCAGTTCACCTGTGTGACCTGGCAGGAGGGACCCTGCCCTTCTTGCCCTTTTCTGCTGGGGAGGTCTCTGCTGCCCTGTGGGGCGAGAGGGAAGAATCCCTTTCCTGGCTCATGGCAGAGATCACTGATGGTGTGAGGGGTTCCTGCAGAAGGGTGACAGATACAAGAGCGTCAGGATAATTGCTTCCAGATGCTGCCTCCCCTTGTCTCCAGGGCTGTGTGTGTTCCAGCATCCCGCCAGCTCCACTGAGCAAATCCAGGGAGTCATCCCAAAAACCCAGGGCTGGCTGGGGCGGTGTCAGGCCGCTGGAAGTGTGACAGCTCTCCATGTGACCAGTGTGAACCTGTGTGGCCGTGGGAGCGGGCAGTCCTGGTGGGAGCTCTCCTGGAACGCAGAGCTCTGTGGGGCTGGGATCCCATCCGCAGTTGGCAGCCCCGGCCGCATTGTGCTCTGCCGGATCCTGTGCCGTCAACACCGCGTTTGGCCATCCGGGCTCCCTCCCGGAGAGCCTGGCTGCTGGAGCAACGTTAAGGATGTTAATGATTATTATTTATTGGGAGCTGATGCCCCGCCGTGCCCAGGTGTGGCACGTGCTCTGCGTGCCCGGCGCTCGGCGTTGGGGTTGGCGTGGGGTTTGAGCGCTTCAGGAATTAGAAGGCGGAAGGTGGTGGGTTGGTTGGTTGGTTGGTTGGATGCTCCCCTGAAGGGACAGATTCTTGAAGGGCTTTGCTGTTGACCTTCTCCTTAATTAGAGCTCCACGGCTCCGGGAGGACCAGCTCAAAGGGAGTAATGAAGCGTCGGCTGCTCCTGCCCTTCCTCTCCCGAGGCTCCCCATGCCTGGCAGGTTGGAGCCTCCACTCACAGCACCTCCTTCCAGGATATTCTGACCTTCACTTGCACCAGCAGTGGGTGTGGGTGCAGGATTTTTCCCGAGGTA
This sequence comes from Pitta sordida, assembly GCA_013390025.1. NCBI lineage: Eukaryota > Metazoa > Chordata > Aves > Passeriformes > Pittidae > Pitta > Pitta sordida. The sequence goes on from WEKX01006241.1 coordinate 203,198, forward strand.
GCTGCCACAGAGGTAAATCCAGCTGATGATAAAATTACCGGGGAAGGAAAGGGAGGAAAATGGCTTTGCCGTGTGTTGTTGCTGATGGACACAGGCTCTGCCTCCCCCCTGCTTTTAGCCTCAGAGCTTGGTGGGCAGGAGAAAGGAAAATGTGAACGGAGGAAAAATTACTCCTTCTGTGATTCCTGTGTTGCTTGTGAAGGTGAGAGTTGAGTCACTTTGCCTGGAACCAGCTCAGCAATTTCACCTCGTCCCCGGAGATTGTCTGAAGTCACGCAGGGAGAAATAATGCTGGGGGTTAAAAATAGACGCTGACAATAGGAGGGGAGGGCTGGAAAATCTCGGTGTCAGTGAAGGTGGACAGAACCTGGCCAATGGCATCAGGATTGTGCTCTGCTACAGCTGAGCTTTACTGAGTTAGACCAGAATTAAACCTCATTTGTACTTGGAACCTGGAGTGGATTTCAGTCTTGGGCACCTTGAGACAAACTCCTCTGCCTTTCAGGGTCTTGGGAAAGTTTGTTAGGGAGGATGTGGCAGTGTCGGGGCTGGGGGCAGAAAACAGCTCAGGCAATGCAAACTGCTGGAAGAGGACAGTGGGGCAGGGCCTGGCATGGCAGGAATGTTCCAGCTCCCCCGGCTTTTTAGGGCTCATCTGCAGAGAGAAGGACTCACACTTGATCCTCTTCATTGGTACCCAAAGCCTGTGTGGGGCTTTCCCAGTGCCACCAGTTGCCTCCTTGCTGGGACTGGGATGTGCAGGATCATGGACCTGCAGCCCGAGGCTTTTGTTGGAGCCCATTGAAACCATCTGCGGCCAGCGGAGCCTGAGCAGAGCCCGGGTGGCAGCGAGTCCCCCGTGGGGACAGGGCCAAGCCGCGGGCAGGAGGAGAAGGGGTCACAGCTCCCGCTGGAGCGGCACCAGGAGCGATTCCGGCCTCTCTCCCGGTTTAAAGCGCCTTTCTTTCTCTGCTGTTCCCGTCCCTGGCAGCGCCGTCCCCCGAGAGGACAATGGGGCTGCGAGGTGGGGACGGGAGGGGGGCGAGATGAAAGGGGAAAAGTAAAACCGAAGCATGTCTGGGAGGGCATTTTGATGTAAATGGGACTTTTTGATAGACTTTGAGAGACCCCGGCTGAAAGGGCGCCGGCCCCCTCGGGCCGAGCTCTTTCATTGCAGGTTTTCAGCTCCCGGTGGGTGCAGCCTGTCCCTGTCCCTGTCCCTGCCGTGTCCTGGTGCGGAGCCCCCTGTGCGTGTCTCGGGGAGCTCAAACAAGAGGAGACCCTGTTCACAGCGTGCAGGCAGTGGCTGAACCTCGGGGAAGGGAGATGGGCCCGTCTCCATCCCCCCCCTGCAGCTCCTGCCAGCCTTCCCTTCCCCGGGGAGGGGGTGCGTTTGATCTGCGCTCGGGCTTTTGATCCCAGCCCTTGTCCTTGGCACCGTCTCGCAGCTCTCGCGTGTCGGCGGAGATGTGGCCTCACCGTGAGTCACCCTCCTTCCTCTCCGCTCCTGTTTTATTTTTCCCTTTCCCTTCTCCTAAGAGAGCACTTAGTAAAAGGAAGCGGCGCCTTCATCCAGGAAACGCGAGCAAAACAAACGCTCGGCGTTCATCCTTTCGGAGGAGCTGCTGCTGCTGTGACAGGCTGGGGGACACAGGCAGCTGCTGCTGGGGGACAGAGGATGTTCCTCCTGGGCACTGTCCCGGGGGTCCCTGGTCCTGCCCAGCCATGGGGGCAGAGACTGCCCTGTCACCTCCCCGTGTCCCGGCTTGGCAGCTCCTGGCTCTGCCGAGGCGAGAGAAGGAGAAACGAGGACAGAGCTGCTCCCTGGAGAGGAGTCTGACAGGTTGGGGGGCTGGGAAGGTCGGTCGGAGCCCACGTCCTCATCCCTGTGCCGTCACAGGCGCTGGGGTGCCCGGGAGGAGACCTGTCACTTCTCATCTCCGAGTTGTCACTGAGCCCGGGGCTGGGCTCACGTCCTCTCCCCGCTGCTGCCTTCAGCCGTCTGCACTCCGAGCTGTCAGCAGCCCAGAATTTACTGCTGGTATAAAACCATCCAAAAGCCGAGCTGTGAGTCGGTAAAAACGGCAAAGCAATTGCAGGGAAACTTGTTTCTTCCTCTGACAACTTCTGAGTCAGTCCTTTAATCTCTAATCTAGGTTTATGGTCATTTTATTGAAATGCTGGGCTCTGACATGTATGACCATCATAAAGCAGGAGTTATGGGAGCCCAGGATTGCCTTGATGGTCCAAGTGTCTGCAGGAAGCATTTTTAAAATCCGTAATTGGGATTTATTGGCCATTGTGGCTCAAACTGTCAGGAGAAAATAAAATAATCAGCCTGGGACTTTTTTTTCTCCTCATTGGCTTTTGACTCCTTCCACGTATTCTTAAATCATTTGATGCTTTGCTTCCGTGCTTAATTCCTTTCTAATGGGGGGATGTGTGTGAGGCGAGAGGCCCCAGCTCCCATCCGAGGGGCTGCAGAGTCCTGCACCCTCCTGCCTTCCTGCTCCCCACCCTGGGCTGGCTGAGCATCTCCTCAGTGTCCCACGGGCTGTGGTGGCCATGGACACTTATCCACAGGGACATGGAGGAGGCTCCTGGGCTGGTTCCTCTCCTGGAGTGGCTGGTGTGATGGATGGTGGATTTTGGGGTTATTTAGTTGTCCTTAGACAGGGAGTGTGTGCTGGGAAAAGTGGGTTGGGACCGGCAGAAGAGATGCTCCTGTGTCCACTTCTCGTGTTAAACCTCTTGGTTTTGGACTCATTGGGGTTTTGTTTCCCAGTCTCCAGGCGCCTCCTGTGCTCTGCCTGTGTCCGCTGGGGCTGTGCAGGGTGAGGATGAGCTCTGTCCTGCTGCCATTCCCTGCTCGTGGGTGCAGGATGTGCTCCCAGCGTCCCCGTTATCTGCCATTCCCCATTTTCTCTCCATTAACCTGCAGCCACAAGCAGCGCCCGGTCAGGAATTACCCTGGGATAGTCTGCTGGGCTTGATAAATATCTCTGCTTCCATTTTGTTTAACAAATATCTCCTTTAATGGCACAGCTTTTTTGTTAAGCTTCGTCGCATTATCATCCCGCTTAATCATGCAGGGTGACTTCTAAAAGTACTTTTAAAAAAAAAAAATGCCAGTTTTTATCCAGGTTTTAAAATTGAAACTCATTTTTTATCCAGAGGCAGGATATAAATGAGTCTACTAAAATTAGATTAATCCTAATAAGAATGTCAGTTATCATTTCTGAATACATTAAATTCTTTTTTTTTTTCAAATTTTACATGCCTCTTTAGCTATAATTGCTGGTGTAATTTCTTACACAGACATGGTGTGTCCTCATGGTTGACAGAAATACTTAATGCAATGTCGACACCGCACTAAGTTCCAAATTAGTGCGTCGCAGTCACTGCCAGGGGTTTGAACTTTCTCCTTAATCAGTTAAAAAAAAAGGAGAAAGGAAAACGTAAATGCCAAGAGAGGCTAAAATGGACCCGGGGAGTTGGAGTGGAGCGGGATGCTCTGGAGGTTGGAGCCTCATGAAGTCTGTGGGGTGGGGAGGGACGGGGAAGGGTTTGGGTGCTTTGGCCATGTCCCAGCTCAGGGGGTTTGGTGTTTATGCTCCGTGCTGGGGCCCAGCTCTGGGGGGGGATGTGGGGACACATAAACTCCCCGCTGGGTTGGTGGCATCCTGCCGGGAACGCCTGAGCTCCGGGAATTGGGGACAGGGCTCTGGGGAATCGCATCTGGCAGCAGAGCGGGGTTGGGGTGAGGGGGGGCAGGATGTGGCTGCGGGAGACTTTGGTCTCTCCTGCGGCTCTTGCCAGCTGCATTCCCCGAGTGTGGGTGGCAGGGCGGGGGGAGAGGGCTGGGAGCCCTCCCTGTCCGCAGGCAATTGGAAACTGCTGGTGCTGAGCAGGGCAGCAGGATGGGTGCTCTGCTCTCCTCCTCCCCAGGCCCAAGGGCTGCGGGATTTTTGGGTTTAAGCTCATGCTTTCCTTAGTGCCTTGTGAAAGGTCCCCACAGGGCGTAGTGACATCCTTGGGGATGGAGAGGAGCGAGTCCTGAGTGCTGGCAGTGCCCGTGACACCCGAGCCGATGCTGGGTGCTGGTTCCTGTCCCGTTCCCAGCTGGAGGTTGGACATTGTGCTGGAGTTCAGCCGGACATGGCCTAAAAATAAAAGCAAGACTGAGTCAGATCTTTGGGCAGAGGAGAGGTTTAAACCTGACACTCCTGTGCTCTGCTGGTCGCAATCCCAGCCCCTCTTTCAGCTGCTGCTGTTCCATTCAGCCCTGAACTGGGTGAACTGGGAGCAGAGGAGTGGGAGAGCACAGGGTGTCTCAGCCTCTCCCAATAAAATCTTTAGGGAAGTCTTTCTTTTTGCTGTGGATATGGAGCAAATGGGGGCTTTTGCACCTGAATAGAATCTCACAGTAAAAAAGGGGATGAGGGGAGTGCTGGGAAGAGGTTTTGGGGTGAAAGGGACAGTTCTGGGTGACATCCAGGAGCAGGGCCCAAGGTGGAGGCTGGCTCCAGGCTTTCCTGTGGAGCTGGCTCGCCAGGCTTCGGGGGTGGCTCAGTTTGGGTGTGCGAGAGGACAAGAGGGGAGAAAACAAATAATCTTTTGAGGTCCTGTGACTCACCTTTAGCTTTTTCTCCCAGACCTAACCCAGCCCCATCCACCCCTGGAGAGAAGCTGAAGGTCCTGGGTGGCTCACACACTGTGGGGCTGATGTGGGAGTGAGGAACTCTGTGACCTGATTCCTGCTTCAGCCTGGGGAGTAGAAGTTCCAGGGAGACCTTAGAGTCCCTTCCAGAACCTAAAGGGGCTCCAGGAGTGCTGGAGAGGGACTGGGGACAAGGGATGGAGGGGCAGGACACAGGGAATGGCTTCCCACTGCCAGAGGGCAGGGACAGATGGGAGAAATCCTCTGTGAGGGTGGGGAGACCCTGGCACTGGTCTCCCAGAGAAGCTGTGGCTGCCCTTGGATCCCTGGAAGTGTCCAAGGGCAGGTTGGAGCAGCCTGGGACAGTGGGAGGTGTCCCTGCCCATGGTGGGCTTTAAGGTCCCTTCCAACCCCAGCTAGGGTGGACAGCTGTGGACAGATGTGCACGTGCCCTGTGTTGGGATGTGGGGTTGAGAAGTTCCAAGGCCAGTTCCCAGTAATGACAGGAGGGCTGAGGGTTGGTGATTTGCAGCTGCCTGGGAAGATGGTGCTTCCAGACAGAGCTGGAATGACAGAACTCGTTTGGGCACCTCTGGGAGCCGGGGGATCAAAGGGCCCGAGGTGAGTCAGGGGGGTGACGCTGCGCCCTGGGACAGGGGCTGGCAGGGCTGGCGAAACCCGGGAGACCTGTCGGGGCAGGGCATCCCACAGCTGGGGAACCCTCCACAGGGATTGCTCCTCCCTGCCCGGCTCCTAATGTTGGCATTAGTCCTTCAGACCACAGCATTGCATCCCTGGGCTGAGCTGCAGCCCCAGCCCTCAGTGGGACCTCTGGGGATGGAGACACAAGCCCTGGGACACCGTGGGGACCAGGGGAATTCCAGGACGACCCAGTGCCTGCTGGTGCACCCTAGGGCATGTGTGGGCTTTGTTTTTGTGGTAGCCCTCAGAAAACTGGGGGAGGCTGGTGGCTCCTCTCCCTTGCTTTGGAGGCGGCTGGCAGAGTGTGAGGTGGGCAGCTGAGGGATTTGGGGACCCCACCTGTACCCCTGGGAGTGCAGCAGCAGTGACTTGCAGCACTCAGTGTTGGCTGGCTGGGGGTGCAGGGGCACCAGTGACCTGTGGGGAGGTTTGGGCTGGTTTGGGGGTCCTGTTTGCACGCTGGGGTTGGGGAGGGAGGAGTTACTGGGGTGTTTGGTGTTGGGGTGAAGCGAGGAAGGGCCTCGCTCTCCCTCTCTCCCAAAGCCCAACCCCCAGCTTTAACTCCAGCCCTTGGCTTTCAGTTCTTCATTTTTCCAGTCGAGCTGGAAAAGTGAGAGGTGGTAAGAGACTGGAATTCGTGTCAGGTCTGGGGGGGGCCGAGCCCCCCACCTGCCTTTCCCTGTGCCCCAGCCCTGCTCTGGGCAGGGGGGGCTGTGCTTCCCTCCCTTCCGTCCCGGCTGGAGATGGATGTGCATGAGAATGAGCGGGGCCTGGCGGGGAGGGCCGGCTCCTGGGCTCCTTGGGCATATTCCTCCTGCTTTCCCTTCCAAGTGGGCGCCTGGCCGCCGCCGCAGGCCCTGCCAAAGTAATTCTTTGCTTTGGAACCGGGAGGCGAAATCTCCTCCGTTTTATTTCGGAGGGGTCAGGCAAGGAGTGGGAACCCCGCTGGTCCAACCGTGTTCCCTTTTAACCTGCCTCTCCCCCTCTCCCCCTGCCCGGCCCCCCGTCCTCCGGATGAGCGGGGCTGCAGCCAGGGCACGAGCGGCCAAACCCAGGCCGGAAAACACGCGGAGCCGAGCGGGAACCCGAGCTGCTTCCAGGGGATCGTTTAACATCCGCAGCATCCCGGCGCTGGGACTGTGCGGGGTTTTGTGAGGCCTGGTGTGTGCTGGGCTCTGGTTGTTCCACCTTCCCTGGGGGGGTTTGGGTGGTGTTTTTTGGTACGAGGGTCACGGCTGCAGTGTCCAGCTGCCAGCCTCCATGGGGATGGGGGTTGGCGGTGTGGGCAGGAGAAGGTGAGCGAGTGCCCGCTGCCCACACCTCGGCCCCGCCGCCGCTGCCCGGCCTCATTGTCTCACTTCTCTCTCCATTCCTACGCCAATTAAAGCGCCGTGTTGCCATTCATGGCCCTTATGGTTTTGTTCAGTTGTCTGTCAGCTCTTGTCAAGCCCTGTCCCCTTCCCCTCCCCCGTTTTCAAAAACAAAACCCCTGACAAACCCCGCTTTGAATCCCCTCTTACCTCACTGGCAGCGTGGGGCCCTTTGGCGGGGGATGGCGGCGGCGGGGACACCGCTCCCCACGCGGGCTTTGTGGGCCCCGCCGCCCCCCGGGCCCGGCCCCGCTCCTGCCAGCATTCATTAGAGAGCTCGGGATTCCTGCGCGGGGACAGCGGCACAAAATAGCGCTGCTTTGCCTCTTGGTTTCTTGGCCGGGCTCTTNTGTGCAGGGTCCCCCCAGCCCACGCCACCGGCTGCAGGTGGCAGCAGCTGCCTGTGCCAGCTCGGCCTCCTCCAACCTCCCTCCATTTCCAGCAGGCTTTGTTTGCCCCCCGCCAGGGGTGTGGGTTGGGGTCCTGTGGGTGCAGTGCAGGAGGGAGGATGGAGCAGCACGTGGCTCCTGTGAGAGCTGTGAGCCTTCCTCCTCCTCTTCGCCCTTCTCCTCTTCCTCCCTCTCAGGGCACTGGGGTGGTCAGCAGCAGTCCCTGGGAGGGGTGGACTGGCATTGGGAACCATCCTGACAGGACAAGGGAGGACATTCCCCGTGGTGGGCGCTGCCTTTGGCTGTGCTCGGCGTGTTGCTGGGCTGAGGGTCCCCCACTGTCCTCCTTGGGGCTGGTGGGGAGGCTGGGTCTTGGCTGCTCTCCTTGGCCGTGCTCCAGTTGTCGGGATAGCTCAGGGAAAACGCTCTCCCCACAGTCCCGTCATGATGCAGGAGGGCTCTGAGTCACCGCGGCCAGCCCTGGCTGCTGGCGGCCCTGAGATGTCACTGGCCGCAGTGACATTCTCTGGCTGTGGGTGCCGAGGTGTGGCTGGCACCTCACAGTGCCCGTGCCAGCTTTCCCAAAGCCTGGTGACCTGTTCCCTGCAGCTCCTGATGGCTGGAGCTCTCCTGAACTCTCAGTTGGGGATAACCTTGGTGTGACTGGTGACCCTTGGGAGCAGGACAGCCTCCTGAGCCCTGCAGCAGGGACAGAGAGGACCTGTGGCCATTCTCCCTTGTCCCTGGTGACCTCTGCTCTGGGTGGTGTGGTGGGAGATGATTTCAGCTGTGCCTTGCCTGGTGCTGCTCCCGTTCCCTCTTCCCTCGAAGGGGTCTGGAGTGGCAGAGGGGAGCCCAGCCCCATGTGCAAGCTGCAGGATCCTGCTCCCAGCTTCCCCTTGCAGAAACCCTGCAGGGATGGGGGGTTTCATGGAAAAAGGGGCTCTCTGGTCTTGCTCCAGTGGCTGATGAGGTACAACAGGGCTGTCCCCTGACGTTGGATAAGGGCTCCATCTTCAGAGTCACAGCAGCGACTGGACAACGCCTGAACAAAGCTCAGGGAGTCCTGTTTGCCAGCAGGCACCATCCCAGCATTCCTGTCACCCTTCCCTGCTTCCCACCTGTGCCGGGGACGTCTGTTAACCTCACCTCCAAAAATGTCACCCCTGGCACCCGGGAGGGGTCACTTCGGGGTGGGTGTTTTCCCAGCTGGTGAGAAGCCTCCCAGCTGGCAGCAAAGCAACAAAGGAGTTTTGGGGAGTTGGAAAATGGCATCCCAGTGCTGGGGGTGGGGGGGGCCGGTGTGTGTTGCCATGGAGACCCGTTTATGCCTCACTGATGCGTCGTGTAAATCCGTTTGGAAACGAGAAGGGCCTTTTGTCTTTGGGAGGGTTGAATGAGCCTCATTAAACCCGAGATGTGGAAAAAAAAAAGGGCCTTAGAGTGTGTCTGGGAGGGGGACGGGATGGGACGACCCTGTGGGGGCTGAGCAGAGGCTGTTCTGCCCCTCAGGGACGAGGAGGAGCTGGGAGGGGGGGCTGGAAGGTGAGAAATATCTCTGAGACCAAAGGAGTGGAGGAGATGGGAGGTTGCTTTCAGAAATACCTGGAATTGCTGGGGCTGTGTGGCCGCCTCGGCTCCAAAGGACGGAGCAGAAATAGAAGAGGTCTGCCAAGGGCAAGGAAAATAATTATACATAGATTAGCAGGGGGAAAGAGAGATGGAAGGCTCCTCTAAAGGAGACTAATAATAGAGGAGCGTATGAAAGAGGTGGGATCTGAGAGCGTGGGGGGTTCGTGTGCTCCCATTTACCCTCTGGTGGTGACGAGGAGACTCTGAGCTCAGTGGCCGAGCTGGGAGGCGACAGAGACAGAGGAGAGTGTAGAACCTTTTCATTCCACTGGTAATTAACTTCCTTCCACGGGATTTCTTTGTTCCCAAGAGCTGAATGGGAGTCCAAAAGGAGAAAGGGTCCCGTGGCCCCGGGTGCTGGCAGCGCTCCGGGGAAGGGCTGTGGCTGCTGATGGTGCACTGGCATCAGGGGGCTGTTGGAATTAGTGCAGAATTCCTCTGGTTTGGTTGTCCTTGGCTCCTGAGAGGGGAAGTGCATTGGGTGGGGGGGCTTTGGTGTTCCACCGACATCTCCTGGTGCCACCTGTCACACGGGGTGAGCTGGGACCGTGTGCTTGTCCCTGTGTGGCGACGCTGCTTGAGCTCAGCTGTGGTGGTACCACCCCAGGTGACATCCCAGCTTTTGCTGCCAACCCCTTCATGGCTCTTGCTTGGTGAAAACACAGGTTTTGGCACAGGCAGAGGTGCGTGGTGTCACCAGAGGAGCTTTGGAGCGATGGTGGGAGCACAAGCTGTGCAGGGACCCTGCGATGGTGTCGAGGCCTGAGGGACTCCTGTGGGGACAGGGCTGATGGTGCTGGCTGGGACCCGAGGGGCCTGGGAAGAGAGTCCCCAGTGCCTGGCCACGGCTGCTGTGTCCCAGGGCAGGGAGGGAGAAGGAGGCAGAGAGGGGCAGGGCTGAACCTGGTGTGTGTCTGGGCACCAGCAAAGCTCTCACACGGTTCGGCAGTGTTTCAGGAGCACACACCCAGATTTTACATGGAGCTTTGGCTTTTTCACTGGCTCTGGCCCTTTCCCATCCCTTTGTTGAGGTGATTCCCGGCGGGTGTGAGCTGTGGTGGCTCTTGGGAGCTGTGATCCATCTGGAAGGAGCTGTGGTGGAGAGCTGGGCCCGTGGGGTCTCCAGCAAACCACGGAGCTCGGGCAGGCCTGGCTCTGCCGGGCACTGCCAACCTTCCCTGCCAGGCACACACGCCCTCCATGGAACATACAGTTATTTTTGGATTGCTTTGAAGCAAACAACATTTAGCATATGTCATCTTGTGTGTATGTCAGCATCAGCTTTAGAGCATCTTCTCCGAGGAGCAGGTTCCTGGTGAATGTTGTGCTGCAGTTGTGTGCTGTGGGTGTGGGGAGAGGTGATGCTGCCCTGGACATTTGGTGCAAGGAATGCTTGGAATGCACAGGAGAGGCTGGGAAGTGTGTCAACCCATTCTTTTAAAAAAGGATGTTTTTAAGCAGTCTACTGGTCTTCCCTAAGGAAGAGCTGAAGGGCTGCTGGGTTTGAAGGTTCCAGATGAGTTGTGTACACGACACTCGTGTGTGCAGCTGTTGCTGTGGCCGTGTTGACTCACCCGTGTGTGTCCGTGTGTGCCCACACGGAGGAGAGGAGCCTGCCTGGGGTGGGTGTGTGGAGGAGGGAGGTTTCGTGCTCCAACCCAGCTTGCTTGGCTTTTCTCCTTACCCCACATTCCCAGGCTTGCAGAGCCTCTGGAAGTGGTGGGAAGGAGCGGCTCATCCCTGTGCTGTGCCAGTTCCAGGAGCCCTGGTGCCATCCCAGGGAGCACCACCACCCTCCTGGAGGATGAGGGGTGAGCTCCTGGCTGCTGCTGGAAGATGGCATCTCACTGCCTGGGGGTGCCTGGGGTCCTGGCCACCCTGCTGGCATTGACCTGGAGGAGCAGGTGGCACTGCAGGGCTGGTCTGTGCCTGCCTGGGGTGACACAGCCCGGGTACACACGGGGACTGGATCCCTCCTGGATGCACAGCGTGTGTGTGCCAAGGGATTCTCCTCTCCTCTGGCCCCATTCCTGCTCTCCCAGCAGACCCCTCTGTGGTTCCAGTGGCACCAGCAGGTCCCACCTGTCGGCCCCGCAGCGCTGCTGGGAGGGGAGGGCCCTGCAAAGGGCTGGGGGTCCCCAGCAGCGGCCCCCCAGCTCAGGGCTGCCCTTTAATCCCGTCTCCCTGCTCCAGCATCCCAGCATCCTGCTGCCAACAGAGCTCCCGTTGTTTACCCAACTCGGAGGAATCGGTTTACAAGGCTCACAAATACCCTTTTCACCTTTCCCATCAGAAAACACCTCCCGAAACAATGAGGAAATTGGACGCCGCCACCTGATCGCTCCCGAGGAACCTGCGGGGCCGGGGGTGGGGGGGCCTGGCTGGGATGGGCCCAGCACAGCTCTGCGGGTGGGCAGCCACGGGTGCCACCCAAAAATCGCCTGGAGGGGCTTGAAGGGATGAAGTGGAGGCCAGTGCTCCCCATCTGCTCAACTGGCAGAAAATACTTGTTTTAAACCTGAATGGCTCTAGTTAATGACTCCCACCCCTGTGGGCACCAGGGGAAGGGATGCTGGGGATGGTACCAAGCACAGGGTCAGAGCGGTTTGGGTTGGAAGGGACCTGAGCCATGGCCAGGGACACCTTCCAGTATCCCAGGTTGCTCCAAGCCCTGTCCAGCCTGGCTGGGAACACTTCCAGGGATGGGGCAGGATTAAAGCTGGAGCCACCGTTCTCCTCCTGGGGTGGGGGTGAGGTAGAAGAGGGTGATACGGGGTGCAGGGTTTGTTTTGGCATTAAGGTTGAGTTTAATTTCAGGGTTTTTTCTTTTCTCTCCTCACCTTAAAACAGGGAAATCAAACTGTATTTATGGAGGAGCAGCAGCTTCCCCCCCTCCCTCTCTCCCTCCCTCCCCGGGTGCTGTGAGGGCACAGTGAATTTCCCTGTTCATTTAAAAGTTGCTCTGTTCATTCCTCCCGGTTAAGATAAATCTGCAGACGTGTCCTTGTGAAGACAAGTCAAGAGTGTAATTCCTTTTTGTCTTCAGCCGTCCCTCTGAAGCAGAATCCCCCAGAACTGCTTGAATTCCTGCGTTTTGGACTCTGATTTTCCCTCTCCTTTCCTTGTGATGGATGTTGCTTTTCACTGTGTGTTTTAAAGGAGAATTTCCTGGAGAACTGCTACTCATGGTGGGAGCTGTTGGTCTTCTCTGGGATGGTCGTTGTGTTCTTATGACTAAATGATTTTTCTGGGAGCAGCCCTGCTTTTGGAGAAGAGAGGGGACATTAAGGGGGGCGACAGAAGAGGTGAATAAAATAGGGAAATCAGAGGACAAGGGGGAACAGTGTGTATTTGTGAGGGCAGGAATGTGGCTGGAGGGGAGCAGCGGCTGGAGGGAGTACCCCAAAGCCTTGTGCGTGGGGAGGAAGAAGCCATGTGCTCCTGCAGCTTCGTGGAAGGGCTTTGCCTCCTTGTTTTTCTCCCTAGAACAAATAAACCAAACCTAGGCCTTGGCCCTGGAATTCCTGGGATGACGAGGTGCCAGCAGGATGTGGTGCTGGGATGTTCTCAGCCCCTCCCCTGGTTAAAAATCCACTTGACCCCCTGGCAGCAGGCTGGTGTCTCCGGGACCTGTTGGTTTGCAGGTGTTGGCCAAGGTTTTGGCCGCGGAGGTGTGATAGGTGCTCCTGGTATGGAGATGAGGGTGGATAGGAGCCTTCTCCTCCTTTTCCGGCGGTGCAAGACATCTGCTCGACTAGTTTGTGGCTTCCTGTTCGGCCTCTCCCGGGCAGGAGGGAGCTGGCAGGGGCTGCAGGAGGGAGTTTGAGTCACTCTGGAGCGCTGTGCCAGGAAGGCTCTGACTCAGCCCAGCCGTGTGGGATCCAGCTGCCGCTCGGGTGGGAAGCCGGCAGCGAGTGTGCAAGTGTTCACTTGCCCTGCGTGTCTGCGGCTGGCCAGGGAGGGGCTGGGCTGCTCCGCTGCCCTGTGCTCCCACTCCGGCCTTGTGTCAGGGCTCTGACAGCACTGCAGAGCCTCCATGGCTCCCAAGGCTTGGGGAGCGTGTGCTGGCCCCTGGCCAGGTGACCTACTTGGTGTAGCGTGAGGCGAAGGCTGGCTCACCTGGCAGCAGTGCCAGGGATGGAGCTGGGCTGGCACCGTGGTGCAGTGTCCAACCTGCGCCCGTGGAAACCCTTCAGGGCTCGTTTCCTGTGCTCTCCTGGTCACCTTCAGCCAGAATCGTGGCTTGGACAAAATTTAATCACTCCCCAGAACTCGTGTGGCTGTGGTGCCACCGTATCAGGGTTGGAATGATCCCAAGCGTCCCTTGGGTGATGCCCCGTCGTGGTGCTGCTTTGGGTACTGGTGGAGCAGGTATGGTGGAGGCAGAGCCAGGGAGGATGGGTGGGTAACCCACCTGAACCCAGCTTGGTGAAGGGAGACCCTGCCCACCATCCCTGTGCTGCCCCTCCGACCCGGCGAGCTGGCAGCAAGGTGCACATGTGTCTGTCTGTCTGTCTGTCCCGCTGCTTGTGTGCGCACCGAGCTCTGGAGCCCGTGCCAAGGGCATCTGGGTGCGTGGGCCCCGGCTCCGCCTGCATCCCAGCCCGGCCTGTGGATCTGCTGGGCTCCCACAGCCAGAGGCCCAGTGCCAGTTCCAGCTCCGTGGCTTCTTGCTGAGACTTGTACAGGAGCCACGGAGCAGGTTGGTCTTGTGTGTTTGATGTTGCTGGAGCAGCTGGCTGGGGGCAGGAGGTGCCCTGGCATCCGTCCCACGGCCGAGCTGGGCTGGGGCAGGGGCAGGGGCAGGCCCTGTCCAAGTGTGGAAGGGGAAGAGTGGCTGTGCAGCCAAAATACTTGCTTTGGGTTTTGCCATGCCCAGATTACGTGAGGCAGTTGCAGCAGAGATAACTCTGCAGGAACATCCATTCCCACCTTATCTCCCATCAGGAACATGTTTAGTTGCCTACATCAAAGTAGATGATCTGCTGCTTCCCTCCTTGCTGCCCTAATCCTCTCCTTCATGCTGGAAAAACCTAATCAGAGCCTTGCCCCACCATAACGAGATCCGAATGCTAATTATCAGCATCTTGCCTTCCTTCCCTTCCCAATGCCCTGCCTTCCAGCCCCGAATAGCTTTCCTCCCTCCTTTGCTGCTCTCCATCCGGTCCTCCCACGCTCCTGGGCACGCCGTTGAGCCTGGCAGGGCAGAAGTTGTCCTGCAGGATGCTTCCCTGCCTTCCATTTAAGGACAGGAATTCCTCAGGGAGCCGGGGCGTGTTAGGGAACCCTCCCTGCGCCCCATTGTCAGGACTTCTCCCTGTGCCTAATTACTGCCTGTCCCTGCAGGAAGCTCCTTGCCTGGCCGTCGGGCAGAGCCCTGGCGTCTCCAGCCCGCCCGCTCCCCAGCCCTTAGTGGGAAGGCTCCATTCCCTTTGGGATGCCAGGCTTGGGGCTGGCAGGGTGCCCGCCCTTGCCTTGGCTGGCCAGTGGGACTGACCCTGGTTTTGTTGGGGGGACCCCACGCTGGCTCCGTGTACGTGCTGGGATGGAGAGGGATGAGGGGGACTTAGTTCTGGTGTCCAAAACCATCTGGCAGAGTGGGAGCAGCAGAGTCGAAGCACGAAATAAATGTTGTGGGTGGGCTGGGCTGGGCTGGCGTGGGCGCCTCTCCAGCACAGGGTAACCTGTTGCCCTTGTCTCTTGCAGGTTCATGAGTGGGAAGGGACTGGTCATCTACCCGGAGATTGGGGATAAACTGGACATCATCTGCCCCAAGGCGGAGCCGTCCAAGCCTTACGAGTACTACAAGCTGTACCTGGTGAGGAAGGAGCAGGCGGATGCCTGCAGCACCGTCATGGACCCCAACGTGCTGGTGACGTGCAACCGGCCCGAGCAGGAGATCCGCTTCACCATCAAGTTCCAGGAGTTCAGCCCCAACTACATGGGCCTGGAGTTCAAGCGGCAGCAGGATTACTTCATCACATGTGAGTCGCCCTCCTCCTCCTCCTCCTCCTCCTCCTCACTGCCAGGCCTGGCTCAGGAGGGCGCCTGGATAGTGTCTCCAGGCGCTTGTGTGCGACTTGGCTGGTGCAGAGAGCTGACACGTATGGAAAATATGTCCTGCTGGATGGGAGCAGGGGGAGGAATGTGTCGCTGGCCGAGCGGGTCACTGCTCCGTGTCTGGCTGCTGTGTGGTGTCCCCTGCCCTGCTCGTGGCTGGGAACAGGAGTGTGTGTCCAGCCAGGGTTGGCCTTTGTGTCTGGAGCACCGTCACGCCTCGAGCCTGTTCTTTGCTGCCGCTGTTGCTGGAGGTTTGGCAGGACTTTGGCAGGGCTTTGCTTTGGGGCTGGAGAGAATGAGGAGTGGTGTCCAAGGAGATGCTTGTCCTCCTCCCTGGGTGCTGCCCCTGAGAGCAGCCCTGGCACGGGGAAGTGCCCGTGGTGCCCAGCGTGTGCTGTGGTCCAAATGGCTGTGAAGTTCTGCACAGTCTTGGTGCAGTGTGGATTTTTATGGAAAGGAGAGCAAAGGTGGTTGGAATGTTCTTGGTGTGTGCAGGCAGGGGACTGTGACACAGGCAGGGGACTGTCACACAGGGATGTCTCTGCTCCAGTGTGGATGGGGGAGGGTGTCGGGGAGCTGGGCCGTGTCCGGGCAGTGCTGCCAGCTCGCTCTTCCTCCCCTGCTCTGCTCTTCCTCCTCAGCCTGGCTGTGCCGGCCTGGCTGCTGCATCGCGTGTGAGGGACACAAAGGGCACGGTGGCCGTGGCTCTCCAGGTCAGCTGCCGCCTCCCCAGCCATAAACAGAGTATTTTTAGCCTGGACTCTTTGGGAGGGGAGCTGGGGGCAGGAGGGGCTGTGCCACACCGGTGCCTCCATGAGGCTGCCGCTCTCAGTGTCCCCCGTGAGCCCAGCCAGGGCTGCAGTTGTGCTGCAGGGCTGTGCTCACCGGCACTGTCCACATCTGGGAATGTCTGGGACCACCAGCTCTGTGGCCAGTAGGGCTGCAGGAGACCCTGGTTCCAGCCCAGGTGTCCTGGGGATGGGTTCAGGATGCCAAAAAGCCCTGGCACAACCCCACGCAGGCTCCCATCTCCCGTACCATGGTGGCCCCTGCACCCAAGAGTAGAGCCCTGCTGTGCCTCAGCTGAGGAGAGGCTGGGCTCAACACAAGCTCTGCTTAAGATGGGCAAAGAGGGGGAGAGGGACCAAAATCATGGTATTGGGTGAGTGGACATCTTGAACCACTTGGTCAGTGGCTCCTCTGCGTTTGCGGGTCAAGTTCAGGCAGTGACATGGTCATCAAACTAATGAGGGCTGAAATTGGTGTGCTCTGAACAACATCCCGTGGGACCCTCAGGCTGCCAAGAGCCCTCAGAGAGAAATACATTCCCCCTGACAGAGCTCAGGAGTCAAACAAAGCACTGGGCCAACTCCAGGAGGGTGGAGGCAGAAGGATTTACCAACCTCTGAATTACCCAAATTTAAGGACACTGTTTTGCATTTAACACAAGAACTCAAGTGAAAATCAACCTCCCGGAGCTCTGGGGGCGTTGTCACAAGCAGCTGACAGCAGGTTGTGGCTCTGAGCTGGTGCCAGCTCCCCTGGGAGGCTGCTGGCACACCTGGGGCACTGCAGGTGACCAGCTCGCTGTGGATCCAGCGGGATGCAGAGCCAGGATTTGGCAGAGCCAAAGCCCTGGCTGTGTGTCGGATGTTTGGCTGAGCCTTTTGAAGCTCATTTTTTTTCGGTATAAAATCCTATTTATCCTCTATTTCCCAGTCTGGGGAAGCAGAGAGCGGGGTGCTGGGAGCAGCCCTGTGGGGTGCCCCCCCTTCCCTCAGGGGGGCCGGCAGTGCCCTCTGCCCCTGCCTTGGACCGTTTCTGACTTTAATTTCTCTTGACTTGTCCGTGCTTTGATGCGAAACCCCTCGGAGCAGGGAGCTGCCAGCTGAACTTTGGCCCCTGGGTGGGCCGGGGATGCTCCTGTGATCTGGCCATACCCTCTGCCGAGCAGCCCCAGGAGTTCTTTCTGCCAAGAAATAAAATAGCCAAAAAAACAAAGTCAGAAGTCTCCTGAGCAGACCACCCACATGTTGTCTTTTTTTTTTTTTTTTTCTTTTCCATCCCCATTTTTCCCCCCACCTCCCTCTCCCCAAGCTTTGCCTGGACACACAAAGGGGTTTTTTCCTTCCCTTTTCATTCCTAAGCCGGGGAAGCGCCGCTGCAGCCGGGGGGGGGGAGCGGGACGTGTGCCATGGAAAACCTCTCCTCCAGATCCAGGGGCTTCCCGGGGTCCCTCCCATTCAGGGCTGCTCCTCGCCCTCGCTTTGGACACGCCAAGCCTTGTTTAGGGACACTTTTATCACCGAGGGACACGGCCCCAGCCCTCTGCTTAGCCATGAAAAGGCTTTTGAAAGCCGATGTTCCCTGTCCCCCTCCCGTCCAGGGCCTCACATCAACCCCCTCCACGCCAGCTCCTGCCTTTCCCTGAGAGCATCCTTGCTCCAGAGGCTGGGCAGGGGAGGGCGGTGCTTCTTCCTAACCATGAGGAACAAGGTGTGGCAGCAGGTCCGTGCTGGAGATGGAGGCTCCAGCAGGATGGGGTGCTGGGAGTCTGGGATTTGAGTGTTTTACTCCATGGCAGCCTGTGGTTTCTTCCACCCCTGCCTGCCTTTGGTGCCTGAGTGGGATTCCCTGTCCCCTCTCTCCAATCCCACCCTGGGCCGTGGGCAGACAAAGGGAAGGATGGACTGGTGGCTCTCTGGGTTCTTCCTGCTGGGAGCATCCCTGGGGTCCCCAGGGTGTTTGTCCTTGCAGGAGGGTGTGTGGGTGCAGGTCCTCCTGCCCTTCCCTGGCCAGCAGCGAGGGTTGGATCATTCCCAGCATCCTCAGCAGGGTGGAAGGTGCTTGTTGCTCATCAGCAGGGGTTTGGTGCTCCCTGGATCCATCCCTGTGGAGCTGGCAGAGAGGCTGTGGCCTGTGAATGGCAGGAATGGGAGGGAAGAATGTGTCCTAAGGTATAAAAGCAATCTGTCTGATTGCACTTGGGGCTGGCAGGGACAAAAGGACACAGGGAGGGGAAAACTGAGGACTTCCTCAAGAAGGTGCTGCCCAGAGGTGGGCTGGGGTCGCCAGGCTGAGGTGTGAGGGTGTGACCACCCCAGGGTTTCTCCTTAGCCCTGTTTTTACCGATTTCTGGTGATTTTCTCCTCCTCCCTGGCGCTGTCCCTGTGCCACTGGAGTGTCCTCCCCGCTCCTGGTGCCCGTGCTCCCGGGATGCTGGTGGGCAGCTCTGCCCCACCACGGCTTGGCCAGCCCTGCAGGTTCCTCTCCCTCCTAATTCACTCCAGCTCCTAATTGCCTTTGCTGCTCCTCTTTGAACTCGCTCCAGTTTCACTATCACTGATAATGAGGTGCCTGGATAGAGATCCATTAATCTCCATGTCCTGGCAGCAGAGCAGTGTGAGGAAGGGCTCCTGGAGTGGCTCGCTGCCATGCTGGAGCTCTGAATCAGGGAATCAAAGAATACTTCGGGTTGGGAGGAACTTTTAAAGGTCACCTGATGCATCCCTGGAATGCCCCATCCCTGGAAGTGTCCAAGGCCAGGTTGGGTGGGGCTTGGAGGAACCTGGGATAGTGGGAGGTGTCCCTGCCCATGTCAGGGGGTGGCACTGAATGATCTTTAAAGTCCCTTCCAACCCCAACCATTCCATGACTCCATGATCTTTGGTTCAAATCAGGTCTCAGGTGTGTCCTGGTGGTGCTATGCTGGTGACAAGGACCTGCCTGGGTGACATTCCTTCAACCTTGGGCTTGCTCCATCTCACAGTTCCCTCTTTGTTTTCTGGTTTTGGGGCTGTTGATGATCCTGGAAGCCCCTTCTGTGTCCAGTGGGATGTGGGACGGTGGAGATCCCCAGGCAAGCCTTGGTCAGGCTCTCAGTGCCCTCCAGGCAGCTGTTTGCAGATGTGGTGGCAGTGCTGAGGTGTTTCTCCCTGTCCCTCTGCCAAGCCCCTGGGCACAGCTGCCATGTCCCACCTCTCCCAGGGGCCCTTTTAAAGCACGGCACCCGTGTTTGATGACAGCGCTGGAGCCAAGGCGAGCCTGTGGTGGATGTTTCCCGGTAAATCCGATGCCTTTGCTGTTTATTGTGAGTCTTTAAGCCCTTCAATCCATTTTAGATGTAGTAACGTCCGTAATCCAATCTAACACTCCTTGGCAGCGGGATCCGGCGGGAGCGGATGTGTTACCCAGTGTTGTGTTAAAGCCCTTGTCTTGCACTTCTGTTTTTAGACACAATTAGCCCTAACCTGGCAAGAGTGATTTGTTGTCAGGCAGCGCCGGGGCCGCGTCCCTGGGCCGCGCTGCGTCAGCGTTCCCAGCCTGGAGAAGGGGCTCACCCGAGTCCTGCAGCTGCCAGGGCCCTCCTCCCTCCCTCCTTTGGATGCTCCTGGGACACGTTGCCACACTTGGCTTTGCTGGCTGTGCTTCTCCAGCTTCCGTTGGTGTGGGGAGCCTCCAGCCCGTGCCAGCGTGGAGCACCTTCCTTTGGGGGTTTGATGGTTTCCTCCTGGGTTCCTCGGGATGATGGGGGGGGTGTTGTCAGCCCGCCAGCTCTTTGCTGGTTCCTTGCTGATTGCATTTGAATGTGGCCGCTTTCATGTGCTCCTCATCTCCCATCCCACAACTTGTTTGGTGGAGGTGAGTTGAAAGCCACCATGGGAGCTGTGAACGGATACAAACCCCAGGAACCGGTTTCCTCGTTCTTCACCCAGGCGGGTGCCAAGCCCTCGGCCATACCTGACACATACCCAGGCCAAGGTGGCATCCATGGTGGGCCTTGGCTCTGTGTCCCTGTCCCATGGTGGGGCTTGGCTCTGCATCCCCGTTCCATGGTGGGGCTTGGCTCTGCATCCCTGTCCCATGGTGGGGCTTGGCTCTGCGTCCCTGTCCCCTGGGGGCTGGTGGCAGAGGGTGGGTGAGGTGCCGTGTGGGAGCCGCCGGGTCTCTAACGTGTCCCAGGCCTGACTTCAAAGCGCCAGTGCTGGACGTGTCAAACCCAAATAATGGCCCTTAGACAACACGCGGGTCCTTGTCTTGGAGCCTTGTCTGAAGACCGTGACCACAGTAAATGCGATTTTGTTGAGCCCTGTCCCTTAAGCCTCTGCCTCTTTTCTCTTCTCCTCCTCCCTCCTGACCTTTTCGGCTCAGTGCTGTCCCCGGACAGCCCCTGGCAGCTGATCTCATGCCTCAGCCTTTCATGGCCCTAATAGGGATGAAAAGCCCCCTCCAAAAAGGCCGGTGTCCCGCGCCCGGCCGGGAGGTAAATTCCCTGGGCTTTGATCTGCTCTGGGGCTGGGGGTCCCTGCCTGCCCCAAACCCCTGGCTGGGGGTCCCTGCCTGCCCCAAACCCCTGGCTGGGGGTCCCTGCCCCACAGCCGAGGGCTCTGCACGGGGTCTCTGGGTGGGATCTGCCCAGGAGATCAGGTGTCCTGCATTGCAGGGTGCTGTTCCTCAGAAGAAATGATTTCCAGGAGCATCTCTTTGGCCCTGTCACAGCACATTAGTAGAAAATAGAACGTGTTTAACTCCTCAGTGCTTCTGAAAACCGAGGTGAGGAGCTGAGGTGACGTGCAGGGGTGATGGCGGTGAGGAGGTGACATCTCCCCCTGCATCTGCTGTGGGATCCTGCTCTTCCCTCCCTGCTGGGATGCTGAGAATCTGCCCCCAAACTGCTCCCTCTGCAGCAGGGTGAGGACCTACACTGAAGCAGCCCCTTAGTTCTTGGGGTGCGTCCCCTCTTCCCCCTCCTCTTCCTCTTCTTCAGCCTCTGCTCCCCCCGTGTGTCTGCAGCAGGAGGACGAGGAGATCCCAGGGCAGGGGCTTGTTTGGCATCCACTGGAAATCTCCAAACCCTGTGTAGCTCAGGGTGTTGCTGGAGAGCAGCTGGTCCATGTGCTGGTGTCCTGGAGCAGGGGGTGACCCAGCTCCTGAGCTCCTGCTCCAGAGTGACAGCCCAGGGTGATCCTGCTGCCAGCTCTGCGGCTCTGGGCCAGGAGTGGCACCGATGTCACCTCGCTGCTTCCAGCAGGTTCCTGGTGCTTATGCAAAGTTCGCCTTTTAATTGCAGTGGGGTTTCCTGCCCTTCCCAGCTCCCTGGCACCTCCTGGGCTCCCTGCCCTCTCCAGGTAGCTGGAGCTTCCTGAAGGATTTGCACATGAATGAGCCTCTCCCTGACCTGGAGTTTTCCCTGCATTGGCACTGCGGGAGGAGCTGGCCTCGAGGATGGCACTGCCCCTCTCCATCCCCTTCCCGGGGGATTTCTGAGGCAGCTCGCAGATGTTTTCCTACCTAACAGGAGAGATTTACACCCTGTTAAAAGGCAATAAGCTCTTTCCTCCTGCTCCCAGCGGGGCCCACAAATGACTCTGGCAGAGCATCAGGTGGGGAATTACAGGGCACTTGCTTCCCGACCTGGAGCCGGTTGGTTGGGGCGGCTGCAGGCACTGCACAAATCGCATTCCTCTTCCAAGAGCCGCTGGTTTTTTGGAAGGGGTGGATAAACCCGACGGGTTTGTTTGGTGCTGTGATCCCCCCGAGCTGGGCAGGGAGCAGGATGGGGACATTCCACAGCTCATCCACACTGACATCTCACAGCGCTGCTGCCAAAGGGCTTGTGAGCGATGAGGTTCCCTGCAATCTGACTCTTAATTAGGATACTAATTAGCATTGGTTATAATTTTTCCACCAGAAAGCTGTTTAAATGGGAAATTGGGTTTTCACCTAAGTGTTAACTTGTGTTAAAGTGTCTTCCTGGGGTACTTCACTGTTTGCCTGTGGTTCTCCCTTTGTCCCGGCAGGAATGAGAGCGGAGCTGTGGCAGGTGAGGATGAGTGTGGTGTGTGCTCTCTGCCCTGCCCCTGGCACCACCTGGCACTGCCAGCCCTGCACGTGTCCCTCCACTCTCTCTAAGGAACACAGCTAATTTCACCCTTTAATTTCATTTTGGGGGTGCTGACCCTGGCCAGGGCGAGGTGAACCCCAGCAGACCCTTTGCCATGGTTTTCATTCCTATTTCCAGCAGCACACTGGNCGAGGCTCTGTGGGCTGGCTGCAGGGTGATCGCAGGGATGGGCTCCCTCAGCTGCCCAGTACAGGTGTGGGGAGGGACAGAGCAATCCCAGTTTGGCTCCATGGCACTGGTGCTGTGTGGGCCCCAGTGCCCCCAGTTCCAGGGCGGTGAGCAATGGAACCCCCACTCCCAGGGTCAGCCTCCTCCTCGTGTTTCCATTCCAGGCTGGGTGGCTGGAGCAGCTCTGGAGCTGGCAGGAGGGGTGTGAAAACCCAGCCTTGCACCTCCTGTGCCGAGCGGGGCCGGGCCGGGGCTGGGCTGGCTGGGACTCCCGTTCTGGGGGCCGCAGGGCCCCTTCCCTCCGCAGCTGCCTCGGTGAGGCTGGAGAGCTGCTGCCGGCCCCGCTGGCAGCGTGACAGGCTGGGCTGGGCTCCCCCCGCACTGCCCCGGCCCTGGCAGCCACCCCAGTGTGCTGGAGCTCTTGGAAAGGGCTGGGGGGGCTGTGGAATGGGGGCTCATCTCCCCACGGCAGGATGGTGGAGAGTAACTGGTTTGGGTGTTCATCATAATGTGATGCTGGGAGCGAGGAGGAGGAGGAAGGGCTCTCCTGAGGCCCCAGGGAGATGGTGTGCAGCGGAGCAGGCGGGTGCCTCTGCTTGGTGACCTGGAAGTGTCTCCGTGTCCCGTGGGATGCCAGCCCTGGTTGGGATGGGGGAGGAAGGAGCGCGATGCCCGTGATGGATTGGGCACCAGTGTCAGCGCTGAGGGAGGCATAAAACAACTGAAGGGACCTGGAGGAGAGAGGAGGTGACATGAGCTGAATTCTTGCATTAAATAGATTCCGTTTGTGGATTCCTGCAAGGGTCTCCTGCAGTGTCCGGGCACACTGGAGGGGTGTGTGGCACATTTTCAGGGAGACACGGAGGGCTGTCACCGGTGCCAGGAGGGGCTGTCGGGCTGGGCTGAGCCCACCCTGCACCAGCTGCCCCTCCCCAGGGTGGGTCCGTGCCTTGCCTTGGCTCCCCTGGCGCTGGGGTCGGGCTGCAGGGCACCAGGGGGTGGCTCTGGGGTGCAGCCGCCTCTGGTGAAGTGATGGAAACACGACCCCTGTGCAGGTCTGGGGCTCGGGTGGGGGGGTGGGAAGGCGTCCGGGCTGGCCGTGCCTGGCGGGGTCTGGAGCAGGGCTGTGCTGCACAGATGGAAGAGTGATNCTATTTCCAGCAGCACACTGGAACATTCCCGTTTTGTTTGCTGGAGCAGGAGCGTGGGCTGGGATACCCAGATCCCCGAGGCTCTGTGGGCTGGGATGTCCAGATCCCCGAGGCTCTGTGGGCTGGGTGCAGGGTGATCGCAGGGATGGGCTCCCTCAGCTGCCCAGTACAGGTGTGGGGAGGGACAGAGCAATCCCAGTTTGGCCCCATGGCACTGGTGCTGTGTGGGCCCCAGTGCCCCCAGTTCCAGGGCGGTGAGCAATGGAACCCCCACTCCCAGGGTCAGCCTCCTCCTCGTGTTTCCATTCCAGGCTGGGTGGCTGGAGCAGCTCTGGAGCTGGCAGGAGGGGTGTGAAAACCCAGCCTTGCACCTCCTGTGCCGAGCGGGGCCGGGCCGGGGCTGGGCTGGCTGGGACTCCCGTTCTGGGGGCCGCAGGGCCCCTTCCCTCCGCAGCTGCCTCGGTGAGGCTGGAGAGCTGCTGCCGGCCCCGCTGGCAGCGTGACAGGCTGGGCTGGGCTCCCCCCGCACTGCCCCGGCCCTGGCAGCCACCCCAGTGTGCTGCAGCTCTTGGAAAGGGCTGGGGGGGCTGTGGAATGGGGGCTCATCTCCCCACGGCAGGATGGTGGAGAGTAACTGGTTTGGGTGTTCATCATAATGTGATGCTGGGAGCGAGGAGGAGGAGGAAGGGCTCTCCTGAGGCCCCAGGGAGATGGTGTGCAGCGGAGCAGGCGGGTGCCTCTGCTTGGTGACCTGGAAGTGTCTCCGTGTCCCGTGGGATGCCAGCCCTGGTTGGGATGGGGGAGGAAGGAGCACGATGCCCGTGATGGATTGGGCACCAGTGTCAGCGCTGAGGGAGGCATAAAACAACTGAAGGGACCTGGAGGAGAGAGGAGGTGACATGAGCTGAATTCTTGCATTAAATAGATTCCGTTTGTGGATTCCTGCAAGGGTCTCCTGCAGTGTCCGGGCACACTGGAGGGGTGTGTGGCACATTTTCAGGGAGACACGGAGGGCTGTCACCGGTGCCAGGAGGGGCTGTCGGGCTGGGCTGAGCCCACCCTGCACCAGCTGCCCCTCCCCAGGGTGGGTCCGTGCCTTGCCTTGGCTCCCCTGGCGCTGGGGTCGGGCTGCAGGGCACCAGGGGGTGGCTCTGGGGTGCAGCCGCCTCTGGTGAAGTGATGGAAACACGACCCCTGTGCAGGTCTGGGGCTCGGGTGGGGGGGTGGGAAGGCGTCCGGGCTGGCCGTGCCTGGCGGGGTCTGGAGCAGGGCTGTGCTGCACAGATGGAAGAGTGATTAAGAGCAATAAAAGCAAAGAGACTTGGATTCGCTACAGTCTCAGCACATTAATTGTGCTTTGGGGCCCAAATCATAACGCAGCCCTGCTAGAGGGAATCCAGGAGAGAAACCAAACATCTCGCTCTGTCCAAGGCTGACCATTTAAGAGACCCTTGCCTTCATCTCCTGCCAGCTATTACTTCCATCTGCCAAAACCCAAATTCTCCTCTGAAATATTTTGAGGGGAGGGAGCGAAGCTCTGGTGACGCTGAGTGCTGGTGGTGGGGAGGCAGCTGGAGGTGCCAGGGGCAGCACATGGCATCGCTGCCTCCGAGGTGGGACCCTGGGGTTGTGTCCCAGCTCCTGGCGTGAGGGATGCCAGGAGGGGAGATTGGGCCTGGGCTCCCATGGTGGCTGAGCATCTCCTCTAAATTGACAAGCAATTACATGGTTAATGGTATCACTGGTAAATCCTCATCGCTCACCAGCTGAGGCTTAATGCTCCATTAGGGAAAGGCATCCGATGGCTCTGGGGGCTGGGAGTGGCCTTTTCCTTCGGCCTCAGTGCAAGGCACCTGGCCAGAGGTTATTTTTGCTCTCCCCATCCTAAATGGAAAAGAGCAGGGAAATGCTCTCATAGCCTTGTTGTGTCTGGGGCTGGCTGGAGCCTGGCTGGAGTGGGAGTGGAGCTGATGGTTGGGACCTGCCGTTTCCCATTCCCTGGGTGTTCTCAGCTCCCTGCCTGGTTCCCTGGTGCTGTCACAGCTCTGCCTCCTGCTGCTGCCTCTGCCAGGCTCGGGGCTCTCCCACCTGTCCTGCAGCTGCTGCTGGTCCTGTGGATTTACCCTTTTCCTCCTGTGTTACCGTGGCTTTGCTGACGCTGGATTCCATCGCCTTTGAGGATTGGTGGGGTCACCACCACTCACCCCTGAACACATGGCACTTCAGGAACCCATCAGGTGCCTACTGGACCCTGTGTTGTCCCCTCTGGAGTTGGGCTGACCTGTTCCTGGAGCTTTTGCTGGGGCTTCTTCCACTGGGAAAGCAGGAGCCGGAGCGGGAGGAGCAGCTGGGTCTGCATCCCTGAGCTTTGGAGTGAACCACGACTGAGGAGCCTTGGAGCCTTCCCTGGATCAGCCACAGCCCCACCTGCCTCTGGACCTGCTGCTCAGCACATCCCCTGCCCTGTGTATTCCTATCAAACCCACCAGCCCCCGGACCCTTCACTGTCTGGATGGATTTAGAGATTTGGGACTGGGACTTGTGGAGCGTCCAGCTTTGCTCTGGCCCGTTGTGGATCTATGTGGAGTGTGGCAGTGCATCCATCCTTGTTTCCAGAGGCTGTTCCAGGACCATCACCATGGGTTTTACAAGTGTTTCACCCTTCAGCTGCCCCTTGTTACATCCCCTCAAACAACTGCTTCGTTTTTCCACGTGGTCCCCTCTCAGAGCTGCTTTCCCCCTCGTCATTATGAGAAGAACAGGCTGGGAAGGAGGATGCTCAGCTGTGTCCCTTCGTCCCTCCCTGTGGCTCCAGCTGCTCCCTCTGGCCTCTTTGGACCTTTAATGTTTTTGTGGTGTCTGGACACAACGTCTCCACAGTTATTTGGAGGAACTGCTGGCTCCTGTCACTGCTGCCTTTGTGGGATCTCCTGGTTCCCCAGACTTGAGCCACAATTGTGCTGTACCTCCTTTTGATATAATTAGGTAATTATTTATAAATAAGACTCACGAGGCTGGATTTCACAGACTGCCCCGTTCTCCCTGAACGGATGAATCTCTTCAAGGTGGAGCAACCCATGGCACGGAGCTGGGAAGCTGGAAAACTGTTCCTGGAGCTGCCTGGAGGCTGTGGGCTGGGATTTATCCACTTGTTTCACCCCCAGAGCTGGGGAGGGCTGGGCTGGAGTTCCCTCCTGAGATGTTTTGGTGGGGAGCCTGAGCTCAGGCCCTGCTGTGTGGATGCTGTGCAGGCTGCTGGGGGTGTTTCTGCACATTCCCAGTGGTTTGTGCTGACAGTGCTCCCGTTGGATTGGATCCTGGATGTGCCTGGACACACAGCTCTGTCCTGGACTCACTGGCAGAGGGACATACAGCAAAGGGCCCAAGGGCTTTGTGATCAGTAAAACCTTTTGTGGTGTTTCAGATGCACAGAGGTGTTTGGAAAGAGCTGATGGACTCGGAGCTGCTTCCCGGTGGGATGTGGGTGTGCTTTCCGGAGTGACCCAGTGTGGGGGGCTCAGGGAGGCACCCGAGGGTCCTGCTGCAGGAGGGGCAGTGTGGAAGGATGACCTTGGTCCACATTCCAGCCTCATCCCTTCCCCTCACTGCCCAGTGGATTCATCTCAAATTTCCATCAGTCTCCCACACCCCCTGTGTCTGCAGGATGGAGGCAGGAGTTGGGCTGCACAGGGAACCTGAGACTCCGGGGCTGGGCTTTGGTGTTGAGGCTCGGGTAGGTGTCGGCTGTGCTGTGCTGGCCAAGTCCTGCCTCGTGGCTGGAAAACCGTCCCTGTAGCTCCAGGATTCTCCATCTCATCACATTCCCAACCGTGTTGCCGAGCTCCCCCTTGAGTGAATGAATCCCTGTGATTGGATTTGGTGGAGCACCGGGGTGGTTTGTGTTTGCTGTCAGGGCTGGAGGTGCTGGCTGGAGAACCATCCTGATCCCAGGGCAGAGCCGTGTCCCAGTGCTGCTCCACAGCCCTGCTGGGCTCAAACCCCGCAGCGTGGAGCTGGTTGAGTAGACTTTGCTATTTAGGTGCTTAATCCTGCAGTCCCCTGGTTTGGGTGTTTCCTCTCTGGTGTCCCCCTGCCCTGAGCTGTCCCTGCCGTGGCTGAGGGCTGCAGGGTGGGGGTTATTCCCTGTGGGATGGCAGCAGGAGCCGCGTGCTTCCCTGTGCTCCCGCAGGATCCAAGGGCTTCAAAATCTGTGCCGGCTACGGCGAAAAGTTAATGTGAATTTAAGTGACTTCTGCCCTGCAATTAGAGCCCCTGGAGCCCACTGGGGCTCTGAGTTTACATTCTTCACCGAGGCACGGGGTGTAATTAGAGATGTATAATTTAAACTGTGCATATGCAAGTGTTCCCATTCTGCACCGGGAGCAAAGGAAATTATCCAGGAATTAAAGGGGGAGGAGGGTGCAGGCAGGGAGAATGGCTCACTTGTGTGGATGTGGCAGTGAGGGGAAGCTGGAGGGATCACGGCCTTCCTCTCCAGGCAGCTCTGGAAGGGGAATTCGGTGGGCTCCAGACTGGGATATGAGTGAATTGTTATGGTGGGAGGTGCCAGGGCAGAGCTGGATCCTGCCCTGGGGACAGTGGGGACCTGCCCATGTGTTCCCCCTGTGTAACGTTCCCTCTCTTTCCTCGCAGCCACTTCCAACGGGACGCTGGATGGGCTGGAGAACCGGGAAGGAGGGGTCTGCCAGACACGCTCCATGAAGATCGTCATGAAAGTGGGGCAGGGTGAGTCCTCCCGTGCCCTGGGGTCTCCTGCGGCCCCCTGAACTGGGCTCCCTGTCCCAGGGTTGCTGAGGCCACACCGGCTGCTCCCGGGAGCCCCCATTATTTCAGCAGTATTTCATTTTCAGGATCTTTTTTCCTTCCTTTTTTCTCTTGCCAACCTGGCACACGTGCAGAGTGCTGGGGTGAGAAGGGAGCGATTGTTCCCGGTTCCCTCGTGCTCTGGGTCCAGGCGGGAAGTGAGCTCAGCATGGGACCCCTGAGCCAGGCGAGTGCCTTGGCACTGCCCCCCTGACTGTCCGGGCACCTGAGGAGGGGCTGGAGCTGGGCAGGCAGCAGGGACTGGGCTCAGCAGCTGTCACCGGTGACAGTGGGGTGTCACCAGCAGGCTCTCCTGGAGCTCCCAGTCCCCACACCTCCCATCCTGAGCTGTGCCCTGGGCTCGTTTTGGCCCCGACTCGGATGCGCAGCTCCTGGTTCTGCTTCTCATTATTGTGTTTGTATGCTGGGGCCAATATTTATAATAAACAGGCAGAGCTGTGCTGCAGCCTTGGCCTCCTGCCTGCCCTTCCTTTCCTCCTGCTGCCTGAGCAAGAAACCTGCCCCAGCCTACGCACAGGAGCTCCCAGAACAGAAAACCAGGGAATTAGGGTGGGGACCTGCTTCCCACAGGCCCTGGGACAGCTCAGCCTTGCTGGGCTGCTTTCAGCATCTCCCATCACTCCTGAGCCCCAGGGGAGTGGCTGGGATTTGGGGGCAGTTGTTCTTCAGGGGGGCAGAACAAGCTGCTGCCACTCAGGTGGGATCAGGGTTTCTCATCCACCTCCTCCCCTTTCCCAGATCCAAATGCCGTGATCCCAGAGCAGCTGACCACGAGTCGGCCGAGCAAGGAGGCCGATGACACCGTCAAGGTGGTCACGCAGGGCCCGCGCCTCAAGGTGCCGGCGGTGGAGGAGCCCGGCAAGCCAGGTGGGTTCCCAGGGACCCCTGTGGGGGGAATGGGCTCTGCTGCATGGCTGCAGGGTGCCAGTTGTGTTCCAGGGATCCCAAAGGATGCAGATGGGTTTCCCCTGGGCACTGTGCCCATCTCTGGTGCCCAAGCAGCAGCTCCTGCCCCAGCCCAGGGACACTCAGGCCTGGCACAGCCCGGCGGGGTGGGCAGCAGCTCGGGATGGTTTTCCCAGCTCCTGGCAGGAGCTGTGCAGGGAAGTGCTGTTTCAGCACCCTTCCTCCTCCTCCTCCTTACTGCCCATCTGTTCTTGCAGTACATCTGAGAGGGCTTGGAGGAGGTGAAGCCCTCGGGTTTGTGGGAGCCCTTTGAAGGTGGTTTCCTGAGTTCCTGACCCTGCTGAGAGCCAAGGGAAGGCAGAGGAAGCAGGGAAGAGTCACTCTTTTATTCCCTCCCGGATTGGCTGGCCCGGGGGTCAGAACTGGGGTATCAGGGGCTCTGGGGGTCAGTGCCCACTTCCAGCAGGGCATCCAGGTCTGTTGGGAGCACAGAGGGCTGCCGGTCACCTGGCCATGAGCCACGCTCTGCTCCAGAGGCTGGAGATAGGAAGGGGGAGCAGGGATGTGGGGTGAAGCAAAGCACATGTGATTCAGGGCTCCTGCCTGCCCTGCCCAGTCCTGCCCAGTCCTTCCCAGCCGTGTGTGGGTCTGGCTGGGCTGGGAAGGTGGGGAGAGGCTGCTCCCCTCCCTGGGAGCACAGGGGGAGGAATGTTGTGGTGAGTTTGGGAGGCAGAGCGAGGCTCTGGTGATCCATGGGGCACAGAGCTGGGGTCTGACCCCTCTCTCTCCCTTTGCCTTGCAGGCTCCGTCAACCAGGACGGCCAGGAGACCCAAGGTCCCAGCGACGGCTTCCTGAGCTCCAAGGTGGCCGTGTTCGCCGCCATCGGCGCCGGCTGCGTCATCTTCATCCTCATCATCATCTTCCTCGTCGTCCTCCTGATCAAGATCCGCAAGCGGCACCGGAAGCACACGCAGCAGAGAGCCGCAGCCTTGTCCCTCAGCACCTTGGCCAGCCCCAAATGCAGCGGGAACGCGGGCTCGGAGCCCAGCGACATCATCATCCCCTTACGGACTACAGAGAACAACTACTGCCCGCACTACGAGAAGGTGAGCGGGGACTACGGGCACCCCGTCTACATCGTGCAGGAGATGCCCCCGCAGAGCCCAGCCAACATTTACTACAAGGTGTGAGGAGCAGCCTGGGATGTGCCGATGCAGGAGCGCGGCAGCGCCGAGCGCGGGGCCCCGGCCCGGTCTGGTGCCGGAGGGAGGAAGCGAAAGGCCCCCGGCAGCGCCGGCTCTGCCCGGGGAGCGGAGGGCTCACGCTCGCGGGCTCGGCCTCCCCTTTGTATTTAGTTTTGTAGTTCTCAGCTTTTGTAATCCCGAGACTCGAGGGTGAGCCTTCGGCCTCCTCCTCTTCTTCTCCAGACTGTGGCCGGCCGTGGGGGCGGGCGCCGGTGCCTTTCTGTGCTCGGGACACCGCTGGCAAACCCGGAGACTCCACCTCCCCTCTTCGTTTTGGGATTTCCCCCTGTGTCCTTGCTGAAGTGCCCGCGGGGGTCCCGGAGCCTGGAGCGACGCCGGGGCCGTGTCCCGGGAGCAGGAGGAGGAGGAGGAGGAGGAAGCTTTGCCAAGGTGCCAAGATGCAGACAACTGTGCAGGGAGGAAGCTGGCAAACCCGATTTACTACTACTACTATTATTATTATTATAATTATTTTAATTTTTTTGTAACGTTTTTATTTTTGTGAATTCCTGGCGGGTGCTCCGGCCCGCCGCCCTCGGGCACACGCCATGAGCTCCTTCCAGCACGGCCACGGGGCACACCCCGCTCCCACCACTGCCCCTGGAAAAACCTTTGTGTTCGTAGCTGTTGACTCTTGTTTTAGTCTCTTTATAAAAAGAAAGAAAAAAAAAAAAATCTATCTCCACCCTGTCTCAAGCATTCAGTGCGTGAGGGGCCGGGGGCACCTCCTGCCACGGCCTGGCAGCTCCTCCCGACCCCTCCGGAGCATCCCATGTGGAGAAAAGCCTTTGGGATCCCCCTGGGCTGGAGCTGAGCCTGCTGGAAGCGAAGCAGGGGGTGGCAGGTGGCAGCTGCAGCCCCCCGAGCTGCTGTCCTTGGAAAGGAAAACTGGAAAACAAACGTTCCTGAGCTGGAGATGCCGGGGGGAGGCTGGTGCTCCCGGCTGGAAACCCCCCCCGGGAGGCTGGAGCACCAGACTTGGCTTGTTGGGAGCTGAGCCAAAGGCTTTTCCACACTCCTGGTTTATTTGGAGAGGCTGGGGTGCCCCTGGGTGAGATCTGCCTTGTGTTCCTGGCACAGGAGCATCCCTGTCCTGCCACCTCCCGGGGTCCCGCAGCCTGGGCTCCCCTGCCCTTGCCTTGCCCATCTCCTGCCAGAATCTGGGAAGGGTCGAGCCTTGGATCATTCCCAGCTTCCCCTCGCTGGGAGGATGCACCAGCACCGTGGCTGATGCTGAGGGGGGCACGGCAGGGCTGGCAGTGCCCTGTCACCCTCCTGTCCTTGGGCTGTCCCCCTTCCTCACCTTCCTTTTCCTTCCAGCAGTAGCTGCTTGTGCTCAGGGAGCAGGAGTGGGGCTGTTCCCACCTGTCCCAGGGCCCCCAGTCCCGCCTTAGGAAGTGCCCAAAGAGCTGAGGGAGCTGCTCTGCTAAAGTGCCTTGAGGAGGAGCGGGCAGGGTCGGGGGCAGAGCAGGGCTGGGGGCCTGGGGGGGCTCCCGGGGGCTCCCGGGGGTCTGGTGCCTCGTGAGCTGTGCTGGGGCTTGGCCCAGGTGGGATGGGAGCGTCCCGTGGGGTGGTGTGGTTGGGTCTGTGGGGTTTTAGGGCAGGAATTTGGGCTGGAGCAGGACTGGGTGTGCCAGCTCCTCTCCCACCCTCGGCATTCCGGTGATTCCACTGCCAGGGCCTCAGACCTCGGCAGGGATGAGCTGCAGTGGGTCCTCCCCCTGCTCCTGCCACCCCCCCACCACTGCCCCCCATCCCTCTCCTCCATGGCATCCACTGCCCACCCTGCTCCAGGAGCCGCCCCCCCTCCGGGACCCCCCGTCCCCTCTGGGAGTCCACATCTGTCCCCAGGAATCCCAGGAAATCGTGTCTTAAGGAAATCCCCCCTTCCCCTCGTCCCTGTGCCGAGCCTTGGCCTGCGGTTCCTGCGGTGGCAGAGCAGGGCCAGGGGGATCCCTGGGGAGCAGCAGTGGGACAGGGACAGGGTGGCTTTGGTTTGGTGTTGGAGGAGAGGGGACAGAATGTGCCCGTGGGTTGTACCCAAAGGGACGTGACAGCGCCGGTGGCTTCCCACGGTGGCCGTCCCCAGCTGATTCCCCATCAGCGCCACTCCCAGTGCTGGGAACAGCTGGAAAACCTTGTAAATATGTGAAGAAAGGGTGAAATCAGAACTCTTGGTTTTTGCTGAGCACCTCGGGCTGCTGGGTCCTGGATCAGAGTGTGTCCCTCGGGTTCTTTTCGTGGAAAGTGTTGAAGTTTGGCTGATTTTTTTTTTTTCCTTTGGGGTTTTTTTTTTTTTTAAATTTTTTTCCCCCTCCCCATTTTGTTTGAGTAAATACTAGTCTTTTTTGGAAGAAATAATGTAAAGATGTTTTGTATAAACTCCGAATTATTTTCTGGTTGCTTTTTCTTAGAAAAAAACAAAAACAAATGAGAACTTAAAAAAAAAAAAAAAAAGAGGAAGAGAAAAAAAAAAAAGAGATTTTAAGCGCAAGAACGGGTGTAAAACATTGTCATAGAGCTCAGCGCCGTGAGCTGTGCTGGTGTGGGGCTGCCAGGGAGCAGGATGGGCACTGTGCCCTCCCTGGAGTGCGGGGTCAGCTGGGAGCCAAGCAGAGAGCAGGGCTGGGGGTCTGGGATTCTCTGCCATGGAGTCCAGGTCCCACCTGGCTCATGCCCAGGGAGTTTCAGGCAGAGCTTTGAGCCCTGAGCTGGGCAGGGCCAGAGCCTCGGTGGCACAGTGACCTAAAGGAGCATCAAATTTATCTCCTTTAACCAAAACCTGGGGCTGCAGAGCTCAGTGCAACCCCTGAGATCCTGCTCCTGGGGCACATCCCAGCCCAACCATCCCTATTTTCCAGTTGCCAACTGCCAACACACCGTGGCCCCCTCTCTGCTTGGTGCCCACGCTGGGTTGTTCCTCCTCAGCCGTGCCCACCTCAGTGCAGGGTCCCTGTCCCCCGGGGCCACCTCCGGTGTCACCAGCCTGCCCGGCACTTCCCTGCGGGCAGCTGGGAGCCCCCCAGTCCTCCCAGTTGCTCCCGGGAGCTGGGCTGAGCCCTGGGACAGGGCTGGCCATCCCTTCCTGCGTGGCTGTGTCCTGGCAGTGCCTCACACCAGCACACCCGCTCCCACATTTCAGAGCTGTGCCCACGTCACATCCCACAGCGTCACATCCGCCCCGTGTCCCCGGGGGGGGGACTGTGCCCATGGTCACCCAGCCCTGTGCCAGGCTTTCCATCTCCACTGCCCTGAGCCCAGGGGTGGATGTAGGGCACACGGGATGGGGACACTTGAGAACCTCCCAGGCAGGGGCACCTCCCAGATCAGGCCTTGGCACCCCCGCCCTGGTTGTTCCTCCCGGGCTCCCGGTGGTGCCCCGGCGGTGCCTGGGGCTCCTTGGCACCGCAGGTTTTCTTTCTTCGTGTCATGTTCCTTGTTCTGATTCCTTTCGCCTTGTCCCAGCTCTCCTGCCCAGTAGCATCTCATCGGCATCGGTACCCGGCTCTGTGGCAGCTGAACCCCATGGAGCCGGGATGGAACCTGATATATTGTTAAATAAAAGGGTTTTTTTCCTATGGAATCCCAGCTGTCTCCCGTGTGCTTTTTTCCTGCCCCAGGTTGTGTTCGGGAACTGAAGGGATCTGGGAGGAGTTGGCTGGTGCAGATCCTCACTGGCTCGTCCTGCAGGGTTGGGTTTGGTCAGCAGGGAGAATTCGGAGGATTTTGTGCAGTTTGCAGCGGGGATTCGGGATTGGATGGACTCAGTGGCGTTAGGATTGGATACAGCTGGAAACTCAGTGGGTGTGACTGGACTCTGTGATCTCAAAGGTGTATTTTCCAGCCCAGCTGATTCTCGTGGCTCTGTCCCTGCAGCTGGAGGCTCCTCTGGGCAGGGGGTCGGGCTGGGGGCCCTGGGGTGCACCAGCCCCTCTCAAATGTGGTTTGCAGGATCGAAAATCCTCCCTCTCCATGTGCTTTGATCCCACTGGGAATGAAATAATGCTTTTAATTTCAAACAGCTTTGCTGGTCCCTGATGCCTGAAGGGAGAACTGTGAGTGCCAAACGTGCCGGGACCTGCCAGAGGAGGGAAAAATGCTTTAACAGGTTCCTGGAACCCACTGCTGGCTGGGGAGTGGGAGCAGGGCAGGTCCCCCCGGCTCTGGGGCTGCTCTGGGTGGGATCAGTGTGGATGTGGGTGCAGAGCCCACCAGACCCACAGGATCCTGGTGCTCTAGGTGTGTCCCGCGGCTGCTGCAGAGCTGAGTCTCACAGGGCAGAGTTTTGGGAGCCTCCACACTCCCCCTGATCCCACTTTGGTGCCGGGGAGCCCCGGGGCTGGGAGGGATTTGCTTGGGAAGAGCCTGGTCCCTGGCTGTGGTGGCGCCAGTGCTCCCAGGGACACCCCGAGGGTCAGCTGGCACTGGGGACACCAACAGGACCCTCCCCGGGAGCCTCCGGAGCTGGAAAGTTCATTAGAGCTGCCGAGCTGCTGATGGTTTTGGATGTCCATCAGGAATGGAGGAGTTATTTTAATTATTTCACATAAAGGAGCTTTTTGTCGGGTTTATTAACTCGCCCTTGGCCGGGTCCCGCTCGGCAGCGGGGCGGCTGCCAGGCCAGCAGAGCCTGGGGGGGTTTGGGGTGC
>WEKX01006241.1:241128-265449 GCA_013390025.1 Pitta sordida
GGGGAATGGCACCGGGGTGTTGGAAGCCCCTCACTCGGCTGGGGATGGCACGGGGGGCTGGGCAGGAGCCAAAGGGAGCGGCGGGGGGGTCCTGGCGTGTCCTGCCCCGGGATGCTCCGGGAGCCGCTCCGGCCCGAGCTCCCTCCGCTCTTCCCCGGGGCACTGGCGGGGCCGCGCTGGGGATGGCGGAGCTGGACAATCCTGCCCTGAATGGGAGAGAAAAGGCCCTTTCAGGGAGTGCAGCCAAGCGCGGAGCGCGGCCGGAGCCGGGGAGGCCCCGAGCCCCCGCGGGCCGGGCAGGAGGTGGGCGCTGACCGTGCCCGTCACCGCGCTGGGCACCGGGCATCCTGCGAGCCCCGCGGAGAGCGAGGGGACATGGAGAGCAGCTGGATGCTTGGGGTCAGCCTGGCCTCGGATGGGCATGGTCCCGGCCAGGGCGGGCACCTCGGCTGGGCAGCCCCGGCCCCTCCGGCATCTCCCGGCTGTGGGAGGATTCCGGGGGGGAGCCAGAGGCTCTTCAGCCATGTGGGATTCATCCTGCCGCTGTCCCAAGGCAGCTGGGAACGCTCCCAGCATCACTCCGGAGCCGGGAGGTGCTGGGGCAGCTGCAGAGGGGGAGGCTGGGGGATGCTCTGCTCTCACCCTCCTCCACGAAAGGGTCCCGTCCCCACCGGCAGGTTTCCAAAGGGATGTTTTCGCCCTGTAAATCACAGATAACAACATTTCCCTTCGCTGTGTCCCCACCCCGCTCCCTGCTGAGGGACACGCCGGGGTTGTGCCCTGTGGCCCGTGCCAGGCTCCCCTTCTCCAGCGCCACACTTGGCAGCAGCTCCACCACGGACGTTTTGTTTCCACCAGAGTGGGGAGAAACACGTCCGGTTAATGCTTTACTCCACAAAAATATGCAGTTTTGGACTGGCCTGGGCTATTCATTCATTCTGGGTTTGGGGCCAAAAGAATGGATTTTTAAAAATATAAAAATGTCTCACTTTGACATTTTTTTTAAATCAAATATTTTGATTTTGCCTTTGGAGTCGGAGCTGGGAGATCAGGTAAAACTATAGGGAGCAGTTTTAAAAACATTTTTTTCCCAACCAGCTCTCCATTCCCAAACAAACTTGGCCTTTTCTCCGGCTGTGTTTAACGTGGGGTTGTTTGTTTACCCTCGTGGAGACCACGGCGTTTGCTTTTGTGGTGTTTCTTGTTTGCTCCGGGATCCTTGAAACGATTTGGTTTTGTTATTATTTGCTCTCTGAAGGAAACCCCAAATCCATTATTTTCACGGCTCTTGTTGTGGTGGGTTTTGCTCTGGTGCTGTCCCGTTACCCTCCAGCAGGAAAAGGGCTTTGGGGTCTCACTTCTCGTGGCTGGGGTTTGGTCCCTTGGTTTTTGGGGGGTGGTTTAGTGGATTTTTAGGGGGTTTTAGGCTTGTTTTAGTTTTTTCTTAGGGTGGGTGTGTGTTCTGCCTGGGGGAGGCAGTGGGGCCGTGGGGATCCCCAGGGATGTGTCCCACTCCACCCCCACTCCCCCTCTCCTCAGGGGGCTGCAGGGATCTTCATCTCCGAGGTCTTTTCCAGGCTGAATAATTCCAGGCCTCCGTGTGGATTTTGGGCCGGGGGGGTGAAGCTCCATGGGGAGCAAACGAGGGGTTCCCGTGTGAGCTGAGCCCCGTTCCCTCCCCCTCTCTGTGTCCCTGCCCAGCCCTGGCGTGGGCAGAGCTGCCTGATGTGTCCTGGCAGCTGGAGCCGGCGGTGACGAGATGTGTCCTGACAGCCCGGCCGTGTCACACGATGGGCTGTGCTGGGGAGGGGCCGGGGGGGCTCACGGACTGTCCCCGTGTGTGTGACAGGCTGGGGGACACGGGGGTGCCCCGTCCTGCTCCACAGGGTGTGCCATGGGCACCTGTGACCGTCACTGCCCTCGTGGCCTGGGAGCCCTGAGCCACAGCTGAGGGGCAGGACGGAGGGGCAGCAGCTTTGCCTGTCCCAGACCCCCTTTCCCAGCCCCTCCCCAGCGTCCCTGGGACCGGCTGGGCCGCTGTGACAGTGACAGTGTGTGGCGGTGACACGGCTACATGCCCTCATTCTTCACTGTGGCCTCTGTGTGCAATTTTTAATTGCTTTTGTGCCGTGGGTGGCGAGTCCTGCTGCCCAGGATCCGCGGCGCCAGCGGAGCCGGATCTGCCTTNGCGGAGCTGGACAATCCTGCCCTGAATGGGAGAGAAAAGGCCCTTTCAGGGAGTGCAGCCAAGCGCGGAGCGCGGCCGGAGCCGGGGAGGCNGCAGGAGAGCAGTTACAGCTGTCCCCATCCTCCCTGTCCCCACATCCTCCCTGTCCCCACATCCTGCAGCCCCAAGCCCGTGGCAGGAGCTGGATCAGTGTGGGAGATGCTCGTGGGCAGCTGAAGATCTCCAGTGCCCGGCTGGACTTGGCCACACTTGGCATAAAACATTCCTTGGAGGCAGCTCTGGCCACAGGACAAGCCATCAGCTGGCAGGGGACAGGAAGGACGGTGGGAAGGGGTTGTGTCTCCCACGGTGGGGACTGGGGGATGGCACAGGGGGCTGTGGGCACAGAGAGCCCCCCCAGCTCTCCTCCTGCTCGGCCTCCACATGCTGGTGCCTGGCGGGAGGCTGCGGGTTCCTTCCGGGAGGAGCAGAAGGGTCCTGTGGCTCTCAGCAGCCTCCTTGGCTGCCAGCTCGGCCACCTGGAAGATGGCAGGAGCCAGCCTGGCCTGGAGCAGGCTGGACCCCAGCTGCCCACCCGGGGTGTCTTGCAGGTGCACCAGGATGGAGGGGGGCGCTGGGTCTTCCATTGCCGGGGGGACTGGGGGGAATTGTGCCCTTTGCTGGGCACTGCTCTGTGCCCAGAGCCCTCTCCCGGGAGCAGGGAGGGTGGTGAGGGAAGGACACAGTCCTGCTCCAGCCCTTCTGAGTCTCCCCTCAGCAGAGGGTTCTGGTGGCTGGTGGAGCTGACGTTGTCCCCAGCGTGTCCCACATGTCCTCCATGAGCCAGGGCACAGGGCACAGGGCACCGGGCACTGCTCCTGCCCCATTCCTGTGCAGGGTGATGGGCAGGATGCTCCTGCATGGACCCCTCACGCCGTGGTTCCCATCCGTGTCCCTCTGCTGGCGGGTCCCCAGCCCTCAGGCAGGTCCAGCAGCCCCAGCCAGGCACTTNCTCTCCTCAGGGGGCTGCAGGGATCTTCATCTCCGAGGTCTTTTCCAGGCTGAATAATTCCAGGCCTCCGTGTGGATTTTGGGCCGGGGGGGTGAAGCTCCATGGGGAGCAAACGAGGGGTTCCCGTGTGAGCTGAGCCCCGTTCCCTCCCCCTCTCTGTGTCCCTGCCCAGCCCTGGCGTGGGCAGAGCTGCCTGATGTGTCCTGGCAGCTGGAGCCGGCGGTGACGAGATGTGTCCTGACAGCCCGGCCGTGTCACACGATGGGCTGTGCTGGGGAGGGGCCGGGGGGGCTCACGGACTGTCCCCGTGTGTGTGACAGGCTGGGGGACACGGGGGTGCCCCGTCCTGCTCCACAGGGTGTGCCATGGGCACCTGTGACCGTCACTGCCCTCGTGGCCTGGGAGCCCTGAGCCACGGCTGAGGGACAGGACGGAGGGGCAGCAGCTTTGCCTGTCCCAGACCTCCTTTCCCAGCCCCTCCCCAGCGTCCCTGGGACCGGCTGGGCCGCTGTGACAGTGACAGTGTGTGGCGGTGACACGGCTACATGCCCTCATTCTTCACTGTGGCCTCTGTGTGCAATTTTTAATTGCTTTTGTGCCGTGGGTGGCGAGTCCTGCTGCCCAGGATCCGCGGCGCCAGCGGAGCCGGATCTGCCTTGCCAGTGTTAGTGCTGTCAGAGCGTTGGGCCTGGTGAGCCTGGCACAGCTCTGGCCTCGAGACACCTCAGGGCCGGACACAGATTGATCCCCCAAGTTGGGGGAGAGACAACTCCAAGCCATTCCAGGTGCAGGAGAGCAGTTACAGCTGTCCCCATCCTCCCTGTCCCCACATCCTCCCTGTCCCCACATCCTGCAGCCCCAAGCCCGTGGCAGGAGCTGGATCAGTGTGGGAGATGCTCGTGGGCAGCTGAAGATCTCCAGTGCCCGGCTGGACTTGGCCACACTTGGCATAAAACATTCCTTGGAGGCAGCTCTGGCCACAGGACAAGCCATCAGCTGGCAGGGGACAGGAAGGACGGTGGGAAGGGGTTGTGTCTCCCACGGCGGGGACTGGGGGATGGCACAGGGGGCTGTGGGCACAGAGAGCCCCCCCAGCTCTCCTCCTGCTCGGCCTCCACATGCTGGTGCCTGGCGGGAGGCTGCGGGTTCCTTCCGGGAGGAGCAGAAGGGTCCTGTGGCTCTCAGCAGCCTCCTTGGCTGCCAGCTCGGCCACCTGGAAGATGGCAGGAGCCAGCCTGGCCTGGAGCAGGCTGGACCCCAGCTGCCCACCCGGGGTGTCTTGCAGGTGCACCAGGATGGAGGGGGGCGCTGGGTCTTCCATTGCCGGGGGGACTGGGGGGAATTGTGCCCTTTGCTGGGCACTGCTCTGTGCCCAGAGCCCTCTCCCGGGAGCAGGGAGGGTGGTGAGGGAAGGACACAGTCCTGCTCCAGCCCTTCTGAGTCTCCCCTCAGCAGAGGGTTCTGGTGGCTGGTGGAGCTGACGTTGTCCCCAGCGTGTCCCACATGTCCTCCATGAGCCAGGGCACAGGGCACAGGGCACCGGGCACTGCTCCTGCCCCATTCCTGTGCAGGGTGATGGGCAGGATGCTCCTGCATGGACCCCTCACGCCGTGGTCCCCATCCGTGTCCCTCTGCTGGCGGGTCCCCAGCCCTCAGGCAGGTCCAGCAGCCCCAGCCAGGCACTTCCACAGCAAATCCTGGAGCTCTGCAGGACTCTGGGACCGGAGCATGTGGCCAGGAGACTGAGAGACCTGGAGCAGCCCTGGAAGAAGTGACAGCTCCTGCAGCTCCTGCAGCCTCCTGCTCTCTGGAATTAGAGTTCCTGGGGATCTCAACCCTTCCTGAGCTCCCTGCTGCTCCATGGAGTGAGTCTGGGCTCTGGGAACTGTGGCTGGTGGAGGGCACCTCCTCCTACGGCTGAGGCAAGCAGGTTTTATTATTATTATTATTATTATTATTATTATTATTATTATTATTATTTACACTGAGGCTGCTGAGCCCCTCGGCCCCCTCTCCCTGCAGGGCGCTCTGGGAAGCTGCTCATCTCCAATTTCCTGTGCACACTGTGGCTCTGCAGCAGCACCAACATGGAATTACAGAATCCTGGAATGGTTTGGACTGGGAGGGACATTAAAGCCTGTCCTGTTTCACCCCTGCCATGGGCAGGGACGCCTCCCACCAGAGCAGGTGTCCCGGGCGCCCACCCAGGTGAGCAGGAGCTGTGAAGCCAGCAGTGCTTTGGCTCTCTCCAGAGCCTCCCCACCAGCTCAGTCCTCCAAACCAGGTCACAGCATCCCTGTCCTGCCTCCCTCCTCCCTGAATTCCAGCTGCTCCCCATGTCCCTCCGTCCTCCCCCTGCTCCTCAGATGGATGCTGAGGGTTGGGTTTGCTGTGCCTGCTCTGTCCCTGCTCCCAGGGCTCGGTGCTGCCCCTCACATCCCTCTGGGAACTGGGCTCCTCTCCAGGCAGCAGGGCCGTGATTTACCATCGTCTCAGTGCCATGGGCAGGGCTGCCCTCACCCCTTCCCGCAGCTGCTTTAATGACCTACTTTTAATCCGGGGACTGGGATAGATCAGAGGCAGCAAAGGCCTGGGAGAGGTTTTGTTTGGCCTTTCTGTGGTGGTTTTTTTTTCCCCAGCTTGGGCAGCGCAACTGGGAGCCCCTTCGCTCTCGGGGACTCTTTCAACCCGGCTCCTTGAAAGACTCCCCCAGAACAGCTTCTCTCTTTATTGCTGTGATTAAGCTCCTCTCCCCACCCCTGTATCAAATCCAGCTGCAGAGCTGAAGAGATTCTTGGCAGGAGACTGAAGACAGAAACAATACTCCAAGTGGAGAAGGGGGGCCGGGGGCCAGAGCTCTTCCCAAAACCCTGGGGAGCTCTGGGGCTTCATTAAAGGGATTTTTGCTGCCTGTGGTCAGAAAATCCTTCAACTTCATAGCTATAAAAAGTAAATTTCCATAATCTGTTTTGCCCAAGCAAATGAAGGTGAGTGTTCCGGGGCTGGCGCCTCGGCTGCATCCAAACGAGGGTCACCTGGGGGAAAAGCCTCTGAGATCATCGAGTCCAGCCATCCCCCAGCACTGCCCAGGCCACCATGTCCCCAAGTACCACATCCACAGGGCTGTTCAGTCGCTCCAGGGGTGGGGACTCTGTGCCAGGGCTGGTCAGGCTTTGCAGGAAGAAGTTCCCCAGTATCCCCAGAACCTGCCGTGGCTGTTTCCTCTTGTCCTGTCACTTGTTACCCAGGAGAAGGGACCATCTGGGCCCAAGCTCCTTTCAGCCTGTGCTGGTTCAGGGCAGGGGGGTTCTCTGGGGTGCTGAGGTGAGTGCTTTACCCCTGCAGGGCTCTGCCAAGGGCTGGCACTCAACCTTGGCCTGCCTGGGCAGACGGTGCCTACAGGAGCCTTCCTGGCCTTGGCAAGTCAATAACAACTGAGTGGGGGGCAGGAAGGGGTAATTAAAAGGGTTGGCAAGGAGGGAATGGGGCTGATCCCTGCCAGAGGTTGCTCATCATAGAGCCCCAGAACGGTTTGGGTTGGGAGGGACCTTAAAGCCCAGCTCATTCATTTAACCTTCCACTATCCCAGGGTGCTCCAAGCGCAGTCCAACCTGGCCTTAACCCGGCTGCAGACGGAAGGAGCAAGGCCACCCCGGTGCTCAGTGGGATGTGCAGCTCCTAAGAGCTCGGGATCAAAAAGCAACTGGAAATCGTCGTGTGGGATAAAAGCCGGGAAGGTTTATGGAACAGTGAGGAGAATACTGGCTGGCCTGGCAGGGTGGCACATCCCTCTCCAGGGGTTTGGGCGCTCATGCCAAGCCCCTCTGTGCCTGTGGAAGGGTGTCCCGTGGCACAGGAGGGAAGGGGAGCCGGGGAGGGAATATCCAGGGCACCAGCAGCCGGTTTGGGAGGTGAGGGTGCCCCGGGCAAGAGGCAAGAGCAGACCCGGAGCAGGAATGAATGTGAGAAAAGCAGACTTTGCTCTGGGTGGGGAATCACCGAGGGATTAAAGGTTTAATAAGATCAGAGGGACAAAGCAATAATTAGCCTAAATTATGCTGTAATTTAGGAAATTAAAAACAAAGCCTCTAATGTCAGAGGAATAACTCTGCCAGCAAACAGGGGGAGAGATGAAGAGCAAAGGGGGACGTGACGACTCCGGGCGAGGGAATCAGAGGAGGGGCCGCGATGGGGGGAGGGCTGGGGGGGCTCAGCCCCGGCCCCCGGGCTGTGCTGGCTCTGCAGGCTGGGACAGGCGCCGGGTGCAGCTCTGCCTTCCCTCCCGGCGCTGGCAGGGGCTGTGGG
The DNA here is from genome assembly GCA_013390025.1 of Pitta sordida. NCBI lineage: Eukaryota > Metazoa > Chordata > Aves > Passeriformes > Pittidae > Pitta > Pitta sordida. The sequence goes on from WEKX01006241.1 coordinate 248,613, forward strand.
GTGGGAGGGGGCAGCGCCGGGGGGTCCCCACACCCCTCAGATTGGCACAGGGTGTTCCCACTGCATCCTTGGCTTTGGGGGGCTGGGGGCCATCAAACCCCCTCCCTGCCTGGGGAGCCCAACGCAGGGTCCCAGAGGTGCTGAGCACTGGGGTTGGCCAAGGTGCTGTGCCAAGGGGACACGGCGGGACTCCAGGCCGGGAGCCGGGCTCTCACTGGTGCTCAGAATTTGCCTGGAGAGACAATCAGCTCAGCCCCCGAGCCTCAGCTCATTACAATAACATCGAGATTAAATGGGATATAGGAACAGCTGTCCTAAAGCTCCTTAAAGGATCTGAACAGATGTAACAAAAATAGATTTACGTTTAATTTATTAAGTTTTTCCTCCTCCCTTAACATTTAGATCGTTTGGGTTTCTTTAATAGTGTTTTATCTGTGCCTGGGCCTCCCCCACACCCCCACCCTGTGAAGGGCAGCTCCTCGTTCTGCAGCACAGTCACGAGGAGCAGCCCCGTTCCGGGGGCTGGGAATGCTGAACTGGCCGTTCTGGGGACACTCGCATTTGGATCAGCTGCCCGGCTGCAAATGAGATAAATGTGCAGAGCAGAACTAGGGCAGCGCGATGCTCAGAGCGACGGGGGCTGACCTGGCTCTGCCGGTGGCTCAGGGAGCTCAGCCCGGGCTCTGTGTCCCCGCGGGGTGACGGGGGATGCAGGGAGAGAGGCTTGCTCAGCTCCCCCAGAGGATGGAATGACTCCCCATAAACATTGCCAGGGTGTTAAACTCCGGTGAGTGTATCAGCGCAAAATCAAATGGCTGCAAATTAGTGAGGAATTAATTTAGGGTGGAAATCGGGGTGAAAGTTCTGAGCAGCCGGTGGGAGAAAGTTTAGAGCAGCCCCTGGGGAAGGGGATGGGCCTGGCTGGGTCCAGGGGGGAGCTCAGGGGGTTGCAAAGATTGGAATCACAGAATGGAAGGGACCTTTAAAGGTCATTTAGTTCCAACCCCCTGCCATGGGCAGGGACACCTCCCACTGTCCCAGGCTGCTCCAGCCTGGCCTTGGACACTTCCAGGGATCCAGGGGCACCCACAGCTTCTCTGGGCACCCTCTGCCAGGCCCTCACCATCCTCACTGCAAAAAAATCCTTCCTTATACCTGATCTACATCTCCCCTTGTTAGTTTAAAACCATCTCTCCTTTCCTATCACAGCAGTCCCTGCCAAAATCCCTGTTTGCATCTTTATCCAAGACACCTTTCCAGGACTGGAATTTTACAGGGGGAGTTTGTGCTGCTGAACATGAAACCCACCAAACACAGGGAAATCTGATGGGAATTTGAGTCAGACCGAAGGATCTGGAGGGACATGATTCACTTTTGTGTGAATGACGGTGGGTTATTTTATTACTCCACCCCTGATTGAGCTCTGACCATCCAGGGCTGGGAGCTGGGCTGCACTGGGCAGCAGGGAACTCCATCTCCAGGGAATGTCACTGCATCCCTCAGCCACAGATGTGGAGCATCAGTGCCCCAGCTGCAGATCCTGGTTCTGCTTTCCCTCTCCCAGAGGCCCTGGGGATGCTCCCAGTCCCTCACTGTCCCCTTCACTCCCCTTTTCTTTCCTTTGTCTCTTCCTTGCTCTCACTCTCAACTCCTCTTCCTTATCTGCTCTTCCAGTCCCCCCTGGAGGAGGCAATTTCGCCGCCGTGTCCTGCCCATCCATCACAGGCACAGCCGGGCCCTTCGCTGGGACTCGGCTGCTGCTGCAGGATGTGCCGAGTAAATTGCTTGGATGGAAAAGGAGCACCTGGGCTCATTACAGCGAGCCGGGGAGATGGTAATTACCTGCCTGCCAGGGAGCGGGGGCAGGACCCGCCAGGAGAGCGGCACTGGCTCGTGGGCTCAGGGATCCGGGGATGCTCCGGTACCGGGGCTGCTGACTGGCACGGATACAGGAGCAGGGACAGGGCAGGAAGAGACCACGGGCATTGGGAGAGGGGAGAACTGACCCCCTGAGGAAGGGCCTGACCTGAGTGCAGCACCCCAAACCCCTGCAGCCCGTGCTGGGGGAGTGGCAGGATCTTCAGCAGCCCCAGAGCAGAGAGGGGGGGGGCCAGGTCAGGCAGCNTGCCTGTCCAAGGGCACTGCCCGGACACGGGATTTGTCCTTCCCTGTCCTGCGGCTGGGGGGGAACAGGAGGAGGTTATCATCTCATTCTCAAATGACAGGTTTTTCTGCTGAGCGTTTTGTTCTCTCCTCGATGACGGCGGCTAAAGGCTGCCGGGCTGGGTGGTGGCCGCTCTCCCTCTCCGCTCCTCTCTGAAGGATTTCAGGAGCATCCTCTGAGCCGGAGCCAACACTCTGTTCCTCCGGCTGGGGAAAGCAGCTCCACCGGGCCGGCTCGGGGCCAGCTCCCCCCAGGACGGGTTTTAGCCCAATTTCCAGCCCCTCTGCCACAGACACCATCTGCCAAGCCCAGCCCGGCGCGTCTCACAGCCCTGCTCAGCCTCCGGTCCCTCCAGTCCCCTCCCAGCCCAGTCTCTCCGCGGTGGTTGGGGCTCGCTTTTCCAGCGCTGCTGGGAACACGCCGCACCCCCAGAGTGTCCATCTGTCCTCCAGTAATAACTTGGAGTCTGCTGCCTAATTTTAACCGAATCTGACAGCTCTCCCGAGCACGTCATTCCAGCAAGTCTCCAGCGAGACAGATGCCTGGTAGCGAGGCGGCTTCCGATGGGAAGCTCCAATGCTCAGGGAAACGTCGGGAGGGATCTGAGGCTAAAACTGCTCTTCCAGGGCGGGGGAAGGGGCTGTGTGGGTACGGACCCCTTGTGCCCCTCGGCCGGGCTCTGCCAGGGCCCCCCAGGGGACAGGAACTTAAAGGAGGTCTTTGGATAAGGACAAAGGGTCTCAGCTTTCCCGCAGCCCCCCCTCCTCGCTGTCCCAGCCCCTCGCCCGTCTGTCAGCTCCTGTCCCCGGCCCCGGCGTTGTTCAGCACCAGCCTATTCCCCGGTGATGAAACGGCCACTCAGCCGGTGCCGGGCGAGAGACGGTGACCTTGTGTGTGTCCCCTCGGTCTCCTGAACCCGCAGCTGAAAGATGGGGACAAGGTCAGTGGCTCCTGCCGGCAGGTTTATTGCTGAGGAGGGGCGGGAGCTCGGCTGCAGGTTCAGCTGCCGGGGACACCCCGAGCTTCCAGCAGCGCCCACAGGAACAGCTCTGCAGCTCCCCGGCTTGGGGGGGCTCTGGGATGGGTGGGACAGTGTTTCACTGCCAGGGGATGGAGCAAGTTTGGGATGGAGGGCTGGATATGCCTTTACTCCCTGGATCCCTCCACATCGCTGAGTTTTTCTCCACACTGGGACCAGTCAGATGGGAGGGACCATCTGTGCTGGTGGCCGGGAGCATCCATGGNGCCCTGGATCCCTCCACATCTCTGTGTTTTTCTCCACCCTCTATAGCTGATGCCACACTGGGACCAGTCAGCTGGGAGGGACCCTGTGCTGGTGGCCGGGAGCATCCATGGCCTGCCCTGGGCTCAGTGGTCAGTGACCCCCCTTGGGTCTGTCCCCTTCCCTCTCCCTCATCCTTCACCTCCCATTCCATCAGGATGATCTCAGCCCTTCCTCGCCCGCGGGCACACGGTGTCGGCAGCGATGGCCAGGCTGGATAATCTCCCCAGCTCCTGGAGGTGGGAACTGGGTCAGCGGGAGCGGTGGGAGCCGGGCCGTGATTCAGAGGGTGACGCTGCTCCCGCTGAGCCGCGGCTGATTCAGCAGGGCCCGGGTGCTCTGCTGCTGCAGGCCCGGCCCTTGGGCCATCCCCTCTTCTCTGGAAAAACAAAGGATGGGGCATTTCTTGTAATTTAAGGGATTGCTTTTATGTCGGAGAGGGAGTGAGAGCCCCAGAGCGGCAGCCAGAGCATCCCTGTGCCAGCGCTGCATCCTGCTGAGCCTGCACCCCGGGGGAGCAGCATTTCCCAAGGCTTCGTGGGGAGCAGAGGTCTGATCCTGGCAGTGATGCCCTCCTGAGTGCTCCCTGAGGTGCCACCGCGTGCCCTCTGTGTGTCACAGCACAGGAAGGTCCCCTGAGGGACGTCCCTCCCTGGCCACTCTGTCACCCACGGATCTGGCCATTGCCGTGACGGGGCCCCAGGGACAAATACCCTGTTTGCAACAAAATCCTGCTTCAAAGAGTTCCCGGCACTGCCGCGATATAAAAAGAACCCGACTGTCTGTAACAGCATTAAATCCATCACCGGGAGATTAAATTCTAAAGGGATTTTGGCTTTCAATATAAACAGCAGATTCTTAAGTGCCTCTTCATTTTCTGCGTTTAGGAAAGACACAGAAAGGCCTGAAATCCTCCCAAATCCCTTGGCATTGCTGCGTCCCAGAGTGATGCCGGGCTGGGCTCCGGGGCTCCCAGGAGCCGGTTCGTGACTCCGCCGCGATGATGGGGCTGCGATTCCTGACTCACCACACCGGGAACAGGAGAGCTGGAAGGTCCCCAGCTCCCTCGGGGCAAGGACGCACCAGAAATACCAGGAGAATTACGGCTGGGGAAGGGCACGGGCAGAGCTGCCAGGGAGCGGCAGCGGAGGATGCAGAGCCCGGACGGAGCATCCTGGGGGGTGAGGGAGGTGTGGGGCAGCTGCGGGGTGCCACGTTCCTCCGGGGATCCAGGTGGAAATTTGCCGGGAGCTGAGCACATCCCAGACAAAGGCAGCGTGCCGATGCCTTGACAGACACCAGCCCACAGTCAAACTCCTGCTCGGGCTCTTGGTGCTCGCCTGGGAAAGGAAGACACCGGAGTGTCGGGGTCCCGCTGTCTGGTGTCCCTCCCGCTGTCCCTCTCCCATCTCCCCCAGCTCCACTCTCGGAGCCGCTGCTCGGGGGTTGATGGGTTCAGCCCCTCCCTGCAGGAGATGAGGTGCCAGACATTGCCCCCGGCGAGGGTGAGCTCGGCTGTCTCCCATCCCCTGAGTCACCCCCGGGACCGGCAGCAGTGAGGGCAGAGCTGGCACTGCCCCCATGACCAGCATCACCCTCGGCACCAGCTGGTCCTGCTGCCAGGGAAGCATCCGGCACCTGGAACGTGGCAATGCCAGAGTTTTCTTCCCCGGCCACTGGTTTGTTGCTCCTCTTTCTTCTCAGAAGTGTCTGCTGAATTAAGTCACTTTCTTGAACTAAGTTTTATTTGCAAGGGGGTGATTTTGGTAGGACTCAAAACAGGCACTAAAACTGCAGCAGCTCCCCGTGGTCCCATCTAACCTTGTGTGGACAAGACCCTTCCTGTCCCTCTCTGGGATGCTCCAGTGTGGGGGCTCAGGGGGTTCCCTTGAATTTAGGGGTTGGTGGGGAAATTCTTAGGGGATTCTCTTTCATCTTTTCCTGGGAAAGCCAACCCTGCTGCCCCCCTGCCTTGTTCCATGCTGGAATTTCCAGTGGTGCTGTGCTCACGGGCAGCGAGGGGTTAATGGGAACTCTGCTTTGAAGGTGATTTCTCCTTTATTAAAAATCCCCAACCAAAACAATGCAGCTCCATAGGAAAATAACCCAACCCAGGAACCAGGAACCACCTGAGGGCTCAAGCTCCCTTTTTTCCCCCCACCCGAGAAGCCGTTTCTGCATATTTGCCATGGATGGAGCCGCAAAGAGCTGTTGGATCCTGTAAAATCCTGCTCCTGTGGCCAGAGTCAGCCATGCCCTGAGCCCTGTTATCCCAGGGCATATCCCAGGCTGGAGCTGCCTCACAGCCCAGAGGGATGGGGAGTGGGCTGGGGGAGAGGAACCCCGTGGTGGGAAGGGAAGGGAAGGGGGGTCTGGCCATGAATGTTGGTGGAAATGCTTCTTCCCATGGACAAACAGAGCCTGGGGCGGCTGGAACAGGGATTGGTGTCCTTTGGCCCCATCCTGCAGGTGGGAATGGGGAGCACCATCCACCTCCTCCGTGGCAAATGGGGACAAACAGGACCTTACCAGGTACAGGTTGTATGTTCTGGAAGTGTCCAAGGCCAGGCTGGACGGGGCTTGGAGCAACCTGCTCCAGTGGAAGGTGTCCCTGCCCGTGGCATGCAGGAAGACTGGAGGGGCTTTGGGGACCCTTCCAACCCAAACCACTCTGTGATTCACTCTGTGATTCATTTTATGATTCTATATCAACAAGCCCTTCTGAAAAATCTTCCTCACAAGGTCTAAAATATCAACAGACTTATTTACCCTCCAACTCCTCCTCCGTAGAAACCACAAAAATATGAATTACGTTTCTCCCGAGCCCTCCTCTCATCCCTCCCTGTTACAAAACACCGCACAAAGTGGGAATTAGTCCTCACAGCCATTAAAAACTACCCAATTTACATCTCTCTTCCTTCACACACCTATGACACAAACCACATTATCTCTTTTTATCATCTCTCACCTCTGTGAGCCCAATCCTTCCCACCTGGAGCAGGTTACAGCAGGGTCAGGTGTAAAAAGGAGAAGCCTTTGTAAGGCCAAACTTCCAGGGAAACCCTTGCTCTGGTCCCTCCCTGCGGCAGCGGGGGCTGGAATTCCAGCAAACCCAGCGCTGGGATGAGCTGGGAGCTGTTTGCAATCAGCGCTGGAGCCGATGCACATGAAACGTATTTCGAGCAATTACGGAGAGCAAGGAAATTAGCAAAGAATCAGAGTCTGTTCCTGAACAATTCCCAGGCAGGAAGAAAGAAAGGAGAGGAAGAAAAAAAGGGCAAAATGCTTTGCCTGAGTTGTTTGCTATAAATAGTTTGCCCGGCTCGAGGTGACAAACAGCGGCGGGGGAAGGCGAGGAGGATAAAGCAGCACAAACTGTACTTTGTTCATTTATTTGACAAGTGTAGCTAAGTTTTAATTATTTATGATTATCCTCCCCAGTGTGCTCGCACATGTTGCGAGGGATGTTTGGTGCGGGTACCCCGAGCGCTCGGCCCCGGCGCTGTCCCGGGAGGCTCCGCACTCCGGGAGCGTGGGAATGCGGCAGGATCATCCGCACCTCGCCGCGCTCCTCGCCCAGGTAAGGCCCGGGATGTTTGGGAACACCCGATTGCCAACCTGACAATGCGCCTTTAATCTTTGTCACTTCGCATGCCAAATCCCAGAAGTGCTGAATTATTAAGTCTAAAGTTCCAAAATAAACTCTCACTCAGAAGATTATTTCCATATAATTTGAAATTTCCTGCTCTAATAACTCCTGCGCTGGGTCTGTCTCTCGCCCTAATCCTGTTTGGAGAGGCTGAGCAGAGCCCCCGGGGTGGGCTCGCCTTCCCCTGCCCTCCCCCGATAACCCCCCAGCCCCCAAACTGCTGACGGCTTCATTATTGCCGGGGATAATTAGCACGAGGAGCCAGCCCGAGTCCTCCCCAAACTCATTTGACTGAGGAAATCAATCCGATCCCTCCCAAAGGGGCTCCGCTGCCAAACTTCATTCCAAGGAATGGAAGGAGAAGCCCTTTAATGTCTCAGAGGGGCCAATGTGAGCAGACGGTGCCTGGCCTGGCATCCGCGGGGTGTCCCTCCCATCAGGGAGTGCTCAGATCACTCTGTCCCCAGGAACCCGAATCCCAGCCCAGCAGCCCCATGGAATGCCCCTGGCACCGGGATTCCCCAGGCAGGAGGTGTGTCCGTGGGATGTGGGTGGGCACAGACAAGGACTGGACTCAGCCAAAGCTGGGTTTTTTCTGCCATGAAAGGCAAAACTGAGCCTTTGCTCCCTGGATTATGTATATGTGTGTTTTTCCCCCTGCAGTAACTGGAGAATAGAAATAAAATACTGAATTATTAACTCTAATTACCCCCAGAATTACTTCAATAACAGTGCAATTTCACAGACGGCTGCTGCGAGGACAATATGCAGGGATAAAAGGAGGAGAGAATCCACTTCCACCACAGGAATGTTTGCAATTTATTATTTTCACATTAACCCCGCTTTTTTTTTTCTTCTTTTTTTTCTTTCTTCAGTTTCCTCATCTTTTCTTTAGTGGTGGTCAAATTTCAAACGCTCCGAAGCATCATCCCGATGTGTGGCTCCATCCCAGGAGCCTCCTGACCCCCCTGCGCTGCAGAGCTGGGCTGGAGATTGCACAGGGATGGAGCTGCAGGGGTGGAATGGCAGGGATGGAGCTGCAGGGATGGAGAGTTGAGGATGGAATGGCAGGGATGGAATGGAAAGGCTGGAGCTGCAGGGATGGAATGGAAAGGCTGGAGCTGCAGGGATGGAATGGAAAGGCTGGAGCTGCAGGGATGCTCCTGCACTACACCCTCCCCTACTTTGCTGCCCATCCACCCCAGCGGCACTGATGGATCTGGGAGCCCCTGGCTGTGGGGACATCTGACCTTTTCCAGGCCAGCTGCAGCCCCAGGGAGGTGGGGGACACCCTCAGAGCTGTGTTCCTCCCAGCTTTCCTGGGTTCAGTTCCAAACCCAGACCCCATTCCATCCCCTGTGCTACAGGAGAGGCTGTGCGAGGTTGGGCGGTCCATCCCCTCCTGCCGTGCTGTGGGTGTAGCTGATTTTATTTTCACTGCCTTTCTGTATTTGCATGAACCCTGTGAAGTTCTTTAACATTGAGGAGACTTTGGGAGCTTGGAAAAATTAGACCTGAAGCTGAGGGAAATGCTCCGTGGTGCAGCAGCAGGGCTGGCACAGCCTCTCTCCTGCCTGGGACTGGGGGTCCCTGGCACAGCCTTTGCTGGTGCCTTTCCCCACACCACTCACAGCACATCCCTGCTGGAATTCGGGGTGTCCCACTCCTTCCCATGGGGTTTGAGGCAGGTGCTCTGGCTCCCTGCCGGGCACCGGGGCAGGAGCAGCACTTGGCACGGCAGAGCTGCTCGGGCCCCACTCCCAGGCAGGTCGATCCCCAGCAATTTGTGCTCTGCTCCACTGCTCAGCACCTGAACCACGGCTCGGGGCCATGTCCTGCAGCTTTTCACCAGCACTAAATCAAAGGGGTTCCTGGAAGGGGGAACAAATGCACTTTGCACTGGAATGTGACCAGCCGGGTAACTCAGGCCAGGAGGCAGCCGGTGGCAAACAGGCAGCTGGCAAGCGGCTGGTGAGGCTGGCATGGCCCAGGAGTGACCTGCCAGCAGCCGCTTGGTGCTGCATTGAAGGGAAAAGCCCCCGGACCAAACACACGCTGCCTTGGAGAGCAGCATCCTGCTCTGCTTCCCGCTCCGTGCCCATGGCCAGGCCTGGAGATGTGGCATCAGTGCAGGGCAGTGAGTGAGCCCAGCGACAGGGGGGCAGAGCTGGCTGGGCAGGGGTCCAGCCTGGGAGGGTGGTGGGTGCTGTGTTTTACATCTCCAGTTCCCATCCTGGCTCCTGGCAGCTCCAAAGGCCTCCAGAGAGTGAACGAACCACCAGGACGGGCACAGCTCCCCCACACAGGCAGGTGCCAGCAGCTCCCATCCCTGCATCCCTCCTCTCGGTGCTGCTGGTCCCGGGGAGGAGGGGGAAGAGGAGCTGGCGGGTTCCCCGCTGCACTAGCACTGCCCTTCCCGAGCTGTGTATTCCTCCTGCCAACAAGCACTCGAGTGGAGAACATCCAGCTTTCCCCCAGGAGCAGCTGCCTCGGCGGGGATAAGCTCTTTAAGGAGCTGGCTTGGAGACGGGGAGGGAAATCCCCGGGCTCTGGCAGGATGCGCCGGGAGCTCTGCGCTCCGGGGCTATCGCGGAGTTGTCTCCTCTCTCCGTGCTTTTCCCTTCTGCTGCTGCTCCAGAGGACACAGCTGGCTCCAAGCACCTTCCACCTGGAGAGCAAGGCTGTTTTCCTTCCATGGAGGCTGTGGGTCTGTCCCTCTCTCTCTGTGTTCCTGCTTTCCAAATGGAAGAGAAAATTCACTTCACTGCCTCGCCTGGTGTTTCCCTCCCCAATGCTGCTTCAGCCCCTCCTGCTGCACCCTCCCCAACCTTCTTCCCAAGGTAATTCCCATCCCCAGGAGTGTTCCCAAGGCTGCTCTGGCCCCGCTGTTACCTCTTGGAATGCTGTGAGCCCGCAGACCCTGACAGCTTCACTCCATCATCCTTTTGCCACCAGGAAATCACTCTGCCTGATAATGCATTAAAGCAATTGTTATTTTAGTGATCGTGCTCATATTTCCCTCTTTGTTTTCCTGCCAGGCTTTAAGGGAAACCTCAGCAGATAAATCAGGGCTGTGAGCAGGTGTGGGAGCAGCATTTCCCGAGCTGCTGGGATCAGATGGATGCTTTGCAGCATGGACCACTGCATCCAGCAACACCTGCACAGATCCCTGCAGGGATGGGCATTCCCTCTGCCCTGCAGTCACCTCTGGTATCCTCAGAGCTGCTCTGTCCCACCGGCACCAGCCTCTGTGGGAAAGGGACGGGGGCTGAGCTCGCACCGCGGGGCTGGGCTGCCTCTCCCCCTCTGGGGTCCACAGCAGGAACCCGGTGGTCCTGGGCTGGGTGGGATCTGCCCCCGGGGCTGCTCTGGGATGCTGCAGTGTCTGGGTGCTGCTCTCCTGGGAAAAGGCAGCTGCTCTGGGGGATTCCAGCCTGGGAACCGCTGGGACAGGGGCCGGCCCGGAGCTTCCCCACGGCCCAGCGCTGTCCCGGGGCCAGGGCTCTCAATGGGACCTTTCAGTCCTTCCCTCCCCGCCGTGCCCCACAGCCAAGTCAGACCTCTCCCCCCCCCTTTGTTCCCTTTTTTAAAATAAATCATTTTTGGGGGTGAATTCCACGCCAGTGAACAATGCCAGCCCGGCTGTGGCTGGCACATAAGGGCTCCGTTATTCCATGGGGATGAGGCAAAGCAGTTCCCTGTCCTGCCCTGAAAGGGTGTCCCCTCCCTGGGCTGCTGTCACCTCCCCTCCACTCAGGGCTGGCACCACCTGAGTCCCTTCCAGCCAGAGCCTGGCGTTGCTGGTGCCCACTGGGAAGGACTGGGATACAGTGGAGGAACGACTGAGACTTCAAGGCAGGGTGGAGGGGGAAAGGGGCCCATCCCTGGAACCCAGAGAGCTTTGATAATTAGCCAGGACTGGGGAGGGGAATGATGAAAGTTGGGGAGGATTTGTTTAAGCACGGTGTGTTTTATTGCTCTCCTCACTCAAAGTCGCTCTTTAAAGTGGTTGGAAGGTTTTTGCTCTTGTTTTGCCTCAGATGTTGAACTTTAATTACAGCCAATGCGCCAGAATACCTGGAATAGGAATAAATCATGTAAAATCTTCTCCCAGGTGCCCCAAGCTCTCCCCATCTCGCTGCCACATCAGGGGGTCCCGGTTGGGACCCCAGCTCAGCCCCCAGGGGTGTCAGCACATCTTGTGGAGCTCTTGCCGTGAGCTGGAAGATGCTGGAGATGCTGGGCTGCAATGTGGAGAGGACCTGGAGGGAAAACTTGCCACACTTTTCCAGCCCCAAATTGCTGTGGTGTGATGCTTCACCACCCTCTGCCTCTCGGTTGTGCCTGAAGGCAGTGGCAAGACTGAACATAATCCGCGTTTTCTGGAAGCCAATGCTCCTTTTCCCAGCCCCTGCATCCCCTCTGGCTGCTGGCAACCAGGGGAGAGGGAAAACCCCTCTGGCACAGGACCCCCCCCGCCCCAGCCTGGAGTGCTCAGCACTTGGCCTCACACGGCCCCTTCCTGCCCGCAATTACAGCGAGGGATCATTACAGCCCGTGTGCTAATTGTGCAGTGGTTCCCTTCCCAGGAGGAAATCCCAGCAGTGGTCCATGGTTTGTGTCTCTTCCCCTCGCAGCTGATGAGGATGTGGTTGAGCTTTCCAGGTCAGGGAGCCAGAAAAGTGATGCAGCTTCCCCTGGGAATGGCTGGAGCTGGCAGGAGAGCTGCAGGTCTGGGGGGAGAGTCAGGCTGGTGAGGGGCTGCTCAGGTCAAGCTGCCCTGTCTGGGACCCTGGGAATGGGAGTCTGGGGGCCTGGGGGGGTCTGGGGTGTGGTAAGAGGGAGGCTGGGGCTGTGGGGGAGTGTCAGCTCTGCTGGGGAGGGTGAGGCAGGATCCTGCCTTGACCTGGAGCAGAGGAAAGGCAGGAGCCAGGCAGCCCTGACCCAGCTAGAATCACGCTATCCATTAGTTGAAGGTATTTATTAGCCCTACTCAGGGGTTTTACAGGCAAACAAAGCCTGTGGCTGATGCCCCAGAATCACAGAATCACAGAATCACAGAATCAGTAAGGTTGGAAAAGACCTTAGAGATCATCGAGTCCAACCTAGATCATCGAGTCCAACCTAAAAACCCCAGGGCTCAGCATTCCCTGGGCACCCCATTCACCCCCTCCCCACACTGGGAAGGGAATGTGGCCATTCCCTCCATCCCCAGCCCGGGAATGGGGACCCCCCAGCAGCCGGGGGACCACGGCTCAGAGCTGCTCACTCAGAACCAGGGAGATGCTGGAGGAGGCTGGATAGCAGTGAGCCCAATTAAGATAAAATCACAGGGAACTGATTATTAATTAGTGAGTAATTAGTTATCTCTCTGCCATCTGGAGGGCTGGATCTGCCTGTGTGGCACACAACTGTCTGCTGGGTGTCCCCAGCACCCCCAGCTGCCCCGTGCCACTGGTGGGGCCCAGAGCTCTGCTGGCATCTCACTCCAGGCTGCTCTCACTGCCCGGGCTGCAGGAGGAGCCATGGAAACACCTCCTGGCTGCTTCAGCCCCCTTCTTCAGGGTTATTCTGCCAGGTTGTGAAGGGAAAGCTCTTTTGTGGACCCGTCCTTGGTTCGAGGTGGCCTGGGATATCAAAAAGCACAGAGTCAGAGAATCCCGGGGTGGTTTGGGGTTCCCTGGCCAGGAAAATCTGTTTTGGACTCCATCATTCGCAGCGTGGATGCTGAGAGCATCATTCCTCCCTCTCCCACTCTTGAGAGGTGCCAGGGAGGTTTCTCTGTGGATGTCTCACCCTCCGTGGGTGTCTCAGCCCCGTGGTGCTGGCAGAGCTGTGCATTCCAGCAGCACCCGGAGCTCTGCTCCTCCCTGCCCTGTTCCAAGGCCTCCTGCGATAAAGACAGCCCTGAACTGCAGCCAGGGAGCTTTCTGTGGCTCTCCCTGTGGTAACACGCTGGAGGACTTGAGGGCTTTGCAAGACCTTCGCAAGGCTTTGCTAATGAGCCCCTCCCCGTGCCACACATTTCATCACAAACCCGGAGTGAAACCGCACGAGTCCACGGAGAGGCAATTCTGCCGCTCCAGAGACGGCAAAAACGCTCACATGCAAATGTGTCTGGGGTTGGCTTCCATCTCAGAGCCCAAAGCAGCTCCGTGCCTCCCATTTTCTGGTCGGCAGAGCCGCCCTGGGCAGAGCTGGGAAGCTGAAGACGTGTATTGTCTTTCTTCTGGGAAGGAACCAGGAGGGAGCAGCTGACTGGTGATTTGGAGGAAATCAAAGCCTTGCCCAAAGGGAAGGGGGGAGCTGTGCTGTCTTTCTGTCAGTCTCTGCATTATCTCTGGGTCTCTCAGCCCCTGAGGACATCTCCGAACAGGACACGGGGTTTTTCCACTGCCGTGGGACTTTTCCTGTCTCCCCAGAGCCACCAGTTGATGATGTGCTCCGTGTTGCTGGGGTGCCTCAGCCTGTGGCACTGAGGAGGGGTCATGTACATTCCTCGGGCGTGCAGAGCCTCCCCCTGTTCTCCTGCTGACGCCCCTCCCAGGTGAGGGGGCACAGAGGGTGCTCAGGGAGTCACTCACACCTTCCCTCACACCTGAAGCTGGATCCCCATCTCATGGAATAACGATGAAGGAGGAGGCAAAGGCTGGATCCCAGCTCCTGGCGCTGGTGCCAACCTCCCCATCCTTCACCCACAACCAATCAGCCACTCTCTGCTCTGCCTTTAATTTCTGCTGTTTGTAAAATCTGAGTCGTGCCAAAGTGGTCGGGAGATTCAATTCGTGTTTATTACTCCTTCTGAGAGAGAGAAATGGCTCCATGAATGGGGAATATTCACTGCTCAGAGAGATGGACTGATTCCCCCAGAAATCCCTTGTGAATCCTGGGTTAAATCCTACCCCATCCTCATTCTAACTCATCCAAAATAGCTGAATTTCTGTGCCCATATTGATTTCCTTCTATTTTTTTTGGCTCTTGTTTCACCCCGACTATGTTTTGCCCTCTGCAAACAGAGCGAGGCAGAAAGAAGAGGGTGGTAAAACTCTGACCCAGGTGCTCAGGTGGACGGGGATAGTGACCCTGGGATAGTGGGAAGTGTCCCTGGCCCTGGCAGGGGGTTGGACTAGATGGTCTTTAAGGTGGTTTGATGGTTCCTTTATTCCATGGCTCCCCACGTTTCCGACTGGCACCAGTGTTCCTAACGAAGTCCCGTGGGCTTCCCACCTTCCCTCACCCCTTCTGCAACAACCACCACTCCAAGAGGCTTTAAAGCTCCTTTTGTTAAGGACTAAAAGCACCTGAAATTAATCATTAAGAATGGAATTAAATTAACTTAAAAGGGAGTGATTTAAAGGCGACTTCCTTCTAGGTTTTCCGTCTGGGTTTGCTTCACCCTGGGCTGGGCATGAACCTGCATCTTCCAGACCTGCCTGGGGGATGTTTCTTTGGCCTGGGGGATGGTGGTTGTACTCCAACATCAGCACTGCTCATGGCTGCTGGCCATGGGGACACAGAAGGGATCTGCCATGAGGTGACCCTGGACCACCAGTTCCTCCAGTCCTGGCTCACCCTCATCTTCCTAGCGTCTGCAGCCCTTCCCTGAGCAGTGGGACTGAACCTCTTCTCCAAAGCTTTCCATGAAAATCTCAGTGTACAGGGACAAGAAATGTGCCAACCTGGTCCTGGGTTATTTTCTGTCCACTTCAGAAAATCACAGCACAACTGATGGATTTGCAGGTCAGATGGGACCACTGTGTCCAGCCAGGCTGACCTCCAGCATCCACAGCCGCTGCCTCGGCAGAGAACCCGTCGTTTATGCTCAGACTGGAATATATTTTTTAGAAAGATTCTCAGTCTCCGTTAGAAGCCTCTGAGTGATGGAGATCCCACTCTGTCCCCGGGGATTCGTTCCAACGCCTAATTGCTCCGACTGCTAAAAATGTGCTTCTTATTTCTAATCTGGATTTGTCTTGTTTCGACTTCCAGCGAGGGATGCTGTAATGCCTTTTCCTGCTAGATTAAAGAGCCGTCTGCTATCAGAAATCTCCTCGCCGTGCATATGCTGGTGGACCGTGAGCAAGGCACCTCTTGGTCTCCTCAATAAACCAAACAGCCGGAGCTTCTTCGCTCTGTCACTGTAATGCATATTTTCCACTGCCTTGACTCACTCCCAGCTCTTTTCTGAACCCGTTCCAAGTTCCCCTGCTCCGGTTGGAAGCACAGACGAGAGCACTGAAGGCAGCAGCATCCCTGCAGCCGCCTTCTCATGCCATGTGGCCGGGGAACGGCGTTTCTCCCTCCTCCTTTGTGGCTCCAGCCAAGGATGACGCTGCTCTGCCGATCCTGGGACTGTGTTCCCGGGGCTGCAAGGCCGCTCGGTGGCGTGGGCTGGCGAGTGTGGGGAGCCAGAGCCCAGCTCTGGGAGCAGGACACGGCGGATTGTCCATGGATGCGCCTGCCAGGTCTGCAGGATCTCACTGTTCCGGGGCCACCGAGCCAGAGATGCTCAGGCTGAGCCGTACCCCGGGCTCTGCTGGAAGCTTGGAGAGCTGCCCGGGAGAGGGAAACCAGAGGGAACCCAGCCACCCGTGTCCACCCCCGTAACTCCCTGCAAACCTTGTCCTTTTCATCCAGTTTCCCAAGTTTGGTGCTGACACGAGGTGGGATGCAGAAGGGCCAAGCAGAGCTTGGCAGGACTTGGGAGGGGTGGCTGTGGGAACGGGGAGGGGGAGAGGAAGGGCTGGATCTTGTCCAGCTCGTTGTTAGAAGTCGGCGTGGTGGGATTCACCCGCTGGCTCATTAGTGCCGGGACTCTTGGAGCTGTTGGAGCTGTGGGAGCAGCTCCCTCAGGGATTCATCATCTGTGTCTTGGTCTCCCTTCCGCAGCCTGTCCTGTTGCTGTCGGTGTTCCCCTTCCCAGTGGGGCCTCTTGCTGATGGTTGCCAGCTGTGTCCGGCCTGCCCAGCCCTTGCCCAGGCAGCCTTGGGCACAGGAAGGGCTCTCCCTCCCGGCACGGAAATGTGGTCGGGTGATGACTCGCTCTGCCCCAAACATCTGCTGCTGGCTTGGCACAGGGACACAGCGGGTCAGGAACACACAGGAACACACACAGCCTCGCCACGCTGGGCCATGCCGGGCCATGCCGGGCCGTGCTGGGCTGTGCAAAACTGTGCCGGGCCATGCTGTGCCATGAGAGGGGCTGGGACACATGACGGGGATGGAACGAGGTGACTCCAGCTCCCCAAAGCCCCTGGCAATCCATCCTGGCACCTCCCCAAGCACATGCTCCATGTGCACACGCGGGCTCTTGTGCATCCCACCGTACCCATCCCTGCCACCCTGTCTGGGCACTGTCACCAGCACACACGTCTGCACACACCTCACTCCGCACACACGTGGCAGCAGAGCAGGGTTTGTCTCTGGGCACATCAGTGGAGGCCTTGGATAAGCACAAACAAGTCCCTTTTGGAAGCCCTTGGTGGTGACGGGGTGTGTGTGTCCCCACCTGTGTCCCCTCCTGGCTTACTCACCCTGTGTGGATGGGGACCAGGCTGGGAAAAGTGGAATTCTGTGAAGAAAAGCCCTTTCTGTTGGATGCAAATGCCTGGAACGCAGAAGGACTGAGTGTACACAGGGTGGCCTTCACCAAGGTTGTTCATCTGGAGCATCACCTTGTCCTTCTGGAAGGATTCAGGGATTCATCTCAGCTTGGTCCAGATTGCTCCAAGCCCCATCCAAC
>WEKX01006241.1:265506-329857 GCA_013390025.1 Pitta sordida
TCAGCACTGCTCATGGCTGCTGGCCATGGGGACACAGAAGGGATCTGCCATGAGGTGACCCTGGACCACCAGTTCCTCCAGTCCTGGCTCACCCTCATCTTCCTAGCGTCTGCAGCCCTTCCCTGAGCAGTGGGACTGAACCTCTTCTCCAAAGCTTTCCATGAAAATCTCAGTGTACAGGGACAAGAAATGTGCCAACCTGGTCCTGGGTTATTTTCTGTCCACTTCAGAAAATCACAGCACAACTGATGGATTTGCAGGTCAGATGGGACCACTGACCTCCAGCATCCACGGCCGCTGCCTCGGCAGAGAACCCGTCGTTTACGCTCAGGCTGGAATATATTTTTTAGAAAGATCCTCAGTCTCCGTTAGAAGCCTCTGAGTGATGGAGATCCCACTCTGTCCCCGGGGATTCGTTCCAATGCCTAATTGCTCCGACTGCTAAAAATGTGCTTCTTATTTCTAATCTGGATTTGTCTTGTTTCGACTTCCAGCGAGGGATGCTGTAATGCCTTTTCCTGCTAGATTAAAGAGCCGTCTGCTATCAGAAATCTCCTTGCCGTGCATATGCTGGTGGACCGTGAGCGAGCCACCTCTTGGTCTCCTCAATAAACCAAACAGCCGGAGCTTCTTCGCTCTGTCACTGTAATGCATATTTTCCACTGCCTTGACTCACTCCCAGCTCTTTTCTGAACCCGTTCCAAGTTCCCCTGCTCCGGATGGAAGCACAGACGAGAGCACTGAAGGCAGCAGCATCCCTGCAGCCGCCTTCTCATGCCATGTGGCCGGGGAACGGCGTTTCTCCCTCCTCCTTTGTGGCTCCAGCCAAGGATGACGCTGCTCTGCCGATCCTGGGACTGTGTTCCCGGGGCTGCAAGGCCGCTCGGCGGCGTGGGCTGGCGAGTGTGGGGAGCCAGAGCCCAGCTCTGGGAGCAGGACACGGCGGATTGTCCATGGATGCGCCTGCCAGGTCTGCAGGATCTCACTGTTCCGGGGCCACCGAGCCAGAGATGCTCAGGCTGAGCCGTACCCCGGGCTCTGCTGGAAGCTTGGAGAGCTGCCCGGGAGAGGGAAACCAGAGGGAACCCAGCCACCCGTGTCCACCCCCGTAACTCCCTGCAAACCTTGTCCTTTTCATCCAGTTTCCCAAGTTTGGTGCTGACACGAGGTGGGATGCAGAAGGGCCAAGCAGAGCTTGGCAGGACTTGGGAGGGGTGGCTGTGGGAACGGGGAGGGGGAGAGGAAGGGCTGGATCTTGTCCAGCTCGTTGTTAGAAGTCGGCGTGGTGGGATTCACCCGCTGGCTCATTAGTGCCGGGACTCTTGGAGCTGTTGGAGCTGTGGGAGCAGCTCCCTCAGGGATTCATCATCTGTGTCTTGGTCTCCCTTCCGCAGCCTGTCCTGTTGCTGTCGGTGTTCCCCTTCCCAGTGGGGCCTCTTGCTGATGGTTGCCAGCTGTGTCCGGCCTGCCCAGCCCCTGCCCAGGCAGCCTTGGGCACAGGAAGGGCTCTCCCTCCCGGCACGGAAATGTGGTCGGGTGATGACTCGCTCTGCCCCAAACATCTGCTGCTGGCTTGGCACAGGGACACAGCGGGTCAGGAACACACAGGAACACACACAGCCTCGCCACGCTGGGCCATGCCGGGCCATGCCGGGCCGTGCTGGGCTGTGCAAAACTGTGCCGGGCCATGCTGTGCCATGAGAGGGGCTGGGACACATGACGGGGATGGAACGAGGTGACTCCAGCTCCCCAAAGCCCCTGGCAATCCATCCTGGCACCTCCCCAAGCACATGCTCCATGTGCACACGCGGGCTCTTGTGCATCCCACCGTACCCATCCCTGCCACCCTGTCTGGGCACTGTCACCAGCACACACGTCTGCACACACCTCACTCCGCACACACGTGGCAGCAGAGCAGGGTTTGTCTCTGGGCACATCAGTGGAGGCCTTGGATAAGCACAAACAAGTCCCTTTTGGAAGCCCTTGGTGGTGATGGGGTGTGTGTGTCCCCACCTGTGTCCCCGCCTGTGTCCCCACCTGTGTCCCCTCCTGGCTTACTCTCCCTGTGTGGATGGGGACCAGGCTGGGAAAAGTGGAATTCTGTGAAGAAAAGCCCTTTCTGTTGGATGCAAATGCCTGGAACGCAGAAGGACTGAGTGTACACAGGGTGGCCTTCACCAAGGTTGTTCATCTGGAGCATCACCTTGTCCTTCTGGAAGGATTCAGGGATTCATCTCAGCTTGGTCCAGATTGCTCCAAGCCCCATCCAACTTCCCCTTGGATGTTTCCAGGGATGGGGCATCTCCCACCCCTCTGGGAAGCCTGGGGTATTTAATTCTGTGGAAAAGTGAGATGTTTCATGGAGCTGCAGTGCTCCCAGAGCTCCCAGCNTGCCATGCTGTACCATAAGTGGGGCTGGGGCACAAGGCAGGGATGGAACAGGGTGACTCCAGCTCCCGACAGCCCCTGGCAATCCATCCTGGCACCTCCCCAGCACATGCTCCATGTGCACACACGGGCTCTTGTGCATCCCACCGTACCCATCCCTGCCACCCTGTCTGGGCACTGTCACGTGCACACACACCAGCACACACACATGTACACACATGTGCACACACACCAACACACATACATGTACACACATGTGCACACACACCAGCACACACGCACACACGCGTGCACACACACCTCACTCTGCACACATGTGGCAGCAGAGCAGGGTTTGTCTCTGGGCACATCAGTGAAGGCCTTGGATAAGCACAAACAAGTCCCTTTTGGAAGCCCTTGGTGGTGATGGGGTGTGTGTGTCCCCACCTGTGTCCCCGCCTGTGTCCCCACCTGTGTCCCCTCCTGGCTTACTCTCCCTGTGTGGATGGGGACCAGGCTGGGAAAAGTGGAATTCTGTGAAGAAAAGCCCTTTCTGTTGGATGCAAATGCCTGGAACGCAGAAGGACTGAGTGTACACAGGGTGGCCTTCACCAAGGTTGTTCATCTGGAGCATCACCTTGTCCTTCTGGAAGGATTCAGGGATTCATCTCAGCTTGGTCCAGATTGCTCCAAGCCCCATCCAACTTCCCCTTGGATGTTTCCAGGGATGGGGCATCTCCCACCCCTCTGGGAAGCCTGGGGTATTTAATTCTGTGGAAAAGTGAGATGTTTCATGGAGCTGCAGTGCTCCCAGAGCTCCCAGCACCGTCCCACGGGGATGCCACGTGCTGTCTGTGTCATGGACTGGGACAAGGTGTAGGAGCCGCATTGTCCTGCCCTGTGCTGCTGCCACCCCCCCNCCCCAGCACATGCTCCATGTGCACACACGGGCTCTTGTGCATCCCACCGTACCCATCCCTGCCACCCTGTCTGGGCACTGTCACGTGCACACACACCAGCACACACACATGTACACACATGTGCACACACACCAACACACATACATGTACACACATGTGCACACACACCAGCACACACGCACACACGCGTGCACACACACCTCACTCTGCACACATGTGGCAGCAGAGCAGGGTTTGTCTCTGGGCACATCAGTGAAGGCCTTGGATAAGCACAAACAAGTCCCTTTTGGAAGCCCTTGGTGGTGATGGGGTGTGTGTGTCCCCACCTGTGTCCCCGCCTGTGTCCCCACCTGTGTCCCCTCCTGGCTTACTCTCCCTGTGTGGATGGGGACCAGGCTGGGAAAAGTGGAATTCTGTGAAGAAAAGCCCTTTCTGTTGGATGCAAATGCCTGGAACGCAGAAGGACTGAGTGTACACAGGGTGGCCTTCACCAAGGTTGTTCATCTGGAGCATCACCTTGTCCTTCTGGAAGGATTCAGGGATTCATCTCAGCTTGGTCCAGATTGCTCCAAGCCCCATCCAACTTCCCCTTGGATGTTTCCAGGGATGGGGCATCTCCCACCCCTCTGGGAAGCCTGGGGTATTTAATTCTGTGGAAAAGTGAGATGTTTCATGGAGCTGCAGTGCTCCCAGAGCTCCCAGCACCGTCCCACGGGGATGCCACGTGCTGTCTGTGTCATGGACTGGGACAAGGTGTAGGAGCCGCATTGTCCTGCCCTGTGCTGCTGCCACCCCCCCACTCCCTGCCTGTGACAGGGCTGAGAAATCCTGAGCCCGTGACACTTTTCCCGTGGCAAAGCATCAGCCTGGAGCCCCCGAGCCCCCGTGCAGGGCTGTGGAGGAGCGGGAGGGGGCCGGGGGGAGGCTGTGCAGGGGCCCTGCCAAAACTGTAGCACGAGAGGGAAAACGAGAGTCCCGAATAATTTGAGAACCTGAACGTCTCTTGCTGTTCGGGTCCTGCGAACATCCTTAACGGAAACACATGTGGAACACACTCTCTGCGGATCTACCCGAGAAGCCTTTTCCGTTTTTGCTGCGTTAGCAAACTGCAGACGACTCCTTCTCTCCGCCGTGAACTACTGAGCAGGGACCCTGGACTCTCTCCTCCATTTTCATTCAGAGCCTCTGCCAGCGTCATAAACCCAGTAAAACGTTATGGCACTTTGCACCCACTGGGAAACCAAATGTATTTTAATGTATATTTAATAGATTTCAGGTCTTTCTGTTATTAAATTTGCTTTTCGTTCGCCCCCTCCCCCCGTTCTTTGGTGCACGAGACTCAATGGGAAATTTTAAGTGTATTAAACCAGCATCTCACTGAAACAAATCCAGATGGCCTGGTACAAATCAGGGGAAAAAAATCGCATCAGAATCCATTAGAATCTCAGCCCAAATGCGACGCACATTCCGCCAGGCAGAGCCCTCCCCGTTACTCAGCTCCCTGCTACATGACAGCCAGGAAACATGTGCTTTCTCCTCTGGCTTCTTGGGAAGGTGATGGATCCGTCAGCCTGGAAGCTGCCGGCCAGATCCCCCCTTGGAGCACACGGGCGGAAACAGGCACTGGAGGGGCTGAGGTCACCTGGGGTACTCTGGTTTTCCCTCACTCTGACTGGGAGCTGAATGTGACCCCGTGGTTCCCTCAGAAAACCTCCTGGTCCTGCAGCACGATCCCCAGGGACCCTCCTTCCCTCCAGATGTGGAGCAGAACCAGCTCATCCAGGCGGAGCCCTGCCTGTTCCCTCCACCAGCAGACTCCATTCCCGCAGGTCTTCCTCCGTCCGTTTTGTGCGGGGACTCAGGTCCCAGGAGCTGCTTTTGAGGTGGCAGGAACAGCTCAGTGGAGAGGCAAGCCCTGGGCTGAGGGGTGTCCATGGCTGTGGCAGGGGCTGCTCTCCCAGTGCCTCCCAGTAACACATCCTGGGGTCATGGAATCACGGAATCACAAACTGGTTTGGGTGGGAATGGACCTTTAAAGGCCATCCAGTCCCACCCCCTGCCATGGGCAGGGAAATCTTCCAGTATCCCAGGTGGCTCCAAACCCTGTCCAGCCTGGCCTTGGACACTTGCAGGGACCATTGGAGTCGGAGATGGGTGGGAACCACCATCCTGCCTGGGGCTCTGCTGCCCGCAGAAGGTGCTCAGCAGGTCTCCCTGTCCATCCCCTGGCAGCACACATTTCCCAGGAGGAAGGGTCCTCTGGAGCACAGGGAAGGATGGGGTTGCTCACAGATGCACCACTCCCCAGGAACTCATTTCCCGCGGTTTATCGGTGAGGAACAGCCCGGATCGCCAGGTGAGAACGAATCGCTTCCCTTTCCCCAGGAGTGAGCTCTGGCAGCCAGTGGGATGCAGAGGCGAGGGCCAGGGCAGGCAGGATTATGTATTTCATCTGCGCTGACATTTGTGGAGCGCTCCTCAGTGGAATTCCCGCCCTGGTCTCCGTGCCCGTTCCTATCCCCGCACGGCCCTGATCTGTTTGCCTTCAGTTAATACTCGAGCAAACAGAACGAGTTACAAGGAGGAATGTCCATGGAAACAGTGAATTTTAGGGCTCTCTTGTAAAATATTCATAGAAAGCAAATTCTGAATTAATACAGAATGTGTGCACTGAAGCCCCGGTGCAGAGAGTCATCTGCTCAGGGAACGGAAATAATCCCAGATGACCTGTACGGCCAATAAAGCAGCTTGACTTTTGAATTCTTGCAGTAAACTGCCTGTGAACAAGACACAGGCCAAGAATTATTTGCAGAAATTATTCATTAAGGGCCTAATCCAAAACGCAGCTAAGTCAGTGGAAAGATCCCCCTATGTTAGGCCCCAAATAATTCTGGATAATGAATACATTTGAGAAAACAGTGATCCTTTCCCAGATAACTCAACCACCAGAAAAAAAAAAAAAGGAGCAAACCTTCACTGAGGGAAGTCACGGGCTGTAAATAACGACCTGAGTGTGTCTCGCCCCCGCTGCGTTGGCTCCTCCCCAGCCCCTGGAGATGTGACGGGAGCTGTGGGATGTCCAACATCCCCTTCTCCTTGGCTGCTGCTCTCATGGGCACGGGGTTCAACACGAGGCAGCACCAACCTGGCCACACACATCCCTGGCCACACACGTCCCTGTCCACGGGGTCCCACGGGGCTCCTGGGAAAGGCAGGTCATGGAAGTGGAGAAGATACAGGCAAATCCTCCACGCTGGCTGCTCCCCCCAGCTCCTGGCTCAGCCCTCCCTGAGTAAATCAGGCTGAAGAGATGGTTATGCGCTCTGGCTTCTCCGAGGATCTAATTGCAAAGTACCCTGGGAGAGTCGGGAGGCAAGAAAATATATTATAACTGCTATTGTTGTTGTTATTATTATTATTATTATTATTACTATTACTAATGTAGGATGGCAGTAATTCCATCAGCAGATCCCGGTGACACCGTGAAACAGCAGAGCAAGGCTTGAGATCGCCCAAGGGCCTCGGTGCTGCAACGATCCAATTAATAGCTGGGTATTTTTATGGCCACATTTAACACTATACATTAAGCCCCACAAATCTTGCCATATAATTAAATCCTGCATTTTATCCTGCCTCCATTTTGTTTGCTGCTCAGGACAATGAGATGGCGATGCCGGTGGCTGGGAAGTTTGGTTTGATCCCAAAAATGGTGTCCCGTCTCTGGCGATGGTAAAGGGGGTGTAAACTGTGAGATCACAAGAGCTGGACAGTGGAGGGATCATTCCCAAATGTCCTCGCACTACTGGGATGGGTCTGGGAACATCGGGCAGGCAGTGACAGGGAACTGGAGACATGGGAATGGTGTCACCACAGGGACCTGGGGGGGGAAATGGCTTAAAAAAACTCAGCCCAAGCAACACCAGGCTATATTTGTCAGCTATCTGTATAAAACATATCTGCATCCAATATCAGTGTAATGGGAAGCCAGTGTCAGGGAGTGTGACCCCGAGTCCATCTGGATGCAATTCCAGCTTCACATCTGAAAATCAAATACATATTTTTGAAGCCTATCAGACAGAAAAGGCTCTTTTTTTTCCGCCTCTCCCTCGGCGTGTGCCCGGCTCTGATGTGCACGGACGTTAATGGGGTTATTGTGGTCGGGGTGTGACACCACCACTCGCAGGAGACCGACTCGCCTTCCCCTGTCTGGGTCAGGCTGGCCCAGGGCTGCAGTGTCACTGCCGGTCCCTCCTGGGTTCACTACCAGGGCAAGGCACCCCTCTGGCTCTTCTCGGGACCCAGGACCTGGAAAGGTTCCCTCTGCTTCCCTTGGGGTCATGGATACGCAGCAAGAGTGGAAATTCGCATTTGGAGAGTCCCTTGTGCTCTGCACAGCTCGGAAAATTTGGAGGAGGGTAAGCAGTTCCAGGCTTGGCGAGTCCTCCCCGGCTCCTCTTCCAGCACTGCCCCGGGTTTGATGGGATTTCGTGCGTTTGGATGTTCACAGAAATACGGTTTCCGTGCAGGGGAGGGTCGGGAGGAGCGAGGGGAGTGCTCCCAGCAGCAGGGAAGAGCTGAGCCGTGTGAGCATCCGCGGAGAGCCGCGCTCCGCCAACCCGGGCACGGCGCAGGCACCACGTGCCTGATGGCAGGCGGCCAACCCCAACGCCATGGTACATGAACTACAAGTAAACACAGCTTGAGTTTCACATGTCAAATATGCTCAGCAAACTGCTGGCGGATAATCTACAGGCCAAGAAACCAGACATAAAAAGTAGATGATGAATCAGTTGCAATGATGAATAAATTAGGGGCTGTAACAGTTTGCCCATGGGCGGCTCGGGGAGGGCGAGGAGGGAAAGCGTAGCACGCACAAAGCTTGCTGCAAGTTATTTGCCCAGAGCTCACTTCTCCTCCAAGCCAAAGCTCTCCCTGGTAGCCCTGAGGGCTGGGCAGGATTTGTGCTGCCGCCTCAGAGCTTCGGATGGGTGAAAAGAAGCAGTTGGTGCTCGGCAGCGGCACAGGAGGACCCTCTGCACCCCATGCAGAGCACCCCAGGCTGCCACCCAGGCAGCATCGCTGTGGCCGTGAGCAGCCTCTTCCCCATCCCTTTTTTTGGCTGGTCTCATTTTATCTGAGCCCAGCTGAGGGTTGGTGTGGCTGTGGGTTGTGTCATGCTGGTGGAGGGCGCTGGTCAAGGGGCCTGTGGGGAAGGAGGCAGAGGTTGCACCAGATGATGTCTCACCCAGTGCTCTCCCACCCATCCCTCTCCCACTCACCACTCTCCCAACTGATGCTCTCCCACCCCCCGTTCTTCCTCTCAACCCTCTCCCATTTGTTCTTCTCCCATCCACCATTCTCCCTCCCAACTCTCTCCCACCCAACTCTCTCCCGCCCAACTCTCTCCTATCCAACTCTCTTCCCTCTCAATCCTCCACCTCTCCCACACTGGGGTGACGTTTCCAGCCCCCGTTGATTCAATAGGCCAGAGCTGCCCATGGCAGCTGGAAAGCAACGTTCCCTTCTCCCAAACTCAAACAGGAAGATTCATTAACTGTAAAAATATACAGAGCCCCAGCCCTTCAAAAGCCTGCAATTTATTTTACTCAAGGCAGCCAAACTTTATATAATCTGAGATGAATGCGGGGATCAGGAGAGGAGGAAGGGGACCGGGAGTGAGCACAGGGGATGGTGGAGGGGACAGAGGAGGAAGGGGAGGAGGAAGGTGGCTCTTCATGAAAGGACGGGCACCAGGGGAGTCAGGACGAAGGGGCTGTCCAGGAGGACAGGGAAGGTGGGGGAGATGCTGAATGATTGATGAACAGGCGAGCGGAGCAATCAACATGCCACTTCATCCCGCCAACAAACCCGGAGCCGCTGGTATTTATACAGGCCCCAGCCTGATTATTATTGTAAGGGAGATTTCTCTAATCAAAACTCCAAAATTACACGCAGGCCTGGCTGATTAATATTCCATGATAACAGCAACGGGGCACATCTGGCAAAGGAGCTGCAATTTTTTGCACTCCCAGTGTCCTTTTACTTTCCTGATGAAAGAATAAAATCCATGTCCTCGATGCTCCTGGTGCACCCCGGGGTGGCAAGTTCACATCCCAAAGCTCTTTCTGTGCTGTTGGCACTGTGCTGCCTCGAAGTGATGCTTGGCTGGCACAATCCTTCTGCTCCAGGGCCTCGGGGAGCAGTGCCATGGCTGGAGCGATGCTGGCAGCCCTGCCCAGGAGCCATTCCTGCTCTGGGAAGCTCCCGTTGAGCTGCTCAGCAGCCACACAACTCCACTTATCCCTGCTGAGATGGGACTGCTGTTAATGGGATTTTTTTTGGAAGCCGGGATGGAAACAGCCTCACCTCGTATTATAAAAAGCAATAAATATGTGCAAGGAGGTAGGGCAAGGAAATTCCGTCTGGGATGTCGGTGCTGTGAGCTCTGCTCTCCAGCTTCATGGAACGGCCAGGGGTGCACAGGCTAAAGACCTTCAGCTGGTGTTACACGGCTTTAGGGGGATGATGAGATGGGGGGGCTGGGGTCAGCACTGCGTGGTTGCAGAGATGGAATGTCTGGGATCCTCCTCCTCACTACAATTGGTTAGGCTTGATTTGGGTGGGATGTGTTCCAGGATGTGATCCATGGGATGTTAGCTCGGATTGGGGTGGGATGTGTTCCATGGGACATTAGCCTTGGTTTGGGCAGGATGAATTCCACCGAGAGGGACTGACAACCAACTCCCATTTATCAGGTGTGTGATTATGTGAGAGGTACATCCATTTTTTCACAGGGATTTTTAACCATCTGAGGCTGTAAAATGGTGATTCCTCCCTCATGCTGCCGTGCATGGGAGGCACGTTGGGCCGGGGATTGCGAGTGCTCTGCTGAGCAGCTGAAATCTGACATAAATAACAACCAGTGCTTATGCAAATCCTGCACGGCCTGCGTGGGGCTGCCAGGGCAGCTCTGGGCACGTCCTGGCAGGAAACCTGCCCGTGCGTGGCACTGGACCACAGGGGAGGCTCGTCACACACTCCTGGGAGCAGCAGACTGGAGGAGGGGCCTTGTTTTGTTGGAATGGAGGGATAAACTGGCTCCTTTATTTTCCGAGCGATTTGCAGTGCAGTGGCACAAGCAGAACTGGAAATGCCTGTGGGGGAGAATATCCCCATGGGAGTCTGGTGGAGTGGGAATCTCACAAGATTCCAGCTCGGCTGGAAAGCTTAAATGGACTTAGGACAAGCTTTGGATGTAAACTTCAGCACCTGACGGCTTTCACCAAAGGTCTGAAGACTCCTTTGGCACAGGGATGGTGATCCTGGATGGGGGAATCAGAGAATCCCAGAATGGGTTGGGGTGAAAGGGACCTTAAAAACCTTGTGCTCCCACCGTGGGCAGGGACACCTTCCCCTGTCCCAGGTTGCTCCAAGCCTCGTCTAACCTGCCCTTGGACATTTCCAGGGATCCAGGGGCAGCCACAGCTTCTCTGGGCAACCTGTGCCAGGGCTCCACCACCCCCACAGGGAGGAATTTCTTCTAATGAGCAGCCTGAGTGCCCGTGGGAGACTGTGCTGCCCTCCCCTGCTTTTCCAGCCTGTATTGGGTTCTTGCTGAGCTCAGCGGCCCCAGCCCAGGCAGGCTGGTGTCTGTTTGCCCCCTCCACAGTCACTGTCCCCAAAAGCTGAGGCTGGGGGAGCTCAGAGAAGAGCAGCACAGAAGGTGGAACATGCTGGGGCTGGAGGGGACTGGCTGGGTCTGTCCTGTCTCTGATTTCCACGTTGCTGCCAAGTTTGGCTCCTCCTGGAGCGGAGTTACCTGGAGCTGCTGCGCAGCCAGCACACAGGTTATGCATTATCAGGATTTATGAGCCATGATTTATGGGTCGGTGGCTGGGCTGGTGTTACATACCCTGGCTGAGGAGTCCAATTTTATGCATAAACTCTATTCTTGGATCGTTGTACCTCCAGAAATAGCGGTTAAAGGAAAAAGCATTTTCCAGTCACCTACTGTTCCCAGGGCTGGGGAGTGGAACAGGGGCTGGTTTGGTGCCATCTCACGGCCTTCAGTGCCAGGAGGGAGTTCCTGGCGGGGGCTGGCCGGGGTCTCCAGACAGTGAGCCTGATCCCAAGACCCCTCCTTCTCAAAAACCCGACCCCCATGTGGGTGGTGTGAGAAGCTGCAGGGCTTGGCTGCATCCCATGGCGGGGAGGAGGTGGCAATTGCTGTTCATGTCCCTGGATCCCATCGCCTCCTGCTCCCCAGCAGCTGCCCCCGAGCTGAAAGCAAATCCCCCCGGGCAGCGTGGGGGGAAAGGGCCAAGGACCGCTCCGTTCCCTGACGGACACAGACCATCTGTCCCCTCCATCCTTGACATTCCAGCAGAGCCTCCCAGCCTCTCTCCTCCGCCTGTGACCCGCTGGCAATTTTGCTTGTCCTGCCCGTCCATCAGGAAACGTGCCACGGCCCGGGGACACAGCTGCTGCCTGTGCCAGGGCCATGCCGGGGGGACACGGCCTTCCCACACCTGTTTGCAGTCTCTGGGTGAGGCGGGGGTGAGGCAGGGCCGCTTTCATCCCGCAGCCGGGGTCGTGCCCGTGGCCGCACTCGGCAGGGCCGGGGTCAGGGCTGGGGGGGCATTGCCACCTGGCTCCCATTAGGAGGGCTCTGCTCTCCGGAAGAGGGCTGTGTCACTGCCTCACTCATGCCAATTATCCCGCCAAGTCTCTATTATCCTGCACACAACGAGCCCCGGCTCTGACAGCCCCGGCAGCAAAGTCCCCTTCCCATGTGCCGCCTTGTCCCCAGGTCGTGGCTGTGGCACACGGCAGCTCTCGCCTTCCCCTTCCTCTGCTCAGGGCCATCGGTGTCATTTCTCTTCTTTTTCCCGTTTTTTCCCTCTCCTTCCTGCTTGGCTGGCCTGAAATGTGGCTCCCCCATCCTGCCCGT
This sequence comes from Pitta sordida, assembly GCA_013390025.1. Lineage (NCBI taxonomy): Eukaryota > Metazoa > Chordata > Aves > Passeriformes > Pittidae > Pitta > Pitta sordida. The sequence goes on from WEKX01006241.1 coordinate 277,744, forward strand.
GACCCTCGGGCAAGGTGTCAGCCAGAACCCTGAGGCTGATGTCCAGAGCCCTCCAAAATTAAGGCTAAGGGGTGGTTGGGAGCACAACAAGCCTTAGCCCTGCTCTCCACAGCTCTCAAGGGGAGCCATGCCCATGTGGAGATGCCACCTCCAAGGCCCTCGTTATGGTATTTAGAGCAGAAAAGCAGTTCCTGGGCTGAGGGTTTTCTCCAGCTGCTCCTGGGCTGCTCCTCCATCAAGTCTCTGCTCCCGGGGAACAAATCAAGTAGCAAACCACCGAGGTTTGCTGCATGGCTGCCCTCCCCACAGCTCCCCAGGTAAGTGTTCCTGTAATAGGATTTGGTCCACATCCCTGGAAACCACCCCCCGAAGAGGATGTGGGGTTTTCAGCACGTTAACTCCTTCATGCACCACAGAGGGTGAAACCCCACCATGGCCACATCAAGCCCAGGCTCTGCTGAGAGCCTTGGCCAGGGCGCTGCAGCTCTGGGAAGCAGCTGGTGGCTTTTAGGAGGTGGAGGGAGGGGGAGAAAGGACACAGGGAAAATCATCCCGTGGGAACCCAGCAGCTGTGGGAAGCAGAGCCTGTACTCGGGGAAGGCCGTCAGCTTCTCCCCAAGGGATGTGGGAACCAGGCTCTGCCCCCAGTCCAGCCCGGGCTCATCAAATCCTCCCAATCTCTGTTGCATTTCCCTGTTCTCATCCCATTGTTTAACAGCAGAAAATGCCAGATCAGATCCCTTAAGCCAGAGGATTGTATCTGGGAATAAATTGCCTCTCACAAAGAGGGGTTTCAGCGTGTCTGTGTGTGGCTCAGTGCTGGTGGGTTTGGTGGAGGGTTCCCAGCACCGAGGGCTGGTGCTGGGCTGCCCCTTGCTCCAGGCAGGCAGCACCCATGGGAGAGCAGCGGGGACCCTGGAAGGGCAGGGAAGCAGGTACAGAGGAGAGGTGGGAAAGGGCTGTGAGAGCAGAGATGGACGCTCAGGGCTCCCAGCCTGCAGCAGGATGGATCCCTCCCAACCGCCCCTGCAGCCCCTCCCGTGACATCCCTGCTCTGGCCTTGGGACAGGGCCGTGTTTATCCCAAACAGCCGTGACTTGCCTTCACGCCAAGCTAGAGGTTATTTAAGGCGGCTGCCTCATTCATCAGATCCTCGTGTTCCATTAAAAGAAATTAAGAAATCCTCCAGTTCAGAGTAGCAAGAGGCTGTAGCATGAAACCCCCCCCATGCCTGGAGCTGCAATTCCCAGTGTGGAGCACCCTGGGCGAGGCTGAGCCCCAGCCCTTGGCCAGGGCACTCCTGAGCTCAGCTGGGCCACAGGGCTCTGGGCACTGAACCACAGAGGGATTCCCGAGGGACACTGATCCCCACATGGCTCCCACTGCGTCCCCATGGCAGCTGTGACCCTGCCATTGTCCCCCCATCCCACAGTTGTCCTGCCCAGGGCCTCGTGCAGGGCATGGGAGAAGCCCAGGAGTCCAGGAGCTGCTGGGGGGTTCCATCTGTGCAGCCCATGGAGGGGAAGCTGTCGGGCTCTGGAGAGGCCCCACCGTGGGCATGGGGCTGCTGGGCCCCCAGACTGGAGTGACTGGAAATGAGGAAGATTCACAGCACAGAGACTGAGACTATAAAGGGAGCTGAGGAAGCTCATAAGGAGGTGTAAATTGGAACAATATGGGCTGTGTCGTGTCCTGATTTGGCTTCAGGGAATTAAGAGCTAATCTTTTCCCTGAGACTGGGATTGCTGGAGTTGTGCATGCGGCACACAAGGGAGTTTGGGATCGCTGAGCAAAGCCAGCGAGCGCCGATGCAGGAGATGCAGGACCGAGGCTTGAGATGATTATTTTTACATTTGGTCTTTCTGTGGTGGTTGAGGGGCAGGTTTAAAGTAAAAGCCTCCTCCTGCAGATCTGCTTTGGTAATAAAGGTTCCCTGCGTGTGCTCAGCAGAGAGAAACAGGGACCAAACTGGTGGCAGGGGCTGGAAATGGGTGGCAGCAGGTTTGTGCACTGGAGCCATCTAGAAGGGCTTATTCCAGAAATAAAAGCAATTCTGCCTGGCAGTGGAGGGACTGGATGTGGAAAGGACGCTCTGGTCTCCTGCTCTTGGTCTAAAGTGGAGCGTTGGCTCCTGGGAGAGATTTGCCCCCTGCCTGTCTCACTCCTTCGCATGGAAATGTGAAATGAAAACAAATATATTACGTTGAGGGCCAGGTTGGATGGCTGGGAGCAATCTGGGATAGAGGAAGGTGTCCCTGCCTATGGCAGGGCATTGAACTGGAAGGGCTTTAAGGTCCCTCCCAACCCAGATCCTTCTGTGACTGGTTCTGTGTATGTGAGTTACATCAATGAACACACACAAAGACATTAAGAAACTCCAGTTGTTGCTGAAAACTTGGCATTACAGTGATATAACACAACAATACTCCATGGACTCCATCCATGTGAACGCTCTTCAGGAACATTTGGCTTGATAGTTGTTTTTTTTAATTTGCTTTTTCTCAAAAATCGCTGTGACTGCTCTCACCAAGGGCCCTGCTTTTGGGGCCTTCCCTCCCCATGTGCAGCCCCCACACTGTGCCCTGGCAGGAGGCTCCCAGCCCCAGCACCCTCCTCCTCTCCTGGCGAGTTCCTTTGCTATCTAGGTCAAAGATTAGCAACAGCAATAAAAAAAAAAACAGGAGAGAAAGCAAAAGCATCGTGCCTTTCATGCGGACATTATTTGCTGCTCGGCACAGAAAGACACATCCCCCACTGCACTTGAGTCTCCAGCTTCCACACCAGGCTGAGCAGGAGGAGCAGGAGGAGGACGAGGAGGGTTGTGTGCCTGCGGAGGGATCAGCATGGCCAGCCTGGAGGCAGCACCGTCCCAGCCCTGGGGGACACTGAGACACTTCCAGCACCTTGGCCAACCTGGTTCACGATGCTCCTGGGTGCCCTGGGGAGAGGGACAAGCCCTGCCACCCCCAGGCAGCCCCAAAGCCCCCTCGGGTTACGTGTGAGAGCCTTCCCTGGAAATAAACCCCGGCACCAAGTTCTGTGTGCCCCTGGTCCCAGGGGGTGCAGGAGATCAGTGTCCGTGGGCTCTGCCAGGTGCTGGGGGGTGCTGGGGGTGAGTGGGAAGCTGCAGGAAGGTGCTGGGCAGCCCCAGGAGGGTGCTGGGCTCAGGTGGTGTCAGCCAGAGGCAGCGTGGCAGTGCCTGCCAGCCCAGATTGCTTCAGCCCAGCGCCCGCACAAGTGGGTTTGCTAAAGCTGCAAGTTGATCTCATGGAAGGAAATTGAATTGTCGTCGGGGCTGGGTTTTATCTGGGCTTTGGGCTCCGCTGCCTGGCTCGGCCTATTAACGTTTGCTCGTCAGATTACAGACACAGCTCGGGGTGAGAGGTCAGGTTTAAATCGTGCCTCTTTCCTTTCTCATCAGCAAACGCGTCGCTGAGGGGCTGGAGAAGCGTGAGGGGGGGAGTGTGGGCTGGGCACTGGCAGATGAGCCCCTGGGCAGCTGCCTGTGGGCACTGCAGGGTGAGCTGGGGGATGCCAGGGGAGAGATTTTCCTTCAAAATGTGGTTTTTCTCCCAGCCACAAATGTGGGTGACCTATTATTTTTCCTCCAAAAAAAATGGAAAGGGAAATGCAATGCTAAAAACGACCTTTCTCCTAAAAATCACAGGACTCTGGGAGCTAGAAATATATGGAAATATATAAATACAGCCAGGAGGTGCCCATTGGCTCCTAAACTGAGGAGTGTGGGGAGACTCCTCAGCACCCTGGGGCAACTGTGACTGCCAGGGCTGGCCACCAGCATCCCACTGGGATGGGATGGGATGGGATGGGATGGGATGGGATGGGATGGGATGGGATGGGATGGGATTGGGATGGGACGGGGTGGGATGGGACGGAATGTTTGGTGAGTGGCTTGTTAGTGGTGATGGAGCCTGGCTCTCCCCTTCCCATCCCCCCAGTACCCCTGGGTTAAGATTCTTGAATGACCTTAATAACCAGTTCATTGCCAGCAGTCACTTTCCTCTCTGCTGCCCTCCCCCAGCACAGGAATCACATCTGCTCCCCCACATTGCCCCGATAAACCACTCCCACTTCACATCACAAAAACATACAGGGCATTAAAGTCGGGATGTTTTATAGGGGAGCTGTCAAGCAGCTCCAATCCAGGCTCTGACCTACTTAAAAGTTGTCCTAATGAGGGGAGGCATGTGTGTGTGTGCTGGGTTCACATCTCCATTTCCCTGTGTCACCCTGGTGCTGAGAAATTAAAATAGAAATTATTAAGAGAATGGAGGACTGACATTGTGGGAGAGGAGGAGGCAGGAGAGCCGTGCCTGGTGTGTGTGCAGGCAGGGCACAGGCCTGCCCTGGGTGGTGCCAGTCCTGTGGGGATGGGAAGCAATGAGGATGAAGGAGAGGGTCTCACTTGGCCTTGAAAGGAGCTCTGGTTCTGCTGAGCCTCTTCCCCTTCCCCTCAGAATGGGAATGAGGGTTTGTCACTGTAACTCAAAACAGCCCCAAGAGTGAACAGGGTCAAGGTGAGGGTGGTGTTACCAGGGCCCCAAGTCCACCCAGCCCTGGCCCATGCCCAGCTGGCGAAAGCTGCTCCCTGTGGAGCATCCTGCAGAGTTGGCAGTGCTGTGGTTGGGAAAGCAGGAGGAGGGTCTCACTCAGCCCCCTGGAGCGTCACCAGCATCCCACCCCAGCTGTCCTCAGCCAGCCTTTACCCTGGGGCACATCCCGAGACATGGATCCCAATCAATGCCAGTGGTGCCCCTCTGTCCCCATGGGACAGGTCAGTGCATGGCCTCGGCTCCCCAGTGTGGGCACTGATCCTGCTCCATCCCATCTCCGGGTGGGATCCCAGCCCCAGTCCCTGCAGGGCTCATGAGCCAACACTGACACAACAGCCCAAACTTCCACAACAGGCGCCTGCAGCCTGCAACGAGCCAGGAGACGGAGCAGGGGCAGGTCACCCAACCCTGGTGGGAGCAGGGGGAGGGAAGGGCCCCCTCCTGCCCTCGGGGCGCTGATTCAGCCTCCCTCCTGTGCCGTGAGTCACGGGGTGAGCAGCAGCACCTCCCCAGAATGTGGGAGCAGAGCTTCCAGCCAGCTGGGATCCCTGCCAGGCACGCACTGGGCTCCTGGGCACTCCCTGGGTGGGATGAAGGATGGGTGTTGCCCCTCACTGCAGGGACCACGGCAGGCAACAAGGGTTCAAACCCCTTGTGGGGGCCAGGGATCTCCTGGGGAGGGCGTTGGGAATGAAAACGTTCCTGAAGCCAAATCCCATTTCTGTGTCACTGTTGGGCACCCAGACAGGGAATAGGGGCACCCAGCCCAGGTTCCTGGGAGTGCAGGAGTCAGCCAAGCCTTCATCTCTGTCCTTGCTTTGGATGCACATCCTCTGAGCAGGACATCCTGTTATCCTTGGCTGTTTTGCTGTTTGTCTGTGCTCACCATCAGTCCCCACTCGCAGAGGTGTTTGGACAAAATAATAGGACAGAAAGAGGAGCTGTGGGAAATTGGAGCTTCAACCCTTTGGAGCAGGGGGCAAACCAGGGGCTGCTGGACTGTGCAGCCTCCCAGTTCCTCCCCTCACCCTCTGCAGCTTGGTGGGACATCGGGGCTGGAGACATCAAAGGGGCTGCTGGAAGGGGGAGGTGAGTGTTCAGGGCTGGTGCCCGGGGTATCTGCTGCTTCCCACTCCCCCCCAGGCACTTAGTCCCTAATTAAATTGTACACAGCATTCCTTCCCCATCACACCTCGTAAAAGTGAGGAACCCACCGAAAGCGGTGCTGCGCTGCCCCAGGGTAACAGGGACCCTGCCAGGGGCAGCAGGGGACCCGTGGGGTTGTTTCTGTGTCCGTCTCTTCATGCTGGTTTATGTACAAATAAGTCAGAATCCAGGATAATGAGAGGCAAAAACAAGGGCAGAACTCCAAGGTGCCCCGGTGTGGGACGGAGGTGTGAGAGGCACCAGGCGGGCGGCTCGTGGGGGCTGCCAAAGGCAGGGACAGGCCAGCACTGCGGCTTCTGGCCTGTCTGCAAGGGTCACACGCAGGAACATGGCAAACCTCGGGGGCCCGAGTTTGATGGGGGATTCAAAGGAGAACATAAGATGGGAATTGATTACATTGATTCTGTAACGTGAGTCCCAACAGGCAGAACCAAAATCTCCCATCCCTGAGGATCCATTTAGGCCAGGAAAACATGGATCCCTCCTGTTCTCTGCTCAGACAGAGTGTGAGGAGTTTTTCTGGGCCAGCATCTTGCTGCTCTGATTGGAGCTTCCCCATCCCTGGAGGGATTTAACAGACCTGTGGACGTGGCACTTGGGGACACGGGTTTTTGGTGGTGGTTCTGGGGGAATCATTGGACTCAAGTGTTCTCAGAGGGCTTTCCCAACCCAAACAATCCCATGGCAAAGTCCCACCAGGCTGGAGAAACTCTCGCTGATGCTTGGTGACATCTCCCAGCACAGGCAGAGCCGGAGGGCTCCACTGCTCTGGTCCTGTCCACCGTCCCCCTTTAATGTGTTTTACACATGTGATGAATATCGAAGGAATTTGTTTTTTAAAGCCTGTTTTGATTGAAATCACACACAAACCAGCTCATGCTTGGGGCCTTCCTGGACGTTATTATTATTTTTTTTCATTTTGGGAGAAGATTATGTTTCTTAGGCAAACAGGAAAAACAACAGGGAAAAAAGGCTCTGTTTGTTTCTTTAGCTTTGGAGCTCAATCTTGGAGCGGTTCCCCGCGGTGGAGATGATGGAGCAGCAGCACTGGGGCATCAGAGGGGCCCGCTGGTGTCAGTGGTGGGACTCGATGAGTTTAGAGGTCTCTTCCAACACAAATGATTCCATGATTCGGTGATTCTGTGACGTGTGAAGGGCTGGCTTGGGGTGACACTGTTGTCCCCTGTGTCCTCTGTCCTCCCCTGAGGACCATGGTGCTATTCCAGCCGTGCCCCCATCACCAGGATGTGCCTTGAGGTGCCCCCAGCAGCCCCTGCAAGCCCCTCCAAGTAAGTTTGGCATGTGGCAGGAGAGGCTGAGGCAGTGGGGTACCTGGGGGAGGCATTTCCCTCTCTCTCCCCTCCTTTGGAGGAGGAGGAGGAGGAGGGGTGAGCGGAGCTGCTGGAGGCCCTGCAGGGTCTGGGGCCGCGGGTGGGAGCAGGAACCCCTCTTGGTGGGAACGAGGAGGCGTTTGCAGGTCATTTCAGCATGTTGTCCCAGTCAAATATTTGTCTAGTTAATAAATATATTGTTGTTTTTTTCAGTGAGGAAATGAGGAGACTGCAAAGAAAAATAATGAAAGGCCTTTCTTGTGCAGCCCCGCTCTGCGAGAACCTGGATCAGGCCCTCCGCCTTCTCCTCGGCCCTCCCGCTCCAAGGAACCCTGCTGTGGATTTCACAACGGCGTGATTGACAAGATTAGAAATTATCTCCCCCTCTCTCTACATATAAGGTTACTGCTGCTCCAGGCACAGTGTGAAATTCCCCTTGCCGGAGCTCATTAAATGGGTCAATGGACGCGTTCCAGCTTCTCTGCAGTTCACAAAGGGCTGAGTCCTGGCCACCCCACCAAACTCTGTCCCAGGCTGTTGACGAGTAAGTGCTTCCATATGGCTCACCTCAGCATCTCCAGAAAGATAACAGAGAGCTAATGGCTTGCAGATTCCACGGATGCTCGTCGTCAAAGGTGCAGAGGAACCGGGGGATTCGGGGCTGGGTTCAATCACAGCTGATTGGGACCGAGGGGACCCGCGGGCTCCCTGCCAGCCCTCGGCCCCCGCAGACCTTCCCCCCGGGCTGGGGGCACCGGGGAAGGGCAGCGGGTTCACGGCCTCGGGAGCAGGGTGAGCCCCCATCCCAGAGGCACCGGGGCTGCAGGGTGAGGTGGTGCCCTCTGAGCTTTCACAGCATCTTCACAACCCCTGGGATGAGCAAGGACAGGGATCAAACAGTGGCAGGACCCCGTTCTTGTGCTGGATGCACCCCCAGGCCATTCGGATGCCTTCAAACCAGAAAACCACCGATACGGTTCTGGTGATGTGAAGGCAGGGAAAAATGCAGGGAAAGCATTCTTGTCAGGGTCTTTGCCTTCCTGCCCTTCTTCGGTTTTTAATGCTACTTCAGAATTGGGTGTTGGGAGGAAATTCTTCCCTGTGAGGGTGGGGAGGCCCTGGCACAGGGTGCCCAGAGAAGCTGTGGGTGCCCCTGGATCCCTGGAAGTGTCCAAGGCCAGGCTGGAGCAGCCTGGGATGGTGGGAGGTGTCCCTGCCCATGGCAAGGGGTGGGATGAGATGACATTTAAGGTCCTTTCCAACCCAAACCACTCTGTGATTCTCAGATTCAGTGACAAGCACGCTTCTCTGAATCACTGTGAATTCACTGTGAGGAACAATTCACAATTTTCTCCATGACACCCATTTCTGTCCGTGAATCCCTGCAGACCAGAGGCTGGGAAGCTCACCCTTGTTACCTGGCCATGGGCATCGCCTGGCGTTTGTCCCCTCCCACAGCTGGAGAGCTCCTGTCACTTACCGGCACAGGGAACATTCCAAACGCACCCAAACACGCCACTCAAAACGCTGCTGCTGAATATTTGAGGATAACATTTATATTTAATGAGTGTGCGCTGGGAAGTTCGAGTGCCAGCATAATTCATGCGGAAGAGACACAATGGGGTCAAGAGCTCAGGTGAGTCAAAGCGGCACTGAAGGATGTGGGTGTCTCTGCTCCACCACCTCCCTCCCACCCTGTGCCCACCCTCGCACTGCTGCAGGGAGGTGGTTGGGGATGCTCTGTCATACAATTCCTGGTGTTCCAGGATGTTTGAGAAGGGTCACATTATTGGAAAGTGGCATTTTCTCATCACCAGGAGACACCCAGAGGTGCTGTCGTGACCTGAGAATGGAGATGAAGTCTTGGAATGAAGGAGGAGTTCCTGCAGGCCCCAAAAGAGTCTGTGTGTGACACAGAAGGGCTCAGGGAGGATCACCCCGCTCAGGGAGCAGTGATGGAATGTGCTGCTGGAGGAGCTGTGACCTGTGTGGTTTATGGCCTCCTAATTACCCAGCTCAGCTTCGTCACCATCCAATTAGGTCCCTTCAGCCGGGGTGTTTCTGTGACTAACAGCCCATTAAAGTCCTGCTCGCAGATCCCAGGGCTGATTCCCTGGGGTCGGGCGGTGATGCAGGGTGGTGGCAGTGCTCTTGACACCTCTTGGGGGGGTCTGGCCCCCCCAGAACCACTGTCCCCGCACAGCTCCACCTCTCCAGGCTGGGCTGAGCTGGCCCTGCCCCAGTGAGCATCCCTCTGCATTCCCGAGCAGGGATCGGGAAAGGCCAGCCCCGGGGGAGCTCTCCCTGCTCCACATCTCTCTCCAGGGTACTTCTAGTGCAGGGCGCAGGTGTGCCCAGCACAGATCTCTTGAAGGGAAGGCTCCCCCCAGGACCACCTTTTCCCACTCTCCGAGTGGCCCCACAAACAGCTCAGGTCTGGAGAGAGGGGCTGTGTCCCCAGGAGGGAAAAGGGGGTCCCTGCAGCCCCTGTGGGCAGCTCAGTGTTGGAGCTCTGCTTTGTGCCCTCCCCTCCTTCAGTGAGAGGATGGAAACCCCCTCCCCCATCTGCTTTTCACGCTGCAGCCGAAATAAATGAAATTACCTTTAATTATTCTCATTACTTTCCTTGGGAATGCTGGAGTGAAAGGCAGCATTTAGCTGTGAGCTACAGCAGGGCTCTGCCCTTCCTCCTGCCCCCCAAAGTGCTGCCAGGGGCCCCTGGCTCATGCCTGCAGCCCCTGGACACACACGGAGCTGCTCCATCCGAGTGGGATGAAAGGAGGGGACAGGAGGGGAAGGAACCGGACAGAGGAGAGGGAGCAGGGGTCAGGGGCTGGGGCTGGCAGGGTCAGGGCTCACAGCCAGCCAGGCCTGACCCCCTCCAGGCTGGGGGAGCCTGGCTGGGGGCAGAGGGGCTGTGCAGCTCTCACACCTTCACGGCCCATCGCAGCCCTCACGGGGCACTTCCACCCACCACCTCCGCCTGTTTGCCCACGTGAGGTGCTGGGGGATGGATCCCTCCAAGTGGGACACAATGGGGAGGAGCTGCTTCCAGCTGGAGGGTGCTGCCTGACCTCCCAACCCAACTCTTCTTCCCTGTTTAATGATTTCTGGACCTGCAGCATCGTTAGGTGCTGACACCTTCCAGCAGGTGTTTCCTGGGATATTTATGTGCACAGACCAGGCAGGATGGCTCTGGGGAGGCTGTGAGGTTGGTTCCTTGGCACCCACCTTGTGCTCACCCAGTGGTGAGTTGGGACCTGTGGGACTGGCAGTTCCCACTGGGTCACTGGAGCAGGCACCTTTCCGCTTCCCTTGTCTCCTCGTTCTCCATCTCCTGCAGTGGAGAAGGAGGATTTTCCTCTTCCCAGTAGCAAGGCTGAGGAGAAATTTCCTGTCTCCTGAGCTGAGCAGGGAGGAGCACACACCTTTGTGCCCAACTCATGTCCAGGAGGGAAGAAAAAGCAAATAAAACACCCAGCCCATGGGACCTCCCAAAATAGACCTTCTAAGAAAGCCCTGTCATCTGAGACGTGGGGAAGGGGAGCTGGGGGGCCAGGAGCCCCATTCCAGGTGGACACTGGGCCATTCTTCTGGAGAAGGTCTTGTTACCCTCCAAGGTCAGCCACAAGTGACACCGAAACCAGCGGGGCCTTTGGGAACGAACCCTGAGACACGTTCGCTGTCAAATGGAATCTATTAACAGGGATTAGAGGCTTTTTTTCATCAATACCCCGGTGACATTGTGATGGGCTGAAATTGCTGCGAAAACATCATTATTAAAAATGGGCCTATTAGTATCAGAATGGACAGAAGCTCCTCACTAAATTTAGCAGCAGCCACCGGAGCCGGGAGCGGAGGCGGCCCCGGGAAGGGGCTGTGGGAAGCCTGGGTGAGGTGGGAGCAGGGGGGGACTGGGGGCACCCCCCCATGGAGCTACTGGATCACCAGCCCAGCGCCCAGCACAGGGAGCACAGTGGTTGCTTGGAAATAGAGCAAACACCCAATAATCTCTGCTCCAAACGCATCCAGCAGCAGCTGGAGGGGCTCTGGACACGCACGTGCTCTGGCTGGGAGCAGCAGCAGGGACAGAAGGACACGGCTCAGGAGTTTGAGGCTCATCACCCAGGAGGGGTTTAAGTGAAGGCTGGAGACTCTCTCAGGAGCTGGCATGTCACGTCCCATCCCTGTGCCTGCTGGAGAGGAGCATCAGCACTGCCAGGGACTTCCTGGGCTGCCTGCAATCACAGGAGTGTTACCTGGGCTGGCATGGAGGGGAGGCAGAGGGCACGGGGAGAGCTGGCAGTGACTGGCACACCAGGGCTCTGACCCCACCAGGACCCTGACCCCACCAGGACCAGCACATGGGATTCGTCCTCACGCTGGTGATTCCCTAAGGAGAGATTTGCAGGTTGGCTGCTGGGAAAGCAAAGCTGATGAGCCAGACCCACACTGCTGATCCCTGCCCAGTCCATCTCTTCCCTGGGGCGTCCACAGATCCCAGAGGGCAGCGGCTGTGCAGGGATGGGGCTCAGGAACCCTTCTGGCTGCTGAGTTCCATCCCTGTGGGAGCTGTCACAGCAATGAGCAGCACCTTCGAGGTTTCACCTGCACAGGGGCAGGAGGTACTTGGCATTGTGGGCTTTTATTGGAATTCCATAGGATCCCCTCAATGATCACAGTGTGCAGCCCCTCGGAGGGACAGCATGGCCCTGGAGGAGCCACCCCTTGGTTGGGAATTGCCTTCCCACAGACAGGGAATTGCCTCTCTCTGGTTCCGTGGGAGGGCTCAGCCTGGAATTGTTGACAGGTTGCTTTTTCCTACTGAGAAATGCAGTTTTATCAAAATCAAAGTGTTCCCGGGGAATCTGCTGGTTTTGACAAAGTTTTTGAGAGGAATGTGTCTGAACAAATCACTTTAACTCCCTTGCTTTATTTTTCACAGGGGTAAAAATAACTCCTTGGATCTTTACGTGATATAAATCCCATACAATACAATTAATCTAATATTTATAATACCGCATCTCGCATTGACTCTGTCAACTGAAACACTTAGCTGTTGACAAAAGGAGTCAAAAATTCTCTTTCATAAAGCAGCCGGTGCCCCCAACGAATCTGAGCACTGAATTCCTCACGCAGTAAGGAATTCTGCTTTGGGAACAACCTGAGGGTGACAGGCAGCTCCCAGAGCTGTGGGTGTTGTTTGTGGGGCTGGTGGGTTTCAGCCCTCCAGGGCCCAGCCCTGGGGGTGGTTTGGGAGGTGGAGGGGCAGAGGATGTTCTGGGGACCCCCAGCCAGCAGTCTCAGGGATTTAATTGGAGTTTGTTCTCACTCAGCCCTTCCCTGGCTGTGCAGAGACCAGATGGGATCTGATACTCAGCCCTAAATGTTGGCTTTGATAATCAGCTACACGCCATTAGGGTAATTAAGCCTCATTTGTGTGAAGGCTTTTCCTTCGCTGTTCCTGCCTTTCCTTCCTCCCTCCCTCTTTCTTGCTTCATTCCTTGCCTTGCCTTCCCTTCCCTGGTTACAAATCCCAAATTCCCACAGTCCCGTGGATGGGATGTCCATCCCTGGCACCATTTCCAGCTGCCTGTGGGCGCCCAGTGCCCGGCTGGGAGCTCATGGATGGGCACCAGAGGGGCCCGTGTGCCAGTGAACCCCCGGGCACGGCCACCTCGTCAAAGGGGCTTTTTAATTAAGCGTCGGAATAAAGCCGTGGACAGTCCGTAACCATGGCGACACGGAGCCAATCCCAGAGGATCCCCAGCCAGCTGGAATATTTGCTGGATGGCAAAGCTTCAGACCAACGTTTAATGGTGTTCGACTCTATTCGGGGAAACAATTACATGCTCCATTTTCAATGTAGTCAGCTGAACAATGGATTAAATGAAGCAATTTAGGCAGAGGCTCCTCCGCTGCTGCCGGGCCCACCGGGCCGCTCCTGCAGCACGTCCTTCTGAGGGCAGGTGACTGTCACCTCGCAGGGGTGGGACAGGTCCTCACGCTGGTGGTGGCACATCCTCCTGGGCTTCCCTGGGTCACCTGGGCTGGCAGAGAGGTGGCCCAACCACGCTCAGCTCTGCTCTCGGCCATGCCCAGCACTGGCTGGTTGGAAAGTTGGTACAAAGGACACGTTCTCTGCCTACCCAACTCCACACCTGGCATGGGAGGTCTCCCTTGGGTTTTCTCCTAAATCACTTTGGGGTCCCAGTCTCTGCAGGCTGCCGAGACTGACTGAGACGCCAGTCCTGGCACGGCTGAGGGATCTGGGGGGCTTCAACCCCAACAAGGGAGACTTTCTCACTCTCTACAACTCCCTGACAGGATGGCAGAGCTGGGACGTTCGGAAGCTGCTCCCAGGTAACAGGTGACAGGACAAGAAGAAATGGCCTCAAGCTGCACCAGGGGAGGTTTGAGTTGGATATTGGGAAATTTCTTCATGGAGAGGATTGTCCAACCCTGGGACAGACTGCCCAGGGCAGTGGTGGAGGCACCATCCCTGGAAGTATCGAAAACACACGTGGGTGTCATACCTGGGGACATGANTCAAAGTGTTCCCGGGGAATCTGCTGGTTTTGACAAAGTTTTTGAGAGGAATGTGTCTGAACAAATCACTTTAACTCCCTTGCTTTATTTTTCACAGGGGTAAAAATAACTCCTTGGATCTTTACGTGATATAAATCCCATACAATACAATTAATCTAATATTTATAATACCGCATCTCGCATTGACTCTGTCAACTGAAACACTTAGCTGTTGACAAAAGGAGTCAAAAATTCTCTTTCATAAAGCAGCCGGTGCCCCCAACGAATCTGAGCACTGAATTCCTCACGCAGTAAGGAATTCTGCTTTGGGAACAACCTGAGGGTGACAGGCAGCTCCCAGAGCTGTGGGTGTTGTTTGTGGGGCTGGTGGGTTTCAGCCCTCCAGGGCCCAGCCCTGGGGGTGGTTTGGGAGGTGGAGGGGCAGAGGATGTTCTGGGGACCCCCAGCCAGCAGTCTCAGGGATTTAATTGGAGTTTGTTCTCACTCAGCCCTTCCCTGGCTGTGCAGAGACCAGATGGGATCTGATACTCAGCCCTAAATGTTGGCTTTGATAATCAGCTACACGCCATTAGGGTAATTAAGCCTCATTTGTGTGAAGGCTTTTCCTTCGCTGTTCCTGCCTTTCCTTCCTCCCTCCCTCTTTCTTGCTTCATTCCTTGCCTTGCCTTCCCTTCCCTTTCCCCTTTCCATTTCCCTTTCCCTTCACTCCTTCTTCCCTTTTTCCTTTTCACTTTCTCTTGTTCCTTGTTCCTTTTTCCTCTTCCTCATCCCTTTCCATCACAGGACCCCGGTCTGGGCTGATTCTGGTCAGGTTTTTCTGCCTGTTTGTTTTGTTCCTGTTTGTTTCCCTTTCCCCAGGGCTCCCTCACTTCGGGCACAACTCAGGTCCTTTCCCCCAGAACTTCCCCAGTTCCCCCTGCTCCCACTCCCCACCACGTCTGTCCTTTCCACCCCAAACTCTGAACACCAGACCCTCCCTGGGACTCCTCTCCCTGTCTGGGAGGGTGGTCTCCCAACTCAGCTGCTAAAGATGTTCCCAAGGACACCACAGCCTCCTCCTGGCAGCCGGGCTGTGCCTCCAGCTCAGCTTCCCGAGGCCACAGAGCTCCTGCAGGAACCACTTTTCCCCTTAATCCTCATCCAACAGGCACAGCTCTGCTTGGCTGGACCAGCGAGGTGGACCAGCAGAGAGGAGAGGCAATGCAATCCCCCACCTGGGGTTACAAANTCCTGCCTCGCTCCTGCTCCAGGAGCACCTCTGGCACACCCATGGAAGGTGGACCAGCAGAGAGGGGAGGGAATGCAATCCCCCACCTGGGGTTACAAATCCCAAATTCCCACAGTCCCGTGGATGGGATGTCCATCCCTGGCACCATTTCCAGCTGCCTGTGGGTGCCCAGTGCCCGGCTGGGAGCTCATGGATGGGCACCAGAGGGGCCCGTGTGCCAGTGAACCCCCGGGCACGGCCACCTCGTCAAAGGGGCTTTTTAATTAAGCGTCGGAATAAAGCCGTGGACAGTCCGTAACCATGGCGACACGGAGCCAATCCCAGAGGATCCCCAGCCAGCTGGAATATTTGCTGGATGGCAAAGCTTCAGACCAACGTTTAATGGTGTTCGACTCTATTCGGGGAAACAATTACATGCTCCATTTTCAATGTAGTCAGCTGAACAATGGATTAAATGAAGCAATTTAGGCAGAGGCTCCTCCGCTGCTGCCAGGCCCACCGGGCCGCTCCTGCAGCACGTCCTTCCGAGGGCAGGTGTGGGGACTGTCACCTCGCAGGGGTGGGACAGGTCCTCACGCTGGTGGTGGCCCCAGCACGTCCTCCTGGGCTTCCCTGGGTCAGGGAGGCTGGCAGAGAGGTGGCCCAACCACGCTCAGCTCTGCTCTCGGCCATGCCCAGCACTGGCTGGTTGGAAAGTTGGTACAAAGGACACGTTCTCTGCCTACCCAACTCCACACCTGGCATGGGAGGTCTCCCTTGGGTTTTCTCCTAAATCACTTTGGGGTCCCAGTCTCTGCAGGCTGCCGAGACTGACTGAGACGCCAGTCCTGGCACGGCTGAGGGATCTGGGGGGCTTCAACCCCAACAAGGGAGACTTTCTCACTCTCTACAACTCCCTGACAGGATGGCAGAGCTGGGACGTTTGGAAGCTGCTCCCAGGTAACAGGTGACAGGACAAGAAGAAATGGCCTCAAGCTGCGCCAGGGGAGGTTTGAGTTGGATATTGGGAAATTTCTTCATGGAGAGGATTGTCCAACCCTGGGACAGACTGCCCAGGGCAGTGGTGGAGGCACCATCCCTGGAAGTATCGAAAACACACGTGGGTGTCATACCTGGGGACATGATTGAGCCGTGCCCTTCCCAGCACTGAGGAAGCGTGGGACTCAATGATCTCAGAGGACTTTCCCAACCTGGATGATGCCATGACTCTGTGATGCTCCACTCCCCTCCCCACCATCTCCCTTCCTTCCCTGAGACACAGACGTGTCTCTGTTTCTCAAAGCTCACCCTTGCCCAGCTCCGTGACCTCCTTTTCCGTTCAGGAATAGCCTGTTCCTGCCCGCTGTGTCATCGCCGTTGCACACAAAGCACCTCACGGACGGCAGACACGCTGACCAGAGAAATGCCTTTCAAGGCCTGCTGGGATTTAATTAATCTCTGCCTTTATTTTATTAGTATAAAAAATGCAGGTCTCTAAAATACTTTGGCAGATGACATCAGTGCCTTCGTTTGAGTTTGGATTTTATAGTTGTTATTATTGTAGCTATTCAAAGAATGTGAGGAGCAGGGGAGGCTGGTGACTCCTCCGTTGCTGCCACACCTTGCTTGGGCTTGTTTTTCCTCCTCCTTGACCTTGGCACATCCACAGCAGGACAACCCACCCCGACCATCTTCATTATGTCCTTTTGCTCCCAGTAATTGGTTGGTTCCCTCGGTGGTTCAGTTTATCGGGCCCCATCTGGTACTCGGGGCAGCCTTTCTCCTCCGCGGTGTTTGGTGAGGTTTATTATCCCCCCTTTTCCTCCCCTGGCTGCTCCATCCCAGCCCTTTCACCTCGGGCTTTCTCACCACGGGTAGGTCTGACAGCTAATGGACAAGCCTGCTCTTGCACAATTGCTCCATGAGAACGTTCCTTGGATTCGCCACCAGCGTTTCCCTGGCAGCTGAAGGCAGAGGGACCTTTTGGAGTGCCTGTCTCAAGGCCCTCTCCAGCTCCCTGAGGTTGGGAGGATGAGCACACAGTGCCAACCACTGCCGAAGTGCCACCATCCAGCTGGGCTCCGAAATCCAGGGCTGTTCCTGAAAATGCAGGAATGTTCTCCTGCCGGTGACTCAGCTCACACCGAGCGTTAATGGAAGAGGGTTATTAGGGTTACTCAAACGGGGGTTACTCAACTGGATATTTATCCCCATGGGAAGAGCTCTGGCTCCTCACTCACCCTCTTCTGCCTCTTTTGGGAAAGCAAACTCAAGGGCTCATTGCAGGTTCTGGCGTGTCCCATCTTGAAGAGAAAGATTTGCCTCCAAGGCTGGAGGAAACCATCCAAGGGCCTCCTCCTCCTCTTCCTCTGGCTCGGCCCTTTCTCCACCTGACCGTGGACCTCTGGCACCACCACACTCTTGTGGCTTGGAAAGGGCCTGGAAAAGAAAGCAAAAGGCAGTTTTTCCTGAGGTTTTACAAATTGCTGCTGCCGTTCCCTGGCCTGAGTGCTGCCTGGGGACGATGGTGGTGGAGGGGACGGAGGAGCTGCCTGAGGGTGGCTGTGGTGGGACCACCAGCCCTGGAATTTACCCCACCAAAAATGAGGCTGGCCTCTGCTTCCTGTGGAGCTCGGTAGCACAGGACAAAAAAGAGAGAGAAAGAGGGAAGAGGGAAAAGCCAGGCTGGGCTTGAGAACAAATTGTTTATCTGTATTTTCCATGAAGCATCAGCAGTTCTTTAAAGAGGACAAAACCAGAGGGACCTTCCAGAGAAATCCTTGTAGGGGCTGTGGAGGTATAATTAGTTTCTATATTTGACCAATGTAAAAGTTTATCTTGAAGTCTCCTGTATTTTTTAAATATGACATCAATGTCTTCAGCTTTGCTTTGATTGTCCTTAACGACCAGGTTTTATTATTATTCTTTTTTTTTAAACTATTCCAAAAAAAAATTGAGAATATTTACTCAAGGCATAAAAATACCCCTGAATTCTGATGTCTTTGGCAGAGAAGTGGCGGCCCCATTGCTTTTGCCTGTGATAAATACTCCTGCTGCCACGTTACTCCCACCACAAACTCAGCGATTGTTTAATTTTCAGCTCGATTTTTAAAAACCAAAATGTTCGGAGCCGAGTTAATGTTATATTAATTTTTTAACGCAGCAAAGCAAAGTGGCTCGTAGCATAAATATTTTACCAACCGTTTATAAATACCAGGGCTGCTCAAAAAGAACAACACGGTTGGTCATAAAGCTTTGGAGGCTCCGTGGTGCTGGTGGCAGCGTGGTCCGGAGGGATGGAGGGATCCACGCTGGGAAATCTCGGCAGCAACTTGGACCTGATGGAAGGATTTCAGATCTGGAGTTTTGTTCCCGTTTCTCCACTGGTTTTTGGAGCTGATGGTGGGGAAAAACGTGGTGCAGCTGCTCCTGGCTGTGGGGAAATCTGTTCTCGATGTGGTGCCATCCCTGTCCTGCTCACCGGGGGCTGGATCCTGTTGGCACTGCTGGGATGGGCAGGATGCTTGGCACCGAGATAGGGAGGGTGCCACATCTTTCTGGGGTCACTCCTCCAGTCCCGACCTAGGGACTCGACAAACTCTTCTCTGTTGATGCCTGAACTCTCTTTGGACCAGCAGTGGCAGCTCCCTCCACACCACACCCACCCTGGGACCTTCCATACACCCAGTGATGGGCTGGGGCCCTGCAGCTAACTGGGAATCTGGCACAGTGTCACCTCAAGTTCCCAGTCTCAGTGCAGCTCCAAGACAAGTGTTTCCAGCAGAAAAACCTACAGGCGACCAGGGCTTGCCCTGTCACTGGTGGGAACCAGGAGAAGACATGGGGAGAGACAGACTTTGTAAAATTCACCTTCAAAGGAGGGAACAGTGCTCCCCAAACATGCGGCCCTTTGTGGGGCAGCCCATCCTCCCTCGAGATGCCATCGGAGAGGAGCTGTAACAAGGTTCTGCCTGTTTTCTCTTCAGAGCAGGAACAGTAATTCCGTAAGTACATCTTGGGAAGGTTTCCAAAGGGTTGGGAAGTGACAGCAACAAAACTGGACAGGTACCTCTGAGGGCAGGAATGGGATGTAATGACCATGAGCTCACCCAGCTCTTGCCTCAGGAGCAGAGCGAGGGGGAGACAATCCAGGGTGGGAAAAGGGTAATGGGAAAGGGGATGGGATGGGGTGGGATGGGGTGGAATGAAATGGGATGGCGTGCTATGGCATGGTATGGAATGAAATGGGAAAGCTGAGTTCTGGGTGGGCCTGTGGAAACAGTGGGAGGTGTGGAATGTGCAGGGGAGGCAGGAGCAGAGCAGAGGGAATGGGACAGAGCCTTTGGAGTTCGTCTCTCTGGATCGAAGAAGCCAAACCCCTGTCCCTGACCCTTGGACTGCTTTCCTTGAGCTGGAGGCCGAGCTGATAATTCTCTCCCTTGGCAAAAGCCATCAGGGAGACAGAGCTATTTCCTCCTCAGATTGGGTGATTTTATGGCTGTTTGCACAATTCCCAGAGCATTTCACCTGGGAGCCAGCCAGAAAGAGCTCCCCACCTTTCTGGGAACACACAGGAAAAGCAAACACAAGGATACAACCTTCCCTCCCCTCGCCCCATGGACAGCTCTTGCCCATGGCGAGCCGGTTTCACCCAGGGCCGGTTTCCTTCCCTTCCATCCCCATCCCTCCTTTAGGAGGCATTCCAAGGGACATTTCACTTCCCAGGCGTGCCAGTGCCACGTTCACACGGACAGCCTGGCACAGAAGGAGCTGCACTCTCCAATCTGCTCCCCAGCCACCGGCTGCGGTGGGAGAGGCATCGGGAGGAAGATGTCAGGACTGACGGGAAGCACCACGAGTGTGGCCGGCTGTATCCAGGCATCCCGGGATGTAAACACCAAACACACGCAGGGCTGCCAGCGGAGATGGGATGAAATGAATAACGTGGGCTCTGTGCCAGGCTCCTGGTGGCACACAGCGCTTGGGGCTGCTGGAGTGGTTTGGGGGGATGGGCAATGCCTGCAGGGTTTGAGGGGGCTGGGAAACGGGCTTTGGGTCACCCAGGCCCCCCTCAGTCTTGCCAGGGGGTCTCCACTGGCCCCTCCAACCCAAAATCCCTGCAAACCTCCCTGCCAGGATGCTGGCAGCCCTCTGGGCTTCTCCCGGGATGTGGCAGCGGCTCCGTCCCGAGCAGCTGGAACAGCAGCCAGTTTTCCACACTCCAACAATAGCAGAGCGTGGGCCAGCCCATGGACCCCGGGGCCCTCTGCCACCCCCTGTCCCCGGACATGCCGGGGACACAAATCCAAGCCTGGATATTTCCTCCCCTCCTGTCCCCCCCCCCGGCCTGTCTTGTCTGCATCCGATGCTCCAGTGAGTATTAATAGAGTTGCAACATCTGACATCTCTAAGGAATCCCCTGTTGGGAAAAAGCTGCTCCGGGAGCTGGCAGAGGGATGGCTCATCCCTTCCACCACGGCACTCCCAGGGCCTGGCCTTCCCGGGGCTCCTGAAGTGAAACCCAAATTACAGGGGTTCGGGGGTGCACCGCATCCGCCCATTTAAGCATTTAATGGGGTTTTACTCGGGGTATTTTTACAACTTTAATGCACTTAGCACTAATTTGGGGAAGTTTAATGCAAAACACATAAATGTTGGATGGGAGACGGGCCGAGGTGTTTTACAGCCTCTGGGAATTACACAAAGTATGTGGGGCTCGTTTTGGCTTCTGATATCACTCAGCACAAAATTACCTTTGGCTGGCCGGGTGCCAGGGCTGCGGCGGGCGGCCGTGATGGATGGAATGGCACTCTCCGAGCGCTGACCGGGGCCATATATAAACCCCAGAGCCAGGAGAGGGCTCAAAGCCTCCCTAATGCCTCCCCTAATCTGGCAGGATCAGGTTTGCCCGGCGCGCTCCGACTCACATCCTCTGGTTTGTGTGGTGGGCTCAGTCCGTGCTGTGGGGAGAGCCCAGACATCTCTGGTGCAGAGCAAACAGCCCCGGGGGGCTGGGAGGGGGAACGTGACGGAGCAGGGACCAGCAGAGCCAGGATCGTGTCTCTGCCCGTCCTTTCACACCTCTTCCATCTCCCTGAGCCCATCCCTCTGCATCCCATGGTCTGCAGGATGGAAATGGCTGCTTTCCCTCATCTCGAATACCAGGCAGCGTCTCCCGGGGAGTGAGGGATTGCTCCACTGGGAGAGCCAAGCTGAGCCAGGCTTAGCCCAGTGTTAGGACAAAGTGGTTGGGTCCTGGGCACAGCGAGCCTGGAGCAACAGGGCCTGAGGGTACAAATCCACCGGGATGAAGGAAATCCAAAAGCCTGGGGCAGGAGAACAGACCCACAGCTGACCATGTCCTCTGGGAAAGCTTTGAAGGGGTGTTTAAAAGCTGCTACCTGTTTGGAGGAAAGGATTTGGCCATGGGTTTGAGCCCAGCCTCACTTATGGTCTCTGAAATCAGCCCCATTTAAATTAAACACGCTGGGAAGCTGCACAGCAAAGCCATGGGAAAAGGGCTGGCTTGGAAAAAGAGGCTCCCAGCAAAGACTCTGATGGATGGCCAGGNCCAAGTCCTGTCTGCAGTGCTGCTTCCAGGGCTCAGCTGCAGCCTCAGGGGGTCCATGTGGTCCCAGCAGCTCCCCAGGGATGGGGAGGTGGGATAGGATGGGTTGGCATGTCCTGGGTTATGCCCCAACCCCACCTCTCTGTCCCAGAAGCTGTCCAGCCGGATCCCTGGCTGCCTGTGCTGCTCCTGACACTGCAACAAGCCTTTCCCACCTTCCTTCTGCTCCAGGTCCAACCTGTTGCTTTATCATAACAGGCCAAGGGGTAAATCAGCCCCACATCTCTGGCAGAGCAGTTGGGATCTGTTGTCCCCACACAGCCTGGTTAATCNAGTCGTGTCTGCAGTGCTGCGTCCAGGGCTCAGCTGCAGCTTCAGGGGGTCCGTGTGGTCCCAGCAGCTCGCCAGGGATGGGGAGCTGGGATAGGACGGGTTGGCATGGCCTGGGTTATGCCCCAACCCCACCTCTCTGTCCCAGAAGCTGTCCAGCCGGATCCCTGGCTGCCTGTGCTGCTCCTGACACTGCAACAAGCCTTTCCCACCTTCCTTCTGCTCCAGGTCCAACCTGTTGCTTTATCATAACAGGCCAAGGGGTAAATCAGCCCCACATCTCTGGCAGAGCAGTTGGGATCTGTTGTCCCCACACAGCCTGGTTAATCTAGTTATCCTGTAACTAAACAGCTTATCTGTTCCTGGAGCACAGCCAGGGACTTCTGCCTCCTCAGCACAGCTCCCCGGGCAGGAGCCACGGGCTGTGCAGTGACCCCAGCGATCCTGGCACTGCTTTGCATCCAGAAACATCTCAGACACTCGTCCAAGGGGGGCAACTTCACTGGTGCTGGGCAGTCCTGCCAAATTCCATCGGAGCAGCCAAGCTCCCCATGCACAGTGACCCTGCAGCCTCAGCTCCCAGCCCTGCTCCTCGGCCACTCCTGGCACGTCCTGCTGTCCTTCCTGCAGGCAGCATTTGCTCAGAGCAAGGAGGACATGGAGCCCCAGCAGTGCCTTATGCCTGGTGCCTCAGACAAACTCTTCAGCCCCTGGTCAGGCAGAGCAGTGTAAAAGCCTCTTGTTCTTGGAGAAGACTTGAAGCCCATTGCACTGGAGCT
Organism: Pitta sordida; assembly: GCA_013390025.1. Lineage (NCBI taxonomy): Eukaryota > Metazoa > Chordata > Aves > Passeriformes > Pittidae > Pitta > Pitta sordida. The sequence goes on from WEKX01006241.1 coordinate 300,249, forward strand.
GCGTTCTCCCTGGGGGGTTCTGCCAGAGTCCTGGTAATCCTTCCTTTAATTTTTCGTCTTTTCTTCCGTCATCTTTTAATTACTTAAAAACCACCCCAAAATGAAATTACACCAAATAAATTCATGCTCCCAGGAGAGCCCTGAGAAGCTGCAGGAAATTCAGAAGCAATACAGACCACACCTCTGAGATGCTCGGGGCTTTTGACAGGAGGTGACCAGGAGTCTCAGAGCTCATATTCCATTCCTTTCCCTCCTGAATGCCTCATCCCTGGTCCCCGGGCTGGGGAGGGTGAGCTGGGGATCCCTTCCTTTGGTCTGCTGTGCCCTCAGGGGTCGGCCTGAGGGAGACCCTCTGCCCACTGAGAGCTGGGGGCAGGAGCACGGCGTGAGGAATCCCCCCGTCCCCTCAGAGAGCCCAGCCCGGGCAGGGGCTGCCAGGCACACACAGCCCCCGTGTCTGCGACAATCCCCGTGAAGTACCGGGAGTGATGCAGACAAATCCCCCCGGCGGAGGTTGGCAGACAGCGACAGATCGCCGGGACTGAGCTGAATGTTAATCCAGACATCCCCCGGGATGGAGCGGCTGGAGGATCGATCCCCCACTCCAGACCCGGCTCTAGGGATGTCACTGGGGCAGAGGAAAACCAGTGAATCTCCAGACAAACCAGTGCAGTGGGGACAGCCCCTCCATCCTGCTCCCAGCCCCGCTCCAGCCTTCCCATGCCACCAGCATACGAATGAAGGGAAAATAGGACACCAGTTCCTCTGGTCAGAGACAGAAACGTTTGCTCAGGCAGGCCAGGAGGGTCCCCAGGTGCTGGTTACACTCACACCTCGAATCAGGTGAGTGAAAGGCCCGAAGTTCCAGCCCTGCTCGGTGGCCACCGAATGTCCCCCATCACCTTCCCCAGGGACACGGTGCCAGCGTGGGCAAAGCCCCTCCCTGCTGATATTGCTGATAATCCTGCCCTGGCACAGGGACACATCCTGCCGGGATCAGGGTTTGGCGCAGGGACGGGACAGCCCAGGACAATCCACCCACATGTGACACCACAGACCCTGACCCAGGTCAGACACACACCAGGGCACGGGTACTGCCTCAGCATTTCCACAGAACTATGGGCTCAGGGGCAGGTTCACAGCCCTGACACCTCTTGATTCACCGCCTGGGAGAGAACGAGGCTTAAACCTTGAAATTTCACCTGGAAGGAGAATTGGTATTTGGCAAACAATTGTTGTTTAATAAATGGCTCAATTACCCCAACAAACACCTCTTGCAAACCTTGAAAGTGTTTTTTGAAGCATTTTTTGTTTGATTCTGACATTCCAACTGAGAAGAAAAATGCTAGAACTGGACTGGAACCCCCAGACCTTGCAGTATGTTTTCATAATTATTCACAAAACACCTCGATGAAATATATATGTTTCCACAAAGCCCTTCTAGTGTGTGGAATCAGCATTTCCTGACCAGAGCATTCCACTGGAAAGTATTTGGTCACCTCTCAAAAATGCCTGTGCTGCTCAGAGCTGAGCATGTCACCCTGCCCATGTCACCCCCCGTGCTCAGAGCACCCAGAGCTGCTGCTGCCCCAGGATGGCCAGGGGATGACAACAGCAGGAAAGAGGGATGGAGCAGCATAACCCAGGGTTTGGCTCCCTGTGCTGCTCTCAGGGTGCTGAGGGCACATGGGGGGAGTTTGGGTGACCCTGAGAGCCGAGCTGAGTGCAGGGGAACACGTACAGAGAGATGGGTGCAGTCCATGGGAACCTCCGTGGGGCTGCAGAGGTGACCCCGCAGTGGAGGTCCTGAGCTCAGGGTCCTGAGCTCCTGGCGTGTTCTCTTCAGACACCCCAGATCCCCGTGCCGGCTCCCAGTGCCGGCAGTGGCTGGTGCCCCGTGAGCTCTGGCAGCCGCTGCTGGCACAGGGAGCCGGGACATCTCACCTCTGCTGATTAATTATCCCCTGAGCCTGCCGACTCCTTCACCTCCAGACATAATTCAAAGTCTCTTTAAAAATCCGTGTTTTTCCTTCTCCCTGTACCATTTAATTAGTTACACATGTCCCCGGGACAATATTTTTTTTATGGTGCACACGGAAAATTAAAAGAAAGAGGTGATAAGGCTCCTGCACTCCCCGCTGCCCTCTGCTCCGAGGTTGCAGGGTCCTTGTTCCCCTCGCTGCCGGGGACCTGCGGGATGTGCCAGTGGGTTTGCCCGGGGGCAGAAGGCTCCGGTCTCTGCTCTCTGTCCCCACTGAGGGGCTTGGGGACCGGGGGGGCTGTGCTCCTGCCCCAAGGCGGGGTGGAAGGTGCATTGTCCAGGAGGAGCTGCTGCAAAACGTGCCCAGCCCGCACCCCACGGTGCCAGGCAAAGCTGCCCGGGGAGTATTTGCATAACCTGCTCCTTCCCCACCTTCACCCGCTTTGGGGAAGAAAAGGAGGGGAAAACCCCGAGACACCCTGCAAAGAACAAAGTTCGGAGCTGCCTGGCCTGATCCTGTGGGCAGTGCCAGCCCTGGCTCCTGCTGCTGGTGACAACGAGGGAGCCTGACTCTCCTTTACACAAATTTATATATATATATATTTTATACCTCCTGTGAAGGTCTCGCCAGTCCTCACGGCTCCACTGGATTTCCTGTAGGAGACCAACACAGAATCCCAGGACGGTTTGGGTTGGAAGGGACCTTAAATCCCCTCTCAAGGAAGGCAGGAGCTGCTCACAGCCCTGCTGGAGCCCCATCAGCCCCAGATCGTCTCTCCCTGACCATCCCCAGGTGATGGAGACCTGAGCCCCGTGTCCACCCCCCTCATCCTGCCCACACTGTTTGGACTCAGTCCAGGCTCTGCTGTTCCCTGCCAATACTCCAACACTTGAGTTTCCATCCAAAAACACGAGGCAAAACACGAGCAGGGGGGAGCACAGGCAGCCTGACAGCCCAGCACCAGAGCAGGTGCTGTGGATTCACCTGGGTGAGATCTCTGCTTGGAGATAAATGCAGGAATTCAGCCTGGGATGAGGGGCTCACAAAGCCCCTGCAAGGAAACATTTGCTTTAAAGGAGGAGATTAAAACCTCCGATGGTTCAGCAGCTCGAGGCTGTGTCTGTCACCCCCACCTGGGCTCCCAGCCTGGAAAGTCACGGGGGGATGAGCTCTGATGTGCCCCCCTGCCCAGGGAGCTGCCAGGGCTGGGGAACAGAACTCCTGCTCCATGTGCTCCCAAGCTCCAGCCACCAGGCACTCCACAGCCCTCACCTGCCTGAAGTGGGAGAGGGACAGAAAAAGGGAGGGAGGGACATTTCCCCATGAAATGTGGATTTATGGGCACCAGCGACAAGTGCCGGGGACTCACAGAGACCTCTGGGTTTTATGAGCGATGCTGGAGGGTTGACTGGCTGGTTAAACACATACCTGCTAATCCCAGCACAGCGTATCCAGCTCAGATTGGAAAAGAAAAAGGTTTAGCAGGAAGACAGGGAGAAAATGAGAGCATAAAACACGTTTTACATGGTGTTGGAGGAATACAGAACTTACAGCAAATTGACGTTAAACAAACAGGAGCAGAGGAGCTGCTGCTCTGGGCACCAGCGCCTGGAGAAAGGGCCCAGCTGGCAGTGGCACTGCTGCTCCTCCCCAGAGACGTGCTGGCACTGGGACTGACGTGCCCAGCAGTGCCAGGGCAGGGACAGAGGGCAGTGTGGGGCAGGGAACATTACACAGGAGGAGAATTCCCAGGGAGCTCCAGGCTTTTCATTTTTACCTGGATCCCACCTTGCTGGGCTGAGTCTCTGCCTCGGCCCCTCCTGTCCTGTCCCAGCTGGAGATGGGCAGGTTAGGAGGGATATTAGGAGGAAATTCTTCCCTGGGAGGGTGGGGAGGCCCTGGCACAGCTTGGTCAGAGAAGCTGTGGCTGCCCCATCCCTGGAGGAGCCCAAGGCCAGATTGCAGCAAACTGGGATAGTGGGAGGTGTCCCTGCCCGTGGCAGGGGTTTGGAGGAAGATGAGCTTTAAAGTCCCTTCCAACCCAAACCATCCCATGACTCTGTGGCACAGAGCACCCCAGGGACCCTGGGTGTGCTGCCTCCCAGCCACTGCAGAGCCCAGGCAGGTGTGGGCAGGTCTCTGTGCTGGGTACGTGCTCCCCTGGGGGACAGCCCTCAGCAGCTCACCCAGCTGCTCCATCTCACCTGGCCGTGGGAGGAGATACGAACCCAGCCCAGGTGGGACCAGCCTCGGAGGTGGCAGCACAGGGTTTGCTGCAGGGGCTCCTGGAAGCCGAGTTTCCTGGAGTTTCCTTCTCCATCCTGCCCTCCATTAGCATGGCTGAGGTGGAGTGGGGTGTGTAAGGTCCTGGGAGGAGAAGAGCAGCTCTGGCAGGATAAGGAGCAGCCAGAGGCCAGGCTGTGCCTTCCGAGGGGTGGGGGAGCTTGGAGGCGCTCCTGCTTCCCCTCCCAGGGCTGCCCTGCCCTGTCCCAGCCAGGTGCCCCCCGTGCCCATGCCAACACCTCTGTCACCTCTCTGCCACAGCCCCTTTTCCAGCAGTGCTGTGAAACACAATTAAGAAGATGGTCTTTTCCTGCTGAGTCCAGCTGCTTCCCTCCACGCTGCTGGCTCTGACCTTCCTCTTCTCCTCTGCCACCCACCAGCCCCGAGGTCACTGTGGATGGGCAGAGTGGGATCCAGGACACACAGGGACACACTCCTGGCTGTGCTGTCCCCCTGGTGAGGTCACAGTGGGAACGAGGGACACGCTGCCTCCAGCTCCAGTTCCCAGCCCAGCTCCAGAGCAGCCAGGAGGGACAGGGGGGCTCAGACAAGTCTCTCCCCACAGACAGAGCTGAGCCTTAGGAAACACTCGCCCTCCTTCACCGAGGCCCTCGCCCGGCTCTCCACGGCAGCCGCAGGCTACCAGGAAATTTATTAGACTTGTAAAACTTCAGGGCTCAAATCTAATTGTCTTCTTCTCCCCCAGCTCCCAGGAGGAAGCTCTTTGATTTAAGCCCCAATTCCAAGCCCAGCCAGTGTGTCAGCACTGAGTCAAATGAGCGATTTGTGCGAGGGCCAGGGGATAATTACAGCCCCCATTGCTCAGAGGTTGGGGACTCAGGGATGTGTCCTGATGGAGGGGAACCCCTTGCTCGAGGACACCAGTCCCCCTGGCCTCACCTGGACTGGAACGGAGCTCAGAGATCCCAGTTCACTGTGGCAGCAGCCAAGGGCAGGGACACGGTGCTCGTGATCCAGCAGGAGCAACCCTTGGAGGTGAACACAAATAGGTGGGCACTGCCCACACAGCTGAGAGTCCTCAGGGTTCCAGAGGGACACAGACACAGCTGGGAGGGAAGGGAGGGTGTTTGGATGGCATAGCTGATTCCAGCTGAGCACGGTTTGCTCAGACACACAAGCAGCACCTGATGGTGGGAAATGGAGCAGTGGGCAAATCCTGGGGCGCTGGAAGGGGGAAAAATAGGGGCTCAGAAATAAAGTGGCTTGAGTCTTATGTTGGGGTTTAACCCCAGCCTGAAGCCCAGCCCCACACAACCCATCATCCCCAGGGACTTCAGGATTGTCCCTTCCTCCACCTTTTCTGGAGGGCAAGGACCCCCTGTGTGTGTGCCTGGGGCGAAGGCAGCCAGTCTGGGGGGCTGCCTGTGGGGGTGAGGGCTGGGCTGGGCTGGCCGAGATGTTCCTGCACTGGAGAGGTTTCTAGCTGGACCAAAGCTGGCCAGGCTGCGGAGGGGGGATGTCCCACTGCTGCCTTCGGAATGGTCCAGCTGCTTTTGCCAGTGTAACTCCCTCTAAAACACCTCAGCAGCCCCTCACTGACCCTCCTGAGCCTGTTGTGCCTCGTGCCCCACTGCCAGTGATGGAGGGATGGAGGGATGGAGGGATGGATGGATGGATGGATGGATGGATGGATGGATGGAAGGACCCCTGCTCCAGCCCTGCTTGCTGCTGTGTCCCCATGGAACAGGAGGCTTTGTGTGGGGAAGTGCATTTGTCTGATCTCTTGACTAGAAAACCATCCTGAGCTCACTAAATCCCCTCAGCCTTTCCAAGTCTGTTTAATTGATCATTTTTGGTGACTATCTGGGGGTTATCCTGGCAGGGGTAGGACTCCATGACAGGCTGTAATCCTGGGGCTCCGTGTCACCAGCTCCATCAGTTGTGGCCTCTGGGGATTTGTTGCCTGAAGCAGCTTCATTACGGCAAATTATAAACTGCAGTAGATTTTTCAGCTCTGCCTGGGCCCCCTGGCACAAGCAAACCTGCTTCCCTCAGCAGGCTCTGCCTTCCCCCTTTTCTTCTCTGTTAAAGATGGATTTTGTTCTCCCATTCCTCAGCCAAACTTTCCCTGAGCAGCTCTGCCACATTCATGGCTGAGCACCTTCCTTCCCTGCATACCCCTGATGTCAGGGGGGTGCTGCAGAGCACTCATCCCTCATGTCTCATCCCATCCCTGGGAGGGTCCAAGGCCAGGCTGAAGCAGTCTGGGACAGAGGGAGGTGTCCCTGGCCATGGCAGGGGCTGGAACAAGATGAGCTGTAAGGTCCCTTCCCACCCAAACCATTCCATGATTCCCCAAAGGGGATGTTGAGCCCAGGGATTGGAGCTGCTTCTCCTGCTGGCTCCGAGCTTGCCAGCCCGAGGAGGGATCCCACGTGGGGTGTGAACCTGCAGCCCTCCCTGACTCCCAGTTTCCTGGCGCTCACAAGCTGCTCGGTGGCAATTTGCAAATAAGAAAGGAAGTTAAAATTCAGCCTCCAGAAATAGCTGATTTCTGGGTTTGCAACTTGTCTGGGAGCTGCTCTCAATTTTGTCACTTGCAGTTGGGAGAAGGGAGGGGGGGAAGAAAAAAGAGAGAGAGAAATAAGGAAATGCAAAATCCAAGAGGGCAGAAAGCTGGAGTGTGAGTGGAACCTGGAGCTGGAAATTGTAGGAGATGCCCTGGAGATGCCTGGAGGAGTCCAGTGCCCGCTGAGCCTGGTGCCCAGGCACCGTGCCATGGAGGGAGGTGACAACAGCCCTTCCTGCCATGTCCATTCTCCACGACACCTCTCATCCCCAGGAATGAATGGAGACAGTGCTGGGAGTGGATCAGATTTATGGGGAGGGATTAAAAGAACTAAATATCCAGGGCTTGAGAGACGTTTAAAGGAAAGGGCACGTGTGTACAGGGAGGGAGTGAAAAGTGTAATAACAGTCTATAAATATTTGAAGGTGGAGGCACCGAGCAGCAGATTGATTTATTCGTGGCAATGTCCATAAATGGAATGTGACTGGAGAAGGGAGAGAGGTGGGATGGGGAGAAGTTGTCGAGGTTTCCCTACAGAAGGAGCAAGGATCTCCTCACCTGGTCTCGGCACCCAGAACCAGGTGGAGGTGCTGAGAGGACAGAGGGAAGGAGATTTGCCTGGGTTGGGGTTGGTGGCCCCTCATGCTCCTGTTCAGTGCTGTGCAGCTGAAGGGATGGTCTGGGCTCAGTGGATTCCATCAAACTCAGCACTGTGAGACTTTTCCATTCATCTCTTCCCCAGCATCACTCAGACAACGCCTGCACCGCTCCTCCTCCTCCTCCTCCCCCCAGCCCCTCGTGGTGCCAAGCTGTTCATGTGTGAGTTGAACATCTTGGGCAGGACTCGAGCTCCGAGCCTTGCCCAGTTTGGCGGTGCCCCCCCCCCCAGTCCCACCCCACCACGGTGTCACATTCTCCCTCCTGACTGTGCCACGCTGGGTGGCAGAGCTGGGCTGGCATCGCCGCGCCAACGCGACAGATGGGAGCGAGGAAGGCTCCGCCTGTGCCAGGGTGAAAATGGCTCAGCTGCAAATGAATATTTCCAGAAACCTCTTCTTCCTTGGTTTATAATTATGAGCAGATTTTTCTCGTGGATAAAAGAGAGGCTGGTTTCAAAAAAGAACTGACCCTGTGTGGGAAGAACTGATTCTTCTTGGAAAAAAAACATGGTGCCTTGAGTGAGTTTAACTCTTCTGCTTCCTCCGGGCAGGAGCAGCTTCACTGCACCCCAACTGCCACCAGCCCCCCCTGAGCTTGGGGCTTGGCACCAGCAACCCCCGGTGCAGGAACCAGAGTCTGATTTAAAGCAGCGAGTTCCTCTTTGCAGGCTGGGAGGGGGGGCTGTGATCCCGTGTGGAGTCCCCCCTGGGAGGCTCCTGGAGCATCTGTGTCGAGCAGGACTCCACACATGGAGGTCCCTGGTGTCAGAACTGGGAGGAATTGGTGGGAAGTGTGTGACGGTGGCATTGCCTGGTGATGGCCATGGGTATCCCTGCCCCACAGGAGGGGCTAAATCTGCCCCCACGGCTACGAGATGCACCCTGGGGCTATCCAACGTGGACTTTCTGCTGGGGAGAACACTCTGGATTGGGTTTGGCGAGTTTAAACCCAATCTGTAACTCTCTGGGAGGTGCTGGGGTGAGCACTGTGCCCCATCCCACGTGTGGGACCCTCTGCCTGCACTCAGTCCCCAGGGAAGGGTGAGGAGGCAGCTGGGGATGAGCCGTGGTCACATCAGGCGATGTCCCTGGGGACATTCCGTGACATCCATCCCACCCTGCTGGAGCACCGTCGCTGTCTGCTATCACTCGAGCATCGCAGTCGCCGGGAGCGCTGGGAGACGCGATCCCCTTCCCAGCACCACAAACGCCTCCACAGACGTGTCACAACCGACACGGGAAACTCGTGCGACAGACGAGGGAGGCAAAGGGGTCCTTGGAAGTTTCCCCCAGCGTGAGAGAAGCTCTTGAAGTCGATTCATATAACAGCCACCTTATTAGAGAGCGTCTCGGCGAACTTTGAACAGCTCTCGATATGGAAACAAATCTGCCTCTACAGCAGCAGTTTTCTGTGTTTCTTTTGATAACGATAATGATCTTACATTTCTGTACTGCCTTTCATCTTGCCGGATCTTAATGAGCTTTACAGACAAATGTGCAAGCGATAGGGGCAGCAGTGGATGTGGCAGGTGTCTGCGCCGCCACCGCCGAGGGGGGAGCGCCTTGTTTGGATTTCTCCTTATTTATTGGGAATGCAGGCAGCGTTTTAGAGGAGCGGGATTTGGCAGGCTGGGGTTTGGCCGGGACAACAAAGTTGTCTCTCTGCCTTTCCTTTTGGAGCCGTTCCCCTCCTTGATGCATCTTTCCCCGGTGCCGGTGCCAGGGAAGGGATCGCTTCCCAGCGGCTGGAGCTGCTGCCTGGCGTGGGGGCGGACAGCTCCGGGGCTCTCTAAGTGTTTAATGCGCTTTAGAGGGAGGGTGAGGATGCCAAGAGGAGAGGGATGTGCCAGAAGAGCTGATGGCCCGTGCCCACGGTGCTCAGCTGGACCTGGACCAAGGTGCTACATCCACTACAGCCCCTGCCTGGAGTTCTCTGGTTTTCCCGCCCCGAAGCCCCAAACGATGCAGTGGGGTGGGATCTGCTCCCTCATCCACAGCCTGTGTCCTAGCAGGATATTTCCAGCAACTGTTGTGTTCAAGGGTAGAGGCATCACCTTGAAATCCGGGCTCTGTGTCCCCAGAGTCTCATCTGTTCCCAATCCATCAGGCCAAATTTAGCGTTGCCGTGAGGAGCTGTGCTCCCCTCCCCATCCATCCAGGACACCACTTCTTCCTCCCCATAGCAACCAGCTGAGAGCCAGCCTGGAGTGGAGAGGGGAAGGCAGGAGCTGGGAGCACCTGAAACGCTCGGGGTTCATTTCTGAGCCAATATTCTGCCTAATGTTTCCAGGCCAAGGAGAAATCTGCTGCTCCTGCTGCTGCTCAGGTGCTGCTGGAACCTCCTGCCCTGCCCACCCTGGCCTCCTCCTCCTTCTCCTCCTCACTAAAACATCTTCCACAAGGAAATAGGCTGATCCCCCTCACCACCCAGGGCTGTGTCTGGGGGCACAGTCCCTGCCCCTCCTGGGGACATCCCACCTCAAGTCAGGTTCTGCCCCTTCCTTTTGGCCCTTTGGTTCACAAATTCTTTCAACCCTTTGGGGTTTCTGTGGAAGCAAATTCCTCTCCTCTCCTCTGTTTCTCTTCCTCTCAAGCTGACCCCTCCTGAGAGCCCTTTTATCCTCCTGTATGTCCATTTCCACCTCTTTTTTTTTGGGCTGCAGTGGGGTTAACCCTTCCTTTCCTGTTTGTCTTCTGTAAAGCGATGCTGGCTGGGGATATCTGGTTTTAAAAGCAAAGCCCTGTGCACTGGCTGCCCCAGCAAAACAGAGCCACATCCCTGCTGGGATGCCCATGGGAGGCTGATGTGGAACATCCCAACCCAGAGGTTTTGCTCTTACATTCACTCCCAAGATTTCAGTTCCCCGTGGAGCAGGGAATTCCGATTTGGGCCTGGATTTAGAAGCAGAGGGAGGTACCTCTGTGCATCCTGGCACCACTCAAAGCAGCAGGAGGCCGGAGGTGCCCGAGGTGCCTCCAGCACTGGCTCTTGCTGCTGTTCAAGATGAGTCCTGCTCCTTTGCCCCAGTTTGGGAGTGCCTGGAGGTGCCAGAGCTGCTGGTGGGACTGGTGCCCAGTCGGGTGCTCCTGCCTGCCCCTCATCCCCCGGCTGGGAGGCACCAGGCTCCCGCTCTCCCCTTCCCAGGGGGCTGATCCCGGCACTGCACCTCTTCCCATATTGCCGGCAGTAAAGCTGTAATCTCCCTCCTCCTCAGAAAGCTCCGGGAGAGATTGATGGGAGCCCAGGTCAGCCATTAGTGACCGCTGCATAAATCATCCTTATTAGCCCGGCTGCCTTGGCAAGGAGCTGATTGCAGCCCTGCACGACTGGGAGGCCTTACAGGATCCTGGCTGCGTACCTGGGACAGCCCTACAGGATCCTGGCTGTGTACCTGGGACAGCCCAGGGTCCCTCTGCCCTACAGGATCCTGGCTGTGTACCTGGGGCAGCCCTACGGGACCCTGGCTGTGTACCTGGGACAGCCCAGGGTCCCGCTGTGCCCGCACCTCACCTGCCCACAGCAGGCTGGGTTCTCATTGTGGCCCTTCTTCTGGTTGTCTCTAAGTTTCTCTCCCTTCCCTGAACCCCTTGGTGGTGTTCAATCCATCCCGGGCTGGGTTTTGGGGTGCTGAACGGCGAGGGAAGGGCTGTGGAGGTGGGAGAGGACGGTTGGTGGCCAGCAGGGAGAGAAGGGCCCCGGGGGAGATGAGTTAAGGCTCATTTGCTCTAATAAAAATTCATCAGTAAAGCTGATGGACAGTAAAGGACGCAAACACTGACTCTCCTGAATGCTGATGTGTGCTGGGAATGCTGGAGTGGTTATTGGGAGAGTGCCCGTGGATTTGGGAATAGTCCAGTCCAAGACTCTCAGGTTGATTTGACTGTTCATTTGGCATTTGATGTGGCTACTAAGGGAGAAGTTATTTAACAACGGGGGTGGGCAGGCCCTGGCACAGGGTGCCCAGAGAAGCTGTGGCTGCCCCTGGATCCCTGGGAGTGTCCAAGGCCAGGCTGGAGCAGCCTGGGACAGTGGGATGAGCTTTAATGTCCCTTCCAACCCAGACCACTCTGCAGTTCTGCCGTGGGAAGAGTCACCATGACCCTACAAATCCTGTGGATGTTTGCAGCTGATGCCTCACCCTGAATAATGGAAAATGGCATAAACCAAAGGAGTTCACAGGTAATTTGGGATCAAGGAAGTCCAGCTCTTGGTGCAGCAGCCGTGGCTCTCTGCTTGTTTACATGGACATGATCGATGCTGCTACATTTGTGTTTGGAGCACTGCAGGGAAAGCTGAAACCTCTCCAAGCTTGTTTTTCTCCGAGAGTTGGAAAAAGATAAAAAATCAGAAGAAAAGCTAACAAAAAAGACAAACAGATCCAGATTGGGAATGTTTTTATTCATGTCAACTTTCACAAAGCTCCTCTCTCTCCTCCTGTTCCTCCAACCCCCAACATGAGCATCCCTCACGGCGGGGTTCGGAGGTGGGGGTGCAGCCGGGGTGGATCTGGTTCCAGCAGAGCACTGGGTCTGCCTTCCCTCTCTCCAGCTCCATCACCGGGCCTGCGGTGCCAGCGCTGGGTTAAATGTCCGCGTTAATCGCTCTGGTTTGTTGCTGGGTGAGAGCTGGTGGGATCCATGAGCTCCTCTTCCTCCTCGCCGGCCAGCTGGCTCGGGCCAGCTCCAGGTAGAACTTGGGGTCTGTCACTGTGGAGAAATGTGTCCTGGTGTCCCTGGGGGAGCCGTGTGCCCTGTGTGCTGCCTCCAGGTGACCCATCACCCCGGGTCTGGGCTGCAGGAGGCACAAGGGGACAGACTGGCAGAGGCCTGAGGATGTGTCACAGCACGGCCACTCACAGGCAGGGATGGAAAGATTAACGTGGGAAGAGAATTAATAATCTCAGAAAAGCTGCCAAACAAGGCTGGAGAAGCTTTACAGGTGCTGAGTGTGAGCTCACGGCTCATCCCACAGGGTGAGCAGTGTGCAATGACCATCTCACAACTGGTGGGTGCATCTCTCCTCAGCTCCCTGGGACGTGGGGAAGAGCTGAACCCGCCTTTTCCCACCTCTTGAGCACGGAAGGGCAGCATCCAGCACCTCTTGCGACTCTCTTGGCAGGGAAAAGATCAAGTGCCAGGGTGTTTTGTTGGCTCCTCACCCCAGCTGGCACTGGAGCAAGGCTGTGACACACACAGCCCCGAAGGGAGCAGATGTCTGCTGTGAGGTTGGGCTGAGTTTAGCCCAGCTCCTTAGTCCCTGGAAGTGGAGAAGCCTCCTCTCTACCTTGGGTTTTGTGGTGAGTGTCTGTATCAGGCACTGGAGGTGACCCAGAGGCACACGAGCCTTGTCCACCCCAGATGTGCTCACAATGTGAGCTCATGATGCAGAGGTGGTGCTGGGCTGATGGTTGGACTTTATGATCTCAGAGGTCTTTTCCAATCTTAATGATTCTACGATTTGTAAATCCGCTCTCCCCACACTTGTAGGGACACCCGGTTTTAAAAACCTGCTTTTTATCTATGATGGGAAATGGCCCCTCTCAGCCCCTCCAGCAGCAGGGGAATGTCATTGTCCCCGTTTCACAGGCAGAGGGGACACTCGGCCTGCGGAGAGTCAATGTCAAAGGCAGGGTTACACCTGGAGAGCCAGCCCGGCCTCCCCCCCGCAGCAGCATCTATTTCTCTCCGAGCAACATCCCCCCTGTGTGAGAGCGGGACCATAAAGAACAAATAAAATGCTGTGCGAGGCAAAGGAAATGGCGTAATTTAAACACAAGCCCAAGGTTAAGAGGCGCGGGGAGGACACGGTGCGTGTGGATGGATGAGCAGAGCCGGCACACGAGACCCAAAGGGCTGCGGAGCACCAGGCAGCACCAGCACAACCAGCCGGGGCACAAGGCGCAGGAAAATCCGGCTCCTCACCTGCCTGAGGACCATCCCAGGGACGCACATCCCCGCGTTCCCGGGGGAACGACTGACGGATTGGTTTTTGCAGCACCGACCGCGGCCCTGCGGAGTCATCCCAAGCAATTAGCTGGGAGTGATGCACTGCCGGCAGTGACAGCTCCCCCCGACCGCTCCGACCTTCCCAGCGTGCGGCTCATCCCCCGCTGCAGCTGAGGATGGAGGCAACACTCGGAGACTCTCCCGGGGCTCAGTCTCCTGGGGCGCCGGCACAGGATGGAGGGATTTTTGGAGCATTTAGAGCCGTTTGCTCTCCCAGCCCCGCAGGCAGGGCCTGGGGCATGTTGCCTTCCCAAATTAGGCCACTGTCAGGTCTGTCGTCTGAGGTTTCATTTAATTTTCCTCACCGCGCTCGCTCCCGGCAGCCCCGTGTGGCTGCTCCGGCCAGGATGCACAGCTTGGTCAGGCTCCCTGCTGAGCTGTTAACACCGATTGCCATGAATATTCAGGAGTGGGAGAGGCATCCAGGATGCTCCCGCAGTCAGGATCTAGACTCAGATCTTAGTTCTGCCACTGGCTTCCCGTGGCAGTCAATAAGAAGCCGTTCCCCCTTGTCCTGTCACTGCAGAACCTTGTCCCAAGTCCCTCTCTGGGACAGGCGACAGGAATGAGCTCAGTGAACGTTCCATTACCAACAGGATTTATTTCCCAATGGGATTAGGAAGGGCAGAACCCCCCCCCAGACATTCAGCACCAAGCCTGGCGCTTGGCTGGAGGGGGGTGTCCACCATGGGCCCCTCCAGAGCCAACGTTGCCCTTGACCACAGGAACATCAGCCTTGACCCCAGCCCAGGCAGGGCTTGTGGGGGCTCCCCACTGCTGCTGCCTCTGCTCCCAGAGCCCCTGTTTGTGGCCAGAAGGGAGACCCAGGAGCAGGGCAGGTTCTGAGCAGTGATTGATGTGTTTTTCTCCCCAGCCTGTCATTCCTTGGCCATTTGCTCTGTCGCAGCCCAGCCAGCCCTGGTTTCCCACCTTGGCCCCGCTCCCAGCGCATGGGAACAGCTGGATGGAACCAAATTTTCACTTGCCTTTGAAGAGCCAGCAGGTCCCGTAGCCAGGAAAAACATTTACTGACAAAATAGTAATAGATCTGTTTCCCTTTCATCAGGGGGAGGAAGGCAGCGCTGATGTTGACGTTTCTCACCCCAAATTCAGGAATCAGTGTCATTAGAAGGAGAGCCCGGTGTGTTTGTAGCCTGGCCGGGCATGTGACATCCCTCAGCCTCCTGGAAGCGGCCCAGGGCTCGCGGGACGGCCTTTGGCTTCCCTGCCTCTGATGGGCTTGGAATGGTTGTTCCTCTGAACCAGGGCTTCTGTTTAGTGGTTTTCCCTCAATGAAAGAGATTTTCCTGCCACAAGGATGTCATTGAGTCGCTGCTGGTCCTGGTCTCTGAGTCATTCAGCACCAGTCTGTGCTCAGAGGCTGGTGACACGAGCTCCTGGGCTCAGTCCCTCCGGGGCAGCCCGAGATTCACCTCAGGAATTCATCTGGCGTGTGTGGGCTCTTCCCTTGCCAGAGTCGCCTCTTGGCTGGAGACCAACCTCCACCAAAACCTGCTCCTGGTTCCTGCGTGTCCCCTTCGAAGACACTGGTCCTCCTGGGGAGGGTGGCACAGGCTCTGGGGAGAGAGGGGCTTTCACATGAACCCAGCAGAGCTGTTCCCAAGGGAACGAGAACATCTCATCCCATGGCTGCTCCCTTTGCTCTGGGGGACCCCAGGCTCCATGGTGCCTGCTAACACAGGCTTCACTCCCAGCCCTGGGAAGAATTCCTTAATGGAGTCATTGAGGCTGCAAAAGAGCTCCAAGGCCATCAAGTCCAACCTGTGCCCCATCCCCACCTTGTCCCCCAGCCCAGAGCACTGAATGCCACATCCAGTCCTTCCTATGGTGCCTCCAGGGATGGGGACTGCAAACCTCCCTGGGCACCCCAGCAGACCTTACAGCCCACCTCTCCCTGTCCACACATGGATGCACAGCCACCCTGACCTCCTCTGAGGTGAAGTTATGTCCACACTGTTCTTCCTGCTGAGCAAGATTCTTGGCTCTGTCCTGCCAGCCTTAACCCACCCCACTCTCCTCCCCCCCGAGCCCTGGGGCAGGAGGGCCGGCAGGTGGGAAAGGGCTGGGGGAGCATCCCGTGGTGGGGCTGACGTCTGTCTGTCTGCCTGCCTCGCTGCAGGAGCGGCTGCACCTCTCCCAGTGCTCTGACTCAGGCACAGTTGTCATCTGCGGCAGCCACTGGGCACTGGCAGGGGAAGTGGATTTCAGCGCTCATTAATCCCTGGCCAGATTCGCCTCCCTCCCTCGGCTGGTTTTTCCAGGAGCCTCATCCAAGTGTAATCTTGTCACTGGTTTTGCAGTGGTTTGGCAATGACTTACAATCTCACTGTTCCCCAGGCTCCAGATCCTTGCCCACTCCTTGCCCTTTCATTTGTCAGAGCTTCTCTATGCCCTTTATTTCCCCCCTTCTCTCATTTTCCTTTGTTTCCATGTGCCTGGGCACACACACTGGAAGGGAAATTGGCTTCCTTCCCATTCCTGACCCTGCTGTGCACAAGTGGAGGATGAACACGTTGCTCATCCCCACTGCAGCTCAGAGGGGGAGGAGGAGGCCCAAAATACAACCCCCAAATCCTCATGTGCCTGTGGTGGGGTGCAGCCCCTCCGGCACAGCTCCCCCATGGAATGCAGCCTCCCTGCCCCAGGTCAGCTCTGCCGGCTCATCCTGCCACGTCTTGTTCAGCTGGGGAGAAACCCTGAGCTGTGCAGCAATGTCCAGATTCCTGAGGTGTAGGAAAAATTCCTCCACGCCCTAAACTGAGGGAATATTTCAGCTGGATCTCAGTGTGGATTAAGCCATGGGTTGGAAGCGAGGGCAAAGCTGGGTTCAGGTAACTGGGCAAAGAGTGCCTTGATTTCCACGGCAGAAATTCCTTCTTTCAGGCAAAGTGGATTCTCCCTTCTCTGGCACTGCTCTGTTTGTTGACCAGACACATCAAACAAAGAAGAGGATTAGAAAATAGGGTGTAGGAATGCAGAGTACAGCAGGAATGATGAGTTGGCATCACAGCTGGGGAGACACGGAGAGCAAGGAGAGTACATTGCCAATGAGTCAAATGCCCTTCCCTTGCCCCAGGGCAAAAGCAGGGGAGGATTGGCAAATTGAAAAGCAAAGATTAGGGAGGGTGCACCTTCAAACTCCAACGGAATATTGAGAGTTTGCTTTCAGTGGTGGCATTTCCCCTTGTTCTCCTTCCCTCCATGAAGAATTAACCTCAGGATGAGAAGTCCAACGAACACTTTGTGCTAAAAATGTCCGGCTCAGCTAAGTCTGGTCTTAGCCCAACATTGCAAATAGTTTCCATCCCCCTGGAACTGCTGTTTCCAGTCAATGGAAGGACTGCACACAGTCCTCAAGCTGGTTTCCCTGCTCATCCCAGTGCCTCCACACTCCCTGGAAAAGCTGAAGAGCGCCTGGTTTTGGGCAAGCCTTGCCTCGTTTAAACACTGAATTCTGGGAAGTGTCATGGCATGTGTTCTGCAGAAAATCCAAGTGAATGACCACAATATTCCCTCTGGCTCGGGGCTCTGTGAAGCCATTGTTTGGGATGAGTTGCAGGGGTGTTTGGCTTGGCCCAGCATGTCATCCTCTCTCTGGGCTTTGAATAGGCTCTGCTGGAGAAAATGACTGGAATAAGTCTGTTCTCCATTTGCTTTTGGCATTCATTTTGTTGTTTGTTTGTTTATTTCTTTGGGATTATTTTAAGGACCTCGAGGTCCCCACAGCTCGAGAGGCAGGACCCACATGTGCTGCACTGCTGTTCCCTGGCTGACAGCTCCCATGGCAGAGGATGGGGGGAGGTCACAAGATGGGCTTCAAGGTCATTTCCAACCCTGTGGTTACAGGAACCAGACTCTGGCTCCATCTCATCAGCACCTCCCCCCCAAAGGGACAGACTCCAGGCTGTGTCCCCCAACCTTGCCCCACTCCCCTGTCCCAGGCAGGACCAGCTCCCCCCAGCTGATTCCCAGCTATTTGTCTGAGCTCCCACAAGATCTGAGCTCTGAGGAGCCTGGCATGGCCCCAGGCAATCTGCTCCAGAGCTTTGCTGTCCTTAGAAAGGCTTTTGTAAACACCAATCTGGATCTTTTCTGCTGCAATTTCAGACTGTTTGCATGTGCCCCATCCAGGCAGAGCCAGCTCCGATGGATGAAGTGCTGGGAAAACCTCAGCTCTGAACAATTTCTGGTTCTGCCCAGACCCCCAGGGACACCCATGGGAGGTGACATCCCAAGGAGCTCTTCCCCATCCCAGAATGGTTTGAGTGGTCAGGGACCTTTCAAGCTCATCCAGTTCCATCTCCTGCCATGGGCAGGGACACCTTCCACTATCCCAACCTGGCCTTGGACACTTCCAGGGATCCAGGGGCAGCCACAGCTTCTCTGGGCACCCTGTGCCAGGGCCTGCCCACCCTCACAGGGAAGGATTTCTTCCCAATATCCTGTCTAAACCAAGGGGATTCCTCAGCTCTCCCCTGAAGAAGAGGAAACCTTGGGTCAAACCACCAAAACAAAGGTTTGGATGTGTCAGCTTGTCTGTGCCCTCCCAAAGGGACTTGTGAGGATTCCAAACCCCAGCTGATGGTGATCCCTCCCATCCTGACTGGCATTACTGAAGCTGTAGCCGAGGGCAGGAGCGGTGCTGAGGCTGAGCCCTCTGGAAACAGCAATGGGGAAGGAAGGAGCAGATGGAGAAAAGGAGGAGCGAGACAGCGAAGAGTGACAAGCAAGTGGCTGTGTTTGAGGCGCTGGGAGGAGTGGAGTGGAGAGGGAGCTGTAATTAGGGCAGGTTTCGTCTGCGTGAATTTTGCTGGGTCTGCAGCAGGAGGCTGCCCAGCAGCTGCACCAATGATTTATTACACACTCACTACATCTGCCCTGTAGGAAGGTAAATAAAATGTACACAGTGTCCCATTTACTCCAACAATCAAGGGGATACGACCCAATTTCTCTTTGACTCAGGTGTTTCCCCCCGCCCAGGATGGGACCCCCGGGAGGTGGGAGCGCTGCAGGGACCCGGAGCCACATTTATCTCCCTGCCCTTGCTGCCAGGATTCCTGAACACTCGGTCAGGATTGACACTCTCTGCACCATCCCACACCTCCGGGCAGCACCTCCTGCCTCCCCCGAGAGCCAGTGACCCGTGACACCCTCCGGAGGTGCCAGGAGCGCTCGGGGATGTGCCCACAGCAGCTGTGGGTGCCATTAGGCAACGCTGATGCTCCGGCAGGGAGGAGGGAGAGCGGCAGGAGCCGGGAGCATCATCAGGCTCCCACATCTGCCGGGGCTGCACCACCCCAGGGACAGAGCCCGGACCCCGCTCTGGAGCAGGAAATCCTGTGTGTGCAGGCGGGACTCGCTTTCCATGGGGGAGCAGGGCCGTGTTTGCTCAGTCACTCAGCAGGTCTGGGGGAGATGAGGGGCCCCTGCACCCCGAGCTCTGCCTTGCCCTGATCCCTTCCGCTGATTCCCGGACTCGGCGTTTGCTGAATGTGCAGCTTTGGCCGCTCGGCCCCCGCCTGTTTCTGTTCTCTTTTTTTTTTTCCCACCTCTGCGCGTTCAGCCTCCCCTGCAGGCAGCCCCGGGCAGGCAGGAGCCCGCGGGCCGTTCTCGGGCTCTGCAGCCGCCGGGGTTTGTCGGGCAGGGAGGGCACGGGGAGGTGGCGTGTGGCCGAGACCGCGGGTGACAAAAGGGACACGAGGTGGACACGGAGCTGAAACCCTTCTCGGGGGGATCCGAGTTCAAGGGCTTGGCTGCGCGAAGGAAAAAAACTCCGTGGGTTTTTCCGAATCCAATTTTCACATGACTTTAAGCAAATAAGTCACAGGAAACATGTTGTGCTCGGTGTTTGGCTTATCTGCTGGGCTTATCCTGCTGCCTGCAGGAAAATAGGGCCGAGGAGCCTTTCTGGGGGAATGAGGAGGGGCGGGAGCCGCCGTGTGCCAGGCACTCGTGTCAGCCTCCTCCGGCAGCGGCAGCTCATCCCCGGGGCTCTGGAATGGACACTCTCCCCATTCCTGCCCCCTCCTGCACCCAGGGGCTCCCCCAGGCCAGGGGGGAGCGGGTCCCACCCCGATGCTCCTCTGGCAGGCGGGGATGTGAGGACAGGACACTGTTACTTAGCAACTGCTGAAGGATGTGGCTTTAACCCACCCCGTACCCAGGGGCACCGTTCCCGTCACTGCCAAGCTCCATGGGGGACTTTCCCCCCGTTTTATCCTTGCTTTGCCCCATCCTTTTGGGCTGCTCCAGGTCCGGGCTGCTGGTCAGTTCTGGGCTGGGAGGAATCCCAGCTCTCTGGGAGGAGCCGGAGTCGCTGCCCCTTCTCCCCCTCTTCACTCGGGGCTCCTTTCCCCGCTCCACACTCACGCTCCTCCCACAGCCCGAGGACAAAAACCTAATTGCATGACATAAATTATAGCAACTCTCCAAATAAAAGCCCAGGAAAAAAGGGCTCTGGCTGGATGGACACTTGAGGGCTATTAGAAGATGCATAAATTCCTTTCCTTAGGTTTTTCATTTTTACATGTCTAATTACAGTGAAAGGAGCCTTTCAAGGGCTGCTCAACTGCCAGGGCTCTCAGCAGCCCCTGGCAACTGGAGCAGGGAGAGGTGGCAGGGTCGGACACCCCGTTTACCTTGGACAGAGCCCGGGGCTAAACAAATGCCAAGGGCTTGGGAAGGAGATGGGGAGGAACCGCTGCATTCCCCTCATCTCCCCCGGGAACCCGCCGTGGTTCCCTGGGCACCCATCACTCCCAGGAACACGTCTGTGCCATTGTGGTCCCTCTTTATTTATCTGACGCTCCTCAAACTTTAATTAAAGATGTCTCCTCGGGGTGTGCTTTAGCTCCATTTCAAAGATGGACTGGCTGGAGAAAATGAAAATGAGCAGCGTTCCTGAGGACTGGGAATAAAACCCAGGAGAGGGATGATGGCATTTAATGGTCCTGCCTCCCCCCCTGCTCCCTGTGCTTGGCCCAGCAGGGACTGTGCCACTGTCACCATCCCCCACTGCCCCAGATGTGCCAGGATGGCTTGGAGGGAGCGGGAGGGTCTGGGGATCTGCTCACCAGGGTTATTTCAGGCTGGGACGGGGAAAAAAGCCCTTAAACCAAGAGAAATGCAGCAGGGTCAGAGGGCAGGTCTGCTCCCAGTCCGGCCCTGCTCAGAGCACCCAGCACATGAGGAGCTGCTGTGATAATTAGGGGCAATTTATACCTCCAGGTCAGGGGTTCACTCTGGCCTGTCATCGATTTTTAGGTGGGTGATAAAGTGCTTGGAAAACAGAGAAAACAGAGCTGTCGGGATAACACGGGAAACGTCCCATTAGAGGGGGAGCTTCTGGAGCAAACTCTGTCCCCCGAAGCCCCCCCGAGGGCATGGCCTGGGGAGGGGACCCCCGGGGCTTATTGCTGCTGTGCCCCCATCCCTGGGGCTGGCACATGCCGCTCTCCAAAGCTGGGATCCTGCCCCAAGCCCTCCCACTGCCCTGGACTGGTCTCCTCATGGGCTGGGTGCTGGGAATGCTGGACATCAGTGCCCCCAAAGGCAGGAGTCATCCCGTCCTGTGTGAGGAGAGGGCTTGAGAAGGCAGCCACGGGGTCACTGATTCTTCTGCCTGTGAACATGAAAGGAAAGCCAGGGAAGTTTTGTGCCTGCGTTTGTTACACTTGTCTCTGCTTTCCCAGCTCTGGGGAGCAGCTTTTGGCTCCTGGTCTCCTGCAAGTGGTTGCCAGAACTCTCCTGGCTGCAGGTGGAGGTACTAAAGGCAGTGCTCAGACACAGAGAGGCCGAGGTGTGTGAGGCAGTTTCATCACCCCTTCCTCCTGCTGCCGTGTTTGCTCCGCTCCAGAGATGCTGGAAGGAGGGAAGCCAGGCCAGGGGAGCTCACCTGCAGGGAAGAGGTTTGTGCCTTGGCTCACAGACACACATTCTGCCGCTCCCGGCGAGCACAGCAGGAGCTTAAATATGTTTGCTCCATGCCTGCCTTTGCAAACAGCTCCAGCAGGTAGAACAGTTCCCAGATTTGTTCCTGGAGCCAGAGGAGCAGCTGCAGGAGGCGGCTGGATGTGAGCAGCAGCTCCAGCCCTGGCTGCGGGGCCGGGGCACAGGGAGCTCTGCTCGGCCATCCCCGGCTGCTCTGCCGGGTTTGATTGCACCGATGAGATCCCACTCCAGATACGCTGCCCTTGCTGGAGCCTGGCTCTGCTTCCTCTAATTAAAGGTGTCAAGTTATGCCACGAACTGAATCCAGCGGCGGCAAAGTCCTTCCCAAGCACATTAAAGCAGCCAGACCTTGTGCCATGAAATGACAGCCTCGCCCGGGAGGTGATGTGCCCTGAACTGCCTGGGCTGGGAAGTGCCCTTTTCTCCCACACGAGTTAAAAGTGACCTGGCTCATTGGGATCAGGGCTGGAATTGCTGGATCTGTGGCTCAGGGCTCATCCCCAGCCCACACTGTCCTCTCTGGGTACGTCCCTCCAGGAGCAGATGCTCAGCCACGAGCCTTGGGCTCTGTGCAGGGATGGGCACAGAGCGATGCTGGGCCACATCTTGGGGCTGGAAATGTGTGGGCACTGCAGGGACCTCAGCTGGGCACCACCACAGCCTCCCTGCCATCTCTCTGGGTCACTTCAGGTGATGCTCCACCGTTCAGAAACGATCCTTGTCCTGCTGGAGACACAGGGAGGATCCTCCAACCCCAGCCATGGGCAGAGTGGCAGGAAACTTGGATTTCCAACAGCAAACACTGAGAGAATTCCACGCTTGCAAATGGAAACATCCAACATTCATTGGGCAAATTCTTAGCTGGAGAGAGGAATGAGGCACCTGGAGAGCTCCAGTGTCCGTGTCCCCAAAACACGGGTCTCAGCAGATCCCCATCACTGAGCACCCAGCTCATCTCCTCTGTGCTGGCAGATTTGTGAGGATGCTCCTGTCATGGCATTAAAAATAACAATAAAAGAGGGGGCAGGGCAGTGCGTGGGTGATGGAAAAGGGGCTCTGCAGTGTGGAAAACCACCTGGGAGCTCAGGCACTGCCACCCCTCACTCCCAGAAGCCCCTCTCAGCAGCCAGTCCCTGGGTGGTCTCTGCCTCTTAATTACAGGGTTAATGCCATGTTACTATCAGGAGAAGTTTCTTAACCTGATAATGAGTAGGAAGCAGCTGTAGCTTGGAAAATGTAATAATTGCAGAGTGGAGCAATGTAATTACAAGGTGTGTATCAACTGCCTCCGTGTTTACTCAGAGGAGACTCACTCCCCTCAGAAGCTGCAGCCGGAGCTGCTTCTTGGGGGGGTGCAAGTGTGGAGTAAGGGGGGAGCAGGGACAAGTCCTGGCCTGCTCCTCTCACAGCTGATGTGCTGAGGACTGAGCTGAGGCTCTGCTGGATTCAGAGATGGGTGAGCATCGCTCCACGTCCTGGGAGGGGAATTGCCAAGGAGCATGGTGGTGCCATGCCCAGCTTGGACATGGAATCCCAGACTGGTCTGGGTTGGAAGGGACCTTAAAGCTCATCCCATCCCACCCCCTGCCATGGGCAGGGACACCTTCCCCTGTCCCACGTGGCTCCAGGTGGCCTTGGACACTCCCAGGGCTCCAGGGGCAGCCACAGCTTCTCTGGGCACCCTGTGCCAGGGCCTGCCCACCTTCATTGCAAAAACCCCTTCTTTTCTTCCACATGCTCATTCTCCCTCATTTTCATTCTCTGGGAAAAAGCTTTTGCCAACTGGTTTTTTTTTTCCCCTGAAAACTAGATTCAGCTCAAACAAAACATTTGTTGCAGTTTTGCTGTGTGTGCTCGATTATTCTGCACTTTAAAAAGACAAAATATGCCAATATGGAGAAGGAAAGTGGGTCAGGTTTTGAATGAATCCCAGTGACACCGACTCTGAAGCAGAGCTGAGCTGTTCCAGCAGCTCTGTCCGATGCTCTCCCTCAGATCCTGCAGCTTCTCTCCAAACCTGGGCAGCCTCTGCCAGAGTCTGCCTTAGACCTCTAATAATCACCCTGTGCTAACGCAGGGGAATGTTTAGGACGTGGTGAACTGGATGGAGAGGAGCAGCAGAAGGTGAGAAGAGCCCTTGCCTCGCCCTTGCCAAGGTCCTGTAGCAGGTCTGTGACAAGCTCCTGCCACTGTCCCGCTGATCAGCCGGGCTGGAAATGTCTCAGGCACCAATTAAAGAGTTGGACTGAGGCCTGTGATGAGAGACAATGAACTAATTAATGAGGGGGAGTTGCTCATGGCCTCAGATATTTCCCACACACTCTTGGAGGGGACACAGGGTGTTGACCAGAGGTGTTGGCAGGAATATGGCTGGTCATCGCTCTCCCCCAGGTGACATCTGTCCCTTGGCACCACCTCCTACAGTCCCAGGATGGGTTGGGTTGGAAGAGACCTTAAAGCTCCTCCATCCCACCCCTGCCATGGGCAGGGACACCTCCCACTGTCCCAGGCTGCTCCAAGCTGCCCTTGGACACTCCCAGGGATCCAGGGGCAGCCACTCCATGGTGAAGAATGCACTCCAGGTGAAGAACCCCCAGGAAGGTTCTGCCTGGATCCAGGCACCAGCAGGCTTTGCTGACACTCCAAAGCCCACAAAACACTGGTTAACCTCCGAAAATTGGATATATTTAAGAAAAGCTCCTCTGTAATCTCAGATTCAAGCCAGCCCAGCAGCTTCCTCTAGTCCTTCACCTCAGGAATGCCTCGAGGGAAGTCCCTTTGCTTGGTGAGTTATTGTTGATGGAACTGCTCTGCCTTTGGCCTCCCTGTTTTCAGAGCGGGAAGGATTCCCCCATTCCCTGGGGTTCCACCTTCCAGTACCTTCCACCTACGGGAAACACTTGCTTGGATATCAATATATATCCCAATGTACATGTGAGTGGGGTTTTTTTGGGGGGGGTGTTTTTATGTATATGCACAGAATCAATAAAAATTAACATTTAAGGAGCTCTAATGGGATCTGCGTCATTGTCGGGAAAGGCAGCGAGTGTTAAGAGCCTAATGGACAGGGAAGGGAGGGATTTCAGAGTTCAGTGCTGCCTTCAGCATGCAGGACATGAGGGAAATCAAGGAGAGAGAGGGAAGAGGAACTTAGAAGGATTTGGGGACACTGGTAAGTGAATAAGAATGACCAGGGTGACACTCCTGCTGCCTCTGAGCACGGCCCTGGCACCCGCTCTGATTTTATGCTGTTCTGACCTCAAATGAAGCAATGATTCCAATGGGGATATGGAATTAAATCAGCCACTCGCTTCCCTCCTCCTGCTTTTCCTACCCTGGAGAGCTGCTCAGCCCAAGTTCTGGGAGCTGAGTGGGATCCCTGGGGAGGGGCAGCTGGAGGATGTGAGGCAGGGGTAGAGGAGACTGTTCTCTGCCAGGGTGGGGATATGGAGTCTCCCAGTGACACTCTTGCTGCCACACACACCCCTGGCTTTGTCCCCGAGGTCCAGCAGGGGAGCATGGGGAGCTCCTGTCCCTCGAGGAGGCAGGAGGGACCCAGGGGTTGGGTGCTCATGGACCAGGACTTGCACGGTGCCCACATTTTGACCCCAAAGAGGGTCAGATTAGGTCAGATATAAGGAAGAAGCTTTTAGAACAAAGGTAGGCAGGGCCTGGCACAGGGTGCCCAGAGAAGCTGTGGGTGCCCCTGGATCCCTGGAAGTGTCCAAGGCCAGGTTAGATGGGACTTGGAGCAACCTGGGGTAGTGGAAGGTGTCCCTGCCCATGGCATGGGTTAGAACTGAATAAGATTTAAGGACCTTTCCAGCCCAGATCATCCTGGGATTCTGTGCTTTTTGGGGTGGGGGTGGCACCTGGGCAGCCAGAGGTGACTGTGGCACTGGGGACAGGCTGTGCCTGCAGGTGCCTGTGACATTCCTATGGGGCTCTACAGAGATGCAGCCGCATTGATGGGGCTGTTTCACGGCTCTGTTCAGTGTCAAGAGGGAGGGGAGAGGTGGCAGCAGCTTCATTTTTTCTGAGAACGATCCATTTAGAGAGCAATGGCTCGTCCAGTCCTCTGGGAGAACCCCGGGGGCCAGCGCAGCCACAAGTGTCACTGAGACCTTCAGCTCCCACACCCGTTTACATCCATCAGGCTCTGCCCTGCCTCCTCCTCCCACAAATATTTCCCGGAGCAAACCCCAGTGACCCTCAGAATGACCCTTTCCACCTGTTGCCTGACGTGCTCCGGGGCTGGCGTGGGAAGGGTTAATTCCTGCTTCCCCCGGGGGCTGCGCTTCACTTGATAATATCATCAGCTGGTGACAGTATTAATGTGGGGATCAGGTGCAGGCGGCGGCCGCATTACCCTGGAGAGAGATGAGCTGTGTCCGGAAGAGCCAGAACTGGATACGCGGCATAATCGCCCCAGGGCTTGATGCCGCCTCCCTGACCCCTTCCACTTAATGACCCATTAGCTGCCCCTCCATGTGAACATCCTCTTCTTGCATGAGCCTCTCCTCCTCCTCCTCCTTCCTGGGAAATGCAGCATCCCTGGATGGTCCCTGTGGCACGGAAGAGGCAGTGGTGCAGCAGGGTGTCACCATCTCCGTGTCCCTAGTATCCCTTTTGTCCCTCCTGCTGTCCCCTGCCACCTGCCTGTGCCGTCCCTGTCACCCACCTGTGCCATCCCTTCCACTCTCCTGCCTGTTTCATTCACTGGAAGTTTTCTCCTGGATGTTCAAATCACTGCATCTCTCCAGGAGCTGCAGGCTGCCATCCCCTGCTTCTTCCTCCCAGTGACCCCAGTGCCCCCAGCCAGGGCAGGGAGGGCTGGGATGGAAGGACTCACTGCTGGCACCAGCAGCAGCAGGAATGTTTTCCCAGTTGAAGCTGGAGCAGTCCCAGCAGAAGGCCCTGCAGAGGCTGGGAGGGTGGGGAGGCAGAAGAGCAGCAGAGAGGCCGGAGAGGCTCTTCTGCAAAGCCTGTATTTAAATAAACAAGCAGCAGGCAAAGAGGGGTGGGAGTGGAGCTCCTTCACATGCGGTTTCCATGAGTGCCTGAGTACACAAACCAGGCCAGAACAAGGACTTTGTCCATCCAGTGCTGGTTCTTCCATTTGCTAATAAACATCTCTGGGCAGGATCCTTCAGCGGGCTGAACCTCCTCTGCTCCGCTTGTTATGAATTGTTTGTGTTCTGCTGGTGCGGGGAAGGGTTTGCTGGAGTTACTGAAGGAAAAACAAGCATTTCCAAACAAGGATTTAAACACCCAAAGTGCCTGCAATGGCCTCACCACCCCTCCTGCATCCCTTGGGAGCTGCTGGCACTGTGGATCTTTAGGGTTTTACCCACTTTCTCCTCCTTATCTGGGATCCCTTTGCTCCTGTTCTGTTCCTTATCTTCTCTCCGTCACCTCTTCCCAGCTTGACTCTGTCATCTCTCCCTAGGTTTGGGTGACGTTCTCCTGGTTCGGGGGCCCTGGGAAGCTCATGTCCATGTGCAGTGACCTCTCCAAGTGGCTGGTGAGACTGAGATGGGGTCAGAGAACAGGAGCAGGGGGCAGGAATGGAGCTGCCAAGCCTGGGAAGTGATTCCCTTTGGAGCCAGCCTGTCCTTCCAGCCCACCTTGGGTCACTGCAGCCTCCTGGCTCTTTCCACCCCGTAGTTATTGCAGAGGTACCTCAGTCCCACCGACATGAGGGTGTTTTTGCTCAGGGACCAGGACAGACAGACATTAAATGAGCTGCTGCTCCCTGGATGCACTTTCTGCACAAGAATTTCTAATTTTTATCATCCTTTCACCACCCTCTTCCCCCATCTTTCCCCTTCCCGACTTGGTTACAAACCAACTCGAAAACCTCAAGCTCTGAGTCAGCTCCGAATTCCTAATTAATGTCCTGCTCTCCTCCCCAGCCCCGCAGAGCTTTGCTGACACTCTCAGCATCCCAAAGCGCCGAGGGGGCCGTGCCCACCTCCCCGTCCTGCCCCGTTCCCACACTCCCCAACACCTCCGGATCCTTCCAGGCTCCCGGTTTGTGTTTCCCCCTCACTCCCGGCTTCTCCCGGCTGGGCTCTCAGACAGCTGTGATGGATCAGTGACAAGCTGCCTTTGTGTCCTCCTCTTGCACAACAATACATACTCCTGTCTGTTTATACAAGTTTGAATTTGTCCCTATAAATACGGTGTGGAAGAAACAGTAGACTATAGATTGCACCCTGACAGCTGAAAGATTAAGGGAATCCATTAACTAAACCAACTGCCTGGAAATCTTATGCAGAACATACACCTGAAAGCTATTACTGCTGTCCTGTCATACTGCTTTATCTCTTTATTTAGGACCCTTTTTGTTTGGTGGAGGGTTTGGTGTTTTTTCTTCTCTCTTTTTTTTTTTCCCCTCTCTAATAATGTAAACTTGTTCTGGAGTAACAGAGGAGCCCTTGATTAAGTATCTAAGTATTTTCTGCTGAAGAATTTATGAACTCTGAGCCAGCACTGTCCTTGCCAGATCCCATGGAGTGGGAGGGGAGGGGGCACTCGCCTGTCTCTGGGTTTGTGCCGTGAATGGCCTTGGCTCAGGTTTCCCTGCAGTGAACTGTTTGCATTGCTCTCATGGGCGACTCTGTCTCACTTCAATCTCTGGCTGCACTTAACCTTTTTTCACCTGGACTCTCTCCATCCCTCCCCGCCTCTCCGTGCCGCACAAAGCAGCCCACCCCCAAGTTCAGGGGCGCAGCCGTCGCCGCCCCTCCCGCGGCCGTGCGGGATCCTGGCTCTGATACTCTTGAAGTCGTTTTTTTTCCATCCCGCTCTATTCAGGTCTCGCACAATGCCCGTCACCATAGCGCTGTGCGAGCTCCTTGTTGTGCACCAGCACCGCTCCTGCTGCCCCACGGCCCCCTCCCCTCCTGCCTCGGGGACTGGGGGGTGGGACAGGGACAAGGGGGGCTTGGTGCACCTCGTGAGCCGGGGAGAGGGAGGGGGACACGGCTCTCCAAAGGGAAAGTCACTTCCCAGTGCCAGAGGGCAGGGTGGGATGGGATATTGGGAAGGAATTCTCCCTGGGAAGGTGGGGAGACCCTCGGGGTGCCCAGAGAAACTGTGGCTGCCCCTGGACCCCTGGAAGTGTCCAAGGGGGGGTTGGAGCAGCCTGGGACAGTGGGAGGTGTCCCTGGCCGTGGCAGGGGGTGGAATGGGATGATTTTGAAAAGTCTCTTCTAACCCAAACCCTTCTGGAATTCTCTTCCCTGACACCAGAGCCCATCCAACACCAGAGCTGCATCTGCAGGAGTCTGAAAAACATCTCTGGTTTGCTCTTGGGATCTGCTTGCCTGGGAAAACACAGGTTGAACTCATGTTTCCCTTTTTCCTCATCCCTGTTTTCCCTCTCCTTCCTCCCTCAGCCGAGCCTTGCCAGCAGCACCCCAGTGTTCCTTGATGTGACCTTGCCGTTATGACATTATATTTGCCCCATGTCCTCAGGCTGGGCTGCTCTTCTCAGAGGGTCCAATTTCTCCTGCTGTCATTCTGGATGGTTTTCTCCTTTGTTGGAAATCCCAGGACAGTAAATATCAGTGTGAAAATACAATTGTGGGCAGCATTTCCACAAGAGCAGCAGTTCTGTGCAGCCCTCATGTCTCCCCGGGGTGGGAGGGCAAACCCCCCCTCTGCCAGAAACCCCTTTTTGTGCCGATGTCAAGTGATTAGTGCTGCCCCAGGAGAAGAATAAAGTTTCAGTGGCTGCTTTTGTCGGGGGAACAGGAGCAGTTCCTGTGCCGATAGTAACCATGGAGCTGCAAATACAGCGGGGAAAGGCCTGGGGAGGGTTTGGTGGGCAATGGGACATCTCTGGATGGTGCTGCAATACTGAGACACTGAGGATTTGGAAAGAGGTATTAAATGTGAGTGCAGCTGCAAATGTGACCGAGGTGGGGTATTTTCATTTCCCTCTCCCTCCAAGTTGTCCCAGTTCCCATCTGGATCTCGGGTGGGATCCTGCCTCGCTGCAGAGAGGATTGTTTCCACTGGGGCTCCTCTGGGCTGGGGGACAGGAGTTCATCAGGAGCTGGGAGCAATCAGAAAGGAGTTTAGGGGTGGAAAGGCAGGAATGAGCGATGGGAGGATGCGGGTGAAGCAGCTGCAGTTGTAGAAAATCCTGGATGTTTCCAGGGAAGCAAA
>WEKX01006241.1:330167-406183 GCA_013390025.1 Pitta sordida
GGTTTGGTGTTTTTTCTTCTCTCTTTTTTTTTTTCCCCTCTCTAATAATGTAAACTTGTTCTGGAGTAACAGAGGAGCCCTTGATTAAGTATCTAAGTATTTTCTGCTGAAGAATTTATGAACTCTGAGCCAGCACTGTCCTTGCCAGATCCCATGGAGTGGGAGGGGAGGGGGCACTCGCCTGTCTCTGGGTTTGTGCCGTGAATGGCCTTGGCTCAGGTTTCCCTGCAGTGAACTGTTTGCATTGCTCTCATGGGCGACTCTGTCTCACTTCAATCTCTGGCTGCACTTAACCTTTTTTCACCTGGACTCTCTCCATCCCTCCCCGCCTCTCCGTGCCGCACAAAGCAGCCCACCCCCAAGTTCAGGGGCGCAGCCGTCGCCGCCCCTCCCGCGGCCGTGCGGGATCCTGGCTCTGATACTCTTGAAGTCGTTTTTTTTCCATCCCGCTCTATTCAGGTCTCGCACAATGCCCGTCACCATAGCGCTGTGCGAGCTCCTTGTTGTGCACCAGCACCGCTCCTGCTGCCCCACGGCCCCCTCCCCTCCTGCCTCGGGGACTGGGGGGTGGGACAGGGACAAGGGGGGCTTGGTGCACCTCGTGAGCCGGGGAGAGGGAGGGGGACACGGCTCTCCAAAGGGAAAGTCACTTCCCAGTGCCAGAGGGCAGGGTGGGATGGGATATTGGGAAGGAATTCTCCCTGGGAAGGTGGGGAGACCCTCGGGGTGCCCAGAGAAACTGTGGCTGCCCCTGGACCCCTGGAAGTGTCCAAGGGGGGGTTGGAGCAGCCTGGGACAGTGGGAGGTGTCCCTGGCCGTGGCAGGGGGTGGAATGGGATGATTTTGAAAAGTCTCTTCTAACCCAAACCCTTCTGGAATTCTCTTCCCTGACACCAGAGCCCATCCAACACCAGAGCTGCATCTGCAGGAGTCTGAAAAACATCTCTGGTTTGCTCTTGGGATCTGCTTGCCTGGGAAAACACAGGTTGAACTCATGTTTCCCTTTTTCCTCATCCCTGTTTTCCCTCTCCTTCCTCCCTCAGCCGAGCCTTGCCAGCAGCACCCCAGTGTTCCTTGATGTGACCTTGCCGTTATGACATTATATTTGCCCCATGTCCTCAGGCTGGGCTGCTCTTCTCAGAGGGTCCAATTTCTCCTGCTGTCATTCTGGATGGTTTTCTCCTTTGTTGGAAATCCCAGGACAGTAAATATCAGTGTGAAAATACAATTGTGGGCAGCATTTCCACAAGAGCAGCAGTTCTGTGCAGCCCTCATGTCTCCCCGGGGTGGGAGGGCAAACCCCCCCTCTGCCAGAAACCCCTTTTTGTGCCGATGTCAAGTGATTAGTGCTGCCCCAGGAGAAGAATAAAGTTTCAGTGGCTGCTTTTGTCGGGGGAACAGGAGCAGTTCCTGTGCCGATAGTAACCATGGAGCTGCAAATACAGCGGGGAAAGGCCTGGGGAGGGTTTGGTGGGCAATGGGACATCTCTGGATAGTGCTGCAATACTGAGACACTGAGGATTTGGAAAGAGGTATTAAATGTTAGTGCAGCTGCAAATGTGGCCGAGGTGGGGTATTTTCATTTCACTCTCCCTCCAAGTTGTCCCACTTCCCATCCGGATCTCGGGTGGGATCCTGCCTCGCTGCAGAGAGGATTGTTTCCACTGGGGCTCCTCTGGGCTGGGGGACAGGAGTTCATCAGGAGCTGGGAGCAATCAGAAAGGAGTTTAGGGGTGGAAAGGCAGGAATGAGCGATGGGAGGATGCGGGTGAAGCAGCTGCAGTTGTAGAAAATCCTGGATGTTTCCAGGGAAGCAAACCCACCCCTTTCAGGGGAGCCTCCAATGCCAGAATGATCTTGTCTCTGCCCTGTAGCTCTGAATGAAGGACTGGAAAGGTCCTGGAGCATCCCTGCCAAGTGCTGTGGAGAACTTGAAGCAACACTAGTCAAGTGTGGATGAACATCAGTGGCTTCTACTTTAAAGTTGTCTCTGTGACTCTCCAAAGGTTGGACGTGTGGGAAGGTGCTCGAACACTGCTGCTGAGCTCTGGGAGCAGCTCTCAATGGACATCTGTGGACCATCAATGTGGTCAAAACTTCTCCTAGAGCTGCCCATGGGTTTTTAGAGAAGGATGGATATGTTGGAAGGCATGGGTGCTGCTTGAAGTCTGTTGGGAGCAGCTCAGCCCTCCAGCACGGACATGACCCAGTGAAGGTGCTGTGCTGGTCCTTCCTCCAGCCCAACCAGCAGCTGCCCTGAGCCACGTCCTCCCTGGGAGGTGTTTCCCACCTGGGAGAGGAGAGGAAGGGCTGCAGAGGGAGGGATGGGCCGGAGGACCCACCAAACCCCCCTGAATCCTGTTGTGCCGGAGAGGGCTCGGTGTGGATGGAGCTGGTTGGGCTGTGCTGGGGGAAGATGGCCGAGGTCGGCAGAGCTGGGGTTGCCAGGCAACACTCCCCGTATATTGGGAAGATAAATCCCACAATAATGGAAAGAACGGATACTTTCCTCGCCTGTTGTTTATTTCTTTCTTCCTCGGAGGTTGGGCTCACACGGATCCCAGCTGTGGCCCCAGGGAACCAAATGACCTTCCAGTGATCCAGGGGATCAAGGGGTTTATCCTGGGGGACAAAAAAGGTGTGAGACAGGCATTTTGGGGATCTGCTGGCACTGTGTCCCTGCAGATACATCCCTGGGCAGGAGGAGGGCAGAGGGCTGGCAGAGACAGACATGCTCGATTTTTGGAGGAAAAGGAATTTTGGGAAAGGCCAGTTCCTTGTCTCCAGCCACACCCCACTCATGTGGTACTTGCTTTTGCAAGCATTTGTGTGTGTTTGCTCTTTGCCAGTCTCAAAGGGAGCCTGTTGTGGTCCCTGCCCCAGTGCAGGGCTGAGGTTGGTGTTTGGATTTGTCTGGGCTGAGGCTCCTCGGCAGCACCTGACTGATCCCATCACTGATCCCATCACTGATCCCATCACTTGTGATTCCAGGCAGCACCTGACTGATCCCATCACTGATCCCATCACTGATCCCATCACTTGTGACTCCAGCTCAAACACAGCTGGAGCACTGAGCACCCTCAGCGAGCGAGCGGTTTGCAATCAGCCAAAAAACCACCCCCCCCCCCGAAACCAGACAAGTCTCCCTCTCCAAGATGTTTAAATACTCCCAAACAACAAGAAAAGCTGGAGGAAATTGCAATGATGACAGTGAACACAATCGGAGGCTTAATTTGTCACATCCATCATTTGCTCTGACTTGTTCAGCCAGCTCCGCTATTTTCCATCCGAGCACTTCAGGGATGCAACCGGGATGAGAAGGAAAAGTGGCAAAGTAGGGTGAGACTGCAGCTTGAGGAACATTTGCTGAGCACACAGTCTGCTGCAGCAGTGCCCTGGCCTTGGGCTGACACCATTCTGTAGGTCCTCAGTGCTCCCAGGAATGCTGCCATCACTGGGACGGGGTGACCTGCAGCCAGAGCTGGGACTCCATGAGCTTGGGCGTCTTTTCCGACTGTAATGATTCCACGATAAGGAAACTCCCAAGGGCTGGGGCTGGTCCCACCGCCCCTCTCCCCACCCCTCAGGCAGAGGAGCCATCCCGGTGTTGGTGCCTCTCTGCCTCCTGCCCAGGCACGGGGTGGTTTCCATGTGCAATTAGCTTACAGCAGCACGGTAAATATTTCATACCTTAGAGCAAAGGTTCTTTAATTTTTCATCATTTTAAAGCTGCTCATGAATGTTTTACGCAGCCGATCTCCTCGGGTGGAGGGCGGAACAGGAAAGTGCAAGGGACGTGTCCTGCAGCCCCAGGTTTGGGGGCTGTCCCCAGTCACCCAACGCCCACGGAGACTCTTCATTTCGGCTGCTGACGAGCACAACTGGAGCGGGGTGTTGAGCAAAGCATATTTACTGAATCTGCTGCCACCTTAAATAAATGCCTGTAATATCCCCCCACAATCCCATTTATTACAGCAGTAATTAAATTGTCCTTTATTCCATGGACTCAGCAACACTGGCTCGGATGAGGACAAAGCTCCCCAACTCGTATGTCACGGCACTTTCTGCTTTGGGGTTTTTGGGAACTCATGGCAAGTTCCACCACTGCCAGGATCTGCAAAAAAAATTACAATTTTTTTTTTTTTTTGGTCTCAAGCCCCATTGTTTCTGCTCATTGTCATGTGGAAGATGTCCCTGCCCATGGCAGGGCTTGGAATGAGATGTCTTTAAGGTCTCTTCCAACCCAAACCATTCCAAGATTCTGTGATTTTGTGTTTCGGGGATGACCACTTTTTTTTTCTCTGATTCTCTTTCTACAGGAAAAGAAAGCCAAGGGTGTCTCTGCTTGTGACATTTGTCACCCAGGCTTTTAATTCCCCTCTGCCTCAGATCCTCGCCTGCCTCCCTGCAGAGCAAACTGAGAGCAGGGTGGGTTGTGTGAACCCAAATTAAGTCCTCAGGAAAGGACTCAGGACTTTAATCTCAGCGGCAGGTGAACCATGCAGGAGATGCTCCCTGGCTGCTCCCGCTCTCATCCTCCTGCCCACAGCCCCTGGCACTAATAGATTTCCCCAAGCCTTCATCACCAGGGAGCTGGATCAGCTCCTTCCACTTGTGTTTTGCCGACCTGTTATTTGCTGCACGGCCAGGCTTGAATGCACAGTGTCCTGGCAGGAGCTGGGTTTTTTTGGAACACTTTCCTGGAAAAAATTCTCCTTTCTGCTTCTTCCTTCCCGGAGTAGAAGCCTCATCCCTGGAAGTGCTCAAGACCAAGTTGAACAGGGCTCTCAGCAGCCTGCTCTGGTTGAAGGTGTCCCTGGGTGTTCCATCCCAAATTAGTCTTTGATTCCCAAATTATTCTTTGAGGAATACCCATAATAAAGGACTTTAAAAGGAGGATTACACATGACAACAGGCACGAGAAGGAAGGAATACACATGACAAAGGACAATCACCTGGAATTCTCAGCCAGTGAATTGTCTGGGGTCTGTTATCTGATCTCTTATCTCCTTTCTCCTTCACTTTCACTCGTTTAGACCTGCCCGAGGGTATTTCCTGTATTCCAGCTCCCACAAGGATCATCCCCTCAGGCGGGTCTGTCTCTGGTCAGCCTGGGCTGGGCTGATGTCACAGCCTTTGGCCAGGCTTGGAGGTGGTTTCCCAGGGGGAACCCACCTGCTGCTCTGAGTTTGGCAGCTGCACGAACCAAGAACTCAGAGCCACCGTCACCGTGTGCCTGCTGCAAACCGTGGCCTTAGCACAGAACTGCGAGTCAGTCCCCAGGGAAAAGTTATCCACCGAATGCTGCAGCTGGGACGAGCTTTTCCAAGCCTCCCCTGGGCCCTTGGAAGCGGCGTTTGGTGGCCCCGTAACAGAAGGACTTTGGCGAGAGTTCCGTGGTGGCCCCTCCCTGGTGGCCCCAGCCTCACGTGGGATGGAGGTGACAGCAGGAGGGACCGAGGGATCACCTTCCCCATCCCCGAGTCACCTCGGCATCGGAGCAGAGATGCTTTTAGGTCTCACCATCTGTCACCTCGCCGTCCCCCAACGCCACACGCCCTCGCTCCTCAGGGACACCCCCTCTCCGGGCCTCCATTCACCGGCAGGAAACTTCACACTCGCCCTTTTGTTTGTCCAGAACTGCCATTTATGTCCCATTCAAAGGACCCGCGGTGTAAGTTGCGCCGAGTCTTGGATTTCCACTCTTTTCCCTGGGGCAGGAGCAGAGCTCGGAGCTGTGTGTGTGTTTGGAGGGAGGCTCTGCTCCTGCTCGGGGGATAATTTCGGGGGGTTGGATGCAGGGTTCTGGGCAGGGAGCCTGAGGATGGGCGAGGTGGGATGGGCAGCCTGTCCGAACACCTCCCACCACATGGAGCTGAGTCAGGGATGGATGGCAGAGCCACTGCAGCTTTGGGGAGACTGACCAGAAACCCGTAATTAATGAAATCACCCTGTTCCACCTGTTATTTTATCTGCAACATGCTTTGTGTGTGCTTTTCCTGAATACATTAATTAGGGGCTCTGAGTCTCTGAGCAACATTAACAAATCATCACGATGCATTTGTTCACACTTCCCCTGAACGCTCCCATTTGAAAATCTGATTAGGATTGGTTAATTTTAATCAGTGACCCAGGAACACGGTACCCCTGTCCTCCCTCGCTGCCTGAGTGATGCAGGCACATGTGCCTGAATTCAAAGGGAATTTTCCTGGAAACTCAGAAGAGGCAGGAGTGGGAGCTGGGGCTCATCTCCTGCGGGGCTGAGACACGTCACCCAAAAATCCCAGGGAGAAGTTTGAGAAGACGCAGCTCATGCTGGTCTTGAGCAGCAAGGGATGAAAAAAAAGGAGATTAAGACAATAAACAGGAGGACAAAATGCTCTGGCAGCCGTGAGGGGGGTGTGGGTGATGGTTTAATGCGAGCTGGTATCTCCAATAAACAATTCCAACAACAGGGAGAAATTTGCCACCGTGTGTCTTCCAAGAGGGCTCGTTCCAAACCATCTTCATCCCAAACACCATCACGGAGCCCATCTGAGGAGGGACAAACTCTCTCATCCAACAAGGTACAAACACACCGATCCAGACCAGATTTTTTACTTCACCTCTCCGCCTGAAAATCTGCTGCTACCAAAGTGTCAGACAGGGAAGAGACTCCCCTTTGTCTCTTCATTCACTGGGAAGAATCCATCATCCAACATGTTTCACCTGCCTCAGTCACAGGTAAATCCCAGACCAGATTTTTTTACACTCAAACCCTTCACGCTTCCTCTCACCTCCCTCAACGGGACAAATAAAGCTCAATAATATGCAAAATCCCTGATTTCTTGAATTCCTTCCACTCCAAGATGTCTTTTGGCAAGGAGCCTCCTGCAGAAGGGATGAGCCTCATCTGTGCCAAAATGCGACTCAACCCCCTGCTTCCAACCCTGGGTCGGATTTTTATCATAACTCTGCTTTGAATGCATATACGCATTAAAAAAAGAGAAGGGGGGCCGGGGGGGGGGAAGGACATTGAGCTGAAAAACAAGAGCTTTGAAATGTGAGCTGGGCCTGGGCAGCACCGAGCAGAGCTCCTGCCCTTCTCCCGGACCTCTCCCGGCTGCTGCCCCGCCGAGAGAGCCTTTTGTCTTCCCAGCAGGCTGGGGCTGAGCCATGCAAGCCGCTTCCCAGAGGGAAGGCAGCTTGTTTGCTACAAAAAGGGGAGTTTTCTTTGGTTTTTTTTTTTTTTTAATAATCTGCCTTTTTTTTTTTTAATTTTTTTTTTATATCTGCATAAATGCTGCAATTCTTTGTGGGATTTTTTTCCCCCCTTCCCTTCGCCAACAAACGCTCCAGTGTCTTTACCGGGATAAAAGGGTGGGGGAGGGAGAGGCACGGCCCCCTCCTCCCCAACCCAACCAGCAGCATATTTGCACTGGTTAATTTAATAGGGAATTAATGGCATTAGAGGATTAAATACGGGAGCAGCTCTGGCTCTCCATTAATTCCAGTGGAGCAGGAGAGTCTGTGGATCCATCACATGCTGGCAACCAAGTGGGGAGGAGCAGGGCTGGGCAACATGGTGGGGTGTGGTGCCCTCCCTGCAACCCTGCAGGGTCTGTGTGGTCCTGGGACAGGGACAAACCAGTGTAACTGGGGTTACTGGTGGCCATGGACAGGGACAAACCAGTATAAATGGTGTTACTGGTGATCATAGACAGGGACAAACCAGTATAAATGGTGTTACTGGTGCCCATGGATGGGGACAAACCAGTATAAATGGTGTTACTGGTGCCCATGGACAGGGACAAACCAGTATAAATGGTGTTACTGGTGCCCATGGACGGGGACAAACCAGTATAAATGGTGTTACTGGTGGCCTTGGAGGCTCAGGGAAAAGTCCCTGGGTGCATTTCATTTGTCAAGCCTCAGTTTCCTCCCCTGTAAAAGGGGCACATGGACACGGCTCCAGCATCGGCTGTAATGTCCTGGTGGGCACTGGGAGCAGGAATGGAATTGTCCACAGGAGCCCAGGAACCAGCGGGAATGTGCTGGGAAAGGGAACTGGGAGGAGAAGGGCACCCTGGCTCCTGTTAGCGCCGCCTGAGCTGGTGTCCCAGCCAGGTGACCATGGCAGCAGCATGACTGTGCCTCCCTGATGTCACTTTGGCACTGCCAGGAAGGGGGAATCAGCTTTTTCTCTGCAGTTTCTGCCTCCGCTGGCCCTTCCTGCCCCTTTCTGCTGGAGGAACAGCAGAACCCGGGGGCTGGGCAGGGAAGGGGGAGCAGCTGGAGTGAGGAGCTTTAAGGCAGATTTCCTCAGGAGACCTGGGACCGCATGGAAAAAGCAGAAAACATGGAAAATCAGCCCATGCAGCAGCAGTGGTGATGCAGGTGATGCTCGGGGGCTGCACCAGGGAGGGCCGGGGCAGTGCAGGAGCCCCGAGGAGCCGGGAGGGATGAGGGGGGTGCGGAGGAAGGATGAGCAGGGAGGTGATGAGGAGGCAGCACAGCGTGAGCCGGAGCCTTTGAAGCGTAGGGAGAGAGAAAGGAAGGGAAGGAGGCCAACAGAAGCGTCACTGGGGCCGGTCAAACATTTCATTTTTGGCAGCTGTGCTCCAAAATGCTCAAAGAGCCAAAAGAAAAAGAAATAAAGAGAAACCACTTCAATAAACACTAAAAATTATGAGGGCCTTTTATTTTAATATGATTTGCACAGTATTTTTGTTAGCCACTGACAGGATCCCCTCCCTCTCTGGCGAGGCACCTGGGAGGGAGGATGGATGAACAATGTGGGGACGTTGGCTGGCACGGCTGGCAGCGCTCCGGCGGCTCCAGCGGGATGAGCTGGCACAGGATTTGGCCCGTGGCTGACAGTCTGTGGGGAGGTGAAAGAGCAGAACAGAGCATGAGGGGCATCCACATCTTCTCTGGGCACTGGCACAGGTTTCCCAGAGAAGCTGTGGCTGCCCCTGGATCCCTGGAAGTCTCCAGGGCCAGGTTGGAGCCAGGAGCCAGGGAACAGCTGGAGTTGGGGCAGGGCAGGGGCAGGTTGGATCTCAGGACAAGGTTGTTCTTCCCCCAGAGGGTGGTTGGGCACAGCCCCAAGGCTGCCAGAGCTCCAGGAGGGTTGGAATGATCCTGTAGGACACAGGGAATGTGACTCTTGGGGATGGGCTGGGCAGGGGCAGGAGCTGGACTCCACTATCCTTGTGGGTTCCTTCCGACCCAGCGTGTTCTGTGATGCTGTATGTGACCTTGGAAGGACCCAAACTCGTCTCTGTGTCTCTGAAAG
Organism: Pitta sordida; assembly: GCA_013390025.1. Classification (NCBI taxonomy): domain Eukaryota; kingdom Metazoa; phylum Chordata; class Aves; order Passeriformes; family Pittidae; genus Pitta; species Pitta sordida. The sequence goes on from WEKX01006241.1 coordinate 339,445, forward strand.
CTGCCCAGCAGCCACATTCCTGCTGACACCACTCAGTGCCCAGAGCAGCAGGCTCTGACTCCACGAGATGTTTCACACCTGGCTGCATCCCTCCTGGCCTCCCTGCTCCCCAGCGCTGCCAAGAAGGTTGATTTGGGTTGATTTGAGATGATTTGGGATGATTTGGGTGCACCCTGACAGCTCCAGGGCTGCAGCCGGGCGCCACGTGCACCTCTCCCCCCACAGCCCCCTCCCGCAGCCCTCAGCCAGCCTGTTTTACATTACGTACATTAACTTTTGGACTCTTAATCCCCTTCATTGAATAAATCACTTCTCCCAGCCTGATAACTCCTCTTCTCCTTTAGCTGTCACCCTGGGCTTTCATTCCGTGCAGGATTTGAGGCTTTCTCTGCTGTCTGCAATCAAGCTGCATTCTTTCAGCAATTATTTTGTGTCGCTGCTCTCCCCTCTAAAATTTGTGGGACTAGCAGCTTTTTTTGCTCGCAGGCTGCCTGTGGCTGCTTATCTGCAGCGTCTCCAGCCAAGAGGGCCTTTCATTCCCCCTCCACTGTCTGCCACTAGCCCTGGATATGGAACTTGGTCAAAAATGCTTTCTCAACACATGTTTGTCAGGCTGGAGAGCTCCCATCTGTGCTCAGGGGGCAGTGTCATGTTCCCTGGCAGTGGGGGGACATCGGGGCTGAGCTAATGGACTGGATCAGGTTCTCTGTGCTCACAAAGATAACTGGAGGACGATGCACAAGGCTGGGAGAGGGAAATGAGGGGCAGGGAGGGTGAGTGAGTGCTGGGGGAATTCGGATGGACAAAGGAAGCTCTTGCTTCCCTCAGGGCCAAGGACAAACTTGCTGCAATCCCTGGTTGTGGACTTCACATCCCTGGAAGTGCCCAAGGCCAGGTTGGATGGGGCTTGGAGTGACCAGGGACAGGGGAAGGTGTTCCTGGCCATGGCAGGGGATTGGAATGAGATGGTCTTTGAAGTGCTTTCTGTCCCAAACCATTCCAGGGCCCTGTGACTCAGGCCCAAGCCAGTGCCAAACCCTTCCCACCTCACATCTGTGGCTCATTCAAGGACAACCCCAAATCTGAGCCTCGTCCCAAGCAGGGCAGGGGTCTCACCCCAGCGTGGGCCACACTCCATAACCTGAGGGCTTTGGAGGTGCCTCAGGGTCCCGGAGCCCTGGCTGAGCCTTCCCAAGGGAGCCCAGGCACAGCCACACCTCACATCAACCCTGTGGGCATTAGTGACCTTGGTGCTTGAGTAAATCCACCTCTCCCAAACTACAGGGCCCTGGAGTTAAACAGGGGAGGGTGAAATCTCTGCTTTTTGCAAGGGAAGTGTCTGGCAGGGGAGCAGCCCCCTGGCAGCAGCCTGGCTGAGCAGGGGGGTGGTTTGTCCCCAGTGCTCCCCCGTGTCCTGAGCCTCTTGAGCAAACCCTTCCCCTGAGGCAGTACGTGGTTCTCACTGTGCCCTGTCCCTCCAGGAGTGTCCCTGATTTAAGGAAAATCTGCTAGGTTCAAGGTTTTTGCATGCATGCTATAGAGAAGATTTATTTTTGGGCGCAGGAACAAGGGCCAGATCTCGGCCAGGGGCGCAGCCTTCAATGCAGCCGCATTCCTGAGGCTGCACAGATAACAGGGAGCGAGAAGAGGAGCCTCTTTGTTCACCCCTTTCTCTGCTGCTGTGTGAGGAAAAAGCATCTCAGACCAGCACCTGGCAGAGGAATTCCACCTGCAAGGAGGGCAAACACAGCCCCGGAGCTCTGGGGCTCCCCGGTTTGTGCCGTGCCAGAAGCTCTGGAACAGCAGGGCCTGTGCTGCGGTGCCTCAGCCAGCAGAGCAAGGACATCCCACAGGGCTGTGGATGGAGCCAGGGGAGCTCTCAGAGCTCCTGTCTGGGCACGTCGTGCCTGGGGAGCAGCTCGGAGCCCTGGGCTGGCTCCCGGCTCTGGGAAAGCCGCCGCGCCGGGGCAATTAAACCAGGCGAGAATGTGACACAAATGTGGGTCTGTCTCGTCATGTTAAGGGAAACTTTCCAGCTCACCTGGTGGGGTTTGGCCTCTGAACCAGGTGCCTCTTCCCTGCAGCCCTGGGATGCAGCATAGATGGAACTGTACGTGCATCTCTGTGAGGCCATCCCGCTGCTTTCCCCACCACTGCCCTCCTGTCCGGGCATTCCTGGAATCCACGAGGGATTTGGCCACTGCAGCCTCTACCTGGTGCCTGCTGCAGACTGGGTGCACTGCCAGAGCTGCCTGTCTGCCAGGGAATGTTTGGGATGCAGCAAAGCAGGCAAGGGCTGCAGGGTCAAGGTGGTCTGGGGCACTGTCAGTCCATCCTGAGGAGTGGCTGAGGCTTTCAGCCCCCTGTGTCCAGCCAAAGTGAACTGGCACTGGATATGGTAGAATCTGTACATCCCTGGGAGTGTCCAAAGGCAGGTTGGAGCGATGTGGGATAGTGGGAGGTGTCCCTGCCCATGGCAGGGGGTGGAATGAGACGATCTTTAAGGTCCCTTCCAACCCAGACCATTCTGTGATTCCATGACTCCATGATTCTCTGTTGTTCCTCATGGCAGCGGTGCAGAAAATTCCTGTGGAAAGCAGGTACAAGTTGAGCTTTCCCTACTGGACTTTTAAATAAACAACGTCAGGGAGCCAGGGCCAGGAGCAGGAATGAAAGGAAAGGGAAGCTGGAATGAAATCTATGAAATCCTCCTCTTCTCTCCATCCTCCTCTGCTTTTTTTCACCGATGACATTTACTCTGCTTAATAAACGGAGAATTTATGTTTGACTCCCATAATGGTGCCTTTTAATCTCCGAGACCTTGATCCTTCAGGGCTGTGTGTGCACCCAGAAAAAGAGAGGGTGTTGCAGGCTGGGGGAGGAGGGGCAGGAGGGTCAGTGGGGATTAGGAGGGTTGGGAATAGGAGACCCCCCACCCCAAAGGACTTTAAGAGCTGGATTAACCCTGCCGCACCAAAGACAGGGAGCTGTGAGGGCTCCTTTGGGAATTTCTGAGCATCCCAGATGTCCTTGGAGAGCTGCTCCTGCGAGGGGACAATCGGACACCATCCCATAGTTACTGCTTCTGTGAGGAGGGAGCGACAGAAGCCCCTGGAAATCAAACCTTGGAGTTTCCATTAGGGACATCCCGAGTCAGCCGGTGCTGATCGGCTCCAGATGGGATGGCAGGATCCCATTACTGCTGGGGGGCTGTGCTGGGGTGGGACTGGGAGCTGGGCTGGGCTGGAGAATGGAGAGGTGATGCAGGTGGAGGGGAGGCCGCTGGGATGATGGGATGGTCAGGTGGTGGGATGGTGGAATGGAGGGCAGGGGGCTCATCTGCAGCCCCCAAGGTGCCCACAGCCCAGGTGAAGGGAGAGAGGAGAGGAGTGGCAGAGCTGGGTGGCCAAGCAGCCTCCCAACCCTCCCATGAGGCTCTCCACAGCCTCCTCTAAATAAAAATAAATACAAATTTACTAATCATGCCAGTCCCAGGGGTGGAAATCCATCCCTGTTCTAAACTAAGGCATGGAGCAAGAAGGGGATTATCAGCCTGGGATCACACTGAGGGGGATCAGTCTGTGCCTGCTGCCAGCACCTCCCTGGAGCCCATATCAGTCTAGGATTCCTGTTTTTCCTGGACAAGGCCATGTCCCGGCAGTAAGATGGACTGTGGGGTGGAGGAGCAGCCACCAGCACTGGGGGGGGCCCAGTTCCAGAGGTGCCAGACACCCCTGGGGGACTCACTCCCCCACTGATTAATGGCTCCTTCCCCAGACCCAAAGCCCCCTGTGGAAAAGAGCGTTTCCGTTTGCCCAATTAGAGCTAAAGACGTTATCTCATTAATTCTGGAGGCGGCAACATGTAAGAATTAATTTTTGGGGGTATTTCCCAGGACATTTGTCTCCCAGGGCTGCTCTGGAGCTGCCCTGTCAGGCAGGACGGATGGGCTCCGGCACAGGCCGGGGGGGGAACGAGCAGGTCCAGCATTCCTGGGGTAGGTCCCACGCACCGTGTTTGCTTTGGCTCTGCAACCCGTCCCCTTCAAGTGGCTCAGGGCTGACGGATGACAGGGGCCAGTGACAAATCTGAGCCATTATTTAGAGATGGAGGCCGAAAGCAGCGGGGTCACACGCCGGCGGGGAGGGGGGGCTGCGCGTGGTTCTTCTCACATGTGCTCAGGGCTGAAAAGTGGGAAGAAAAATGGCACCCAAGTTCCTGAGCTCCCTCCAGAGCCTCTGACAGGGCAAATTAATGAGCTGGAACGTCGCGCTGGAGACGGGGGAGACCCGACAGCGCCGGCGGCTGCGGGTGAGGAGTTGTGGTCACCTTTGGGGAACAGGCTGGCAATGGGGGAGTGGGGGCACACGTCTGTGCCCAGCTCTGTGCACAGTGCCAGCGGCATTTTCCTGTCTCCTGCCTGTTTTCCCACCCTGATCTGCCCTGCCGGGTGTCTGTGGTGGCAGGGAAGGGGTGAAGGGCTTGGTGCTGAACCTGGAGCCTGCTCGTGGGTGGGAGGTGGGAAGAGCACAAGGAATGTTTGGCTCCACAAACTCCACCACGTTTCACTCCAGCTCCTTTTCCCACAACTTCTGGGGTTTGTCACATCCCCACGTTGGCAGCATCCTCCCACGGCACAGGGCACACACCCTCGGCACAGGGTGCTGTGTTGGTGGGAAAGGTTGGACGAGTCTGAAGGTGTTATCAGCAGAATAAAAAAATAAAGCAATTTGGATCACTATCGAGTTTTTATTTTCTCTGTGCTTGGTGTTTGGCAGTTATTTCATCCTTTTAAATTGTTTTTCTTCCTCTGAGATGTGCCCTGAAATTTTCCTGGGTGAACGTGAGCTGTGAGGCAGAGCCAGAGGCTCTGCTGTGCCCCTGCAAGGCCAGAGTGCCACATTTCCTCAAACATGGAGCTGTGTCACCAGGGCAAATTAAGCTGTCGGGACTTTTTTTTTTCCCACTCTCATCTCTCCTTGGCTCTTGTTGTTTTCCTGGACACGGTCCCCTCTCAAAACTCCAGGTTCCGGCTGATTTTCCATTCATTACATTTCAAAGGCGCCGGGTCCCCCGGCCCTCAGCAGGTGCCAGCTCTGAGCTGGCAGTGCCAGCACTGCCCGGCCGAGCAGAGCTCCTGCCAGCAGCCAGCCTCGCTCCAAGGAGAGGGGTGGCTGCATCCCAAAGAGCCCCGGGCATCCTCCCAGGACGGGGGAGCCCGTCTGCCCCGCGGAGCAGCTGAGGTGCCAACCCTTGGCTCCCCTCATGCCGTGGGGTCTCACAGCGGTGTCACCACTGCCAGGACATGACTGGGATCACCTTGGAACGGGTCACTAATAAACAACCGGCTGCAGCCTCCGCTCAGGCTGCTGGGAATGTTAAACCAAACGTTGTGAATTAATTCCCGCTGACAAAGCCGAGCTGAACTCCCCAGCTCTTCTGTTTCTCAGGCCATGCCCTTTGTTCAGCCAACACATCCAAGCAGCTCCTCCAAGAGGGGCAGTCCTCCCAGGCTGAGCGAGCTGGTCTGGGTGCAAGTGCCAGGCTTTGGACTCACCCATATTTCCTTCCCTTTGGGCTTTATCTCCCTTCCCACCCAGCAGGTGCCAGCCGAGCTGCCTTGGGTTGGGTTCACCGGGGAGGTGAGGGATGTGCTGTCCCTCCAGCACTGGCATTTGGGATAAACACTGTTTTGCTGGACACCTTAATTCAGAGCCCACAGACAAAGCCAGGCTGATGAGCTCAGATGAGGCATTCAGGAGGTGAAAACACTCCACTGAACATTTCCATCCTCTCCACGTCCTGATGGAAGGATAAACAGGGTAAAAAGGAGACAGGTTGGTTCAGCTCCCCCCGAACAGAACAGTGGAGAAATTAGTGGTTTGAACGGCTTTTTGTTTTCTGGCAAACTCCAGGCCCTTATCCTTTCATTGTCCTTCCCACCCCTCAATTATGAGAAGGGAATAAACCTAAAGAAGGGTTACTGAGGGTCTGTGCTTCCCAGAAGTGCTGGTTCCCAACTCCTGCTCCCCACCAGCCTCAGACCCCCAGTCCCCCACCTCTCCCTGCACCCCAAAGCTCAGAGGATCCCTGAACCCCACCTCTGACGGGGAAATCTGGCAGTGACACTGGGTGCTGGGGTGGGGGTGGTTCAGTGAGAGGAAGGAACGGCTGGGAAAGGGTCACAATCACCCTCGTGCCCTGGGGCACCCAGAGCGATGCCAGGCCACAGCTGTGCCCCCACAGCAGCCCCGAGGAGGGTCCCCCAGGGCAGGATGGAACCCCCCCAGGTCCCGGCCCGGAGACAGGAGCTGGGGATGGAGCTGGGAGTGCGAGGCAATAACCCCCCTCCCGCTGCCTCCTTGCCTTGATCAAAGCCCAGCCGTGAGGGAAGTCCATCTGTGAAACATTGAGCCGTGCCTTTCGCTGAGGTATTATGGGCTGGCAGCGAAATCTCTCTGACAAGTCCAACCGGGAAAAATGGCAAAATGAGAGGCTTTGAGATGTGTGCATTTCCCAGATGACTGGTGATGTGTGTGGGGAACATATGGGCAGTCTGTGCCCACTGTCCCACAAAACATGCTGATTTTACACTTGGATTTCTCAGATTCCCTGACAGCTTTGAAGACGGGCTCCAACAGCCTGGTGTGAAATGCCATTTTGGTGATGCTGCTGCCCGTGGCCGGTGTGGGGCAGGGGATGCCCAGCACAAGGCAGGGGATGTCCGGTACAAGGCAGGGGATGCCCAGCAGAGCAGGGCTGCTCTGGTCACGATCCAGCTGCCCCAGGGCTGTGGAAATGGGGGAGTGATGTGATCAACCACAGGCATCAACCCCAGGCTTCGAGCAGCTTGAGAAATGCAAATTCTGTTTCTTGCTGTCAAGTATTTCTATTTTTCATGAATTTTGCAGCTTTTGCTTGGATTGAAATAGCAGCAAAGTTGCTGCTTCCCCCCCTGCCTGCCAGGCTGGCTCTGCCACTCAGGCTGGGGATGGGGGGGCTGCTCTGTGCTGTCCCAGTCCCACTCAGCATCCAGATAATAAAGACACTGCCACACAAAAGGACATGGTCCCTCTTTGTCCCCTGCTGTGCTGAGGAAAAACTCCACACCTCGTGCCTTTTCTTTCTCTAGGATGAAAAAAGCAGGAACATGCTGATGCTGGGTCAGTCTCCTCTGCCCACCCCAGTTCTGCCAAAGCCCAAGGGCCCATTCAGGGACACATGGGTGAGGAATTGGGCAGGGCAGGATGAGTTTTCTCTGTCACTGACTGATTTAGGGCCTCCCTGGCAGAGGGAGCAGCCAGGCTGGCACATCCAGCAGCCCAGGATGGACTTCTCTTCTCATACCTTTTGGAGCCTCTGTGTAGCTGTGCTGCTGTGAAACCCTGTGGGGATAAATCCCAAAGGATAATCTTGCCTTTGTGAGAAAAGCCAATTTATTAACCTTAATGGACCCCAGGGAAATCTGGGGCTTCCAGCACAATCTTCACAGAGGGAAAGGTGGGTGTTGGAAGCTCTCTCACTGTCCTGTCCTGGCTCCTTCCTCTATGAAATTAATTTGCTTCTAACCCAGGAAAGGGGAAATGGGGAAATGGGGAGGTGGGTTTGGATTCCCACCCCCAAACCAGTGCTCTGTGGGGAACCACAAAAGCGCCCACCTCCCTCTTCAGAGCCAGCCCCAATTCCTCACAGGCTGAGTGCACATATTTAACAGCACAGATAATAATAAATACAGGGAGAACGTGCATTGGTTCCACCCAGGGCCCTGCAAACACCCCAAATTAGGGAGTTGATGCAGGACTAGAGTACGTGACTATTATTTTCCCATTCTCAAAACTCTCCCTCTCTGATGGATGCACTCAGGGGAACTCTCCAGAGTGTCTCTGTAACACACTTCCTTAGTAATTGGAGTGTCAGCTTTTTGCTTCTGTGCTCCCAAGCAATTGCAGGAGAATCAGCACTTCCCTTGATCATTCCCAACTTTGATATTGCCGGGCAGAACTGCTCCACACCTCCATGACCTGAATGTTTTACAGCCGCCGAGGTGAGGATCACAGACCCCATCAGCCAAGGGGCACCACCGAACACAGCCCTGCTGGGATCTGTCACCAGAGTCCCCTCACACACCGAATCCAGGCCCCAGGCCTTCAAGACAAGCAGGTCTGAGCCCCGAGCTCCATGGCCAGAGCTGCTGGGAGCTCATCCTGGCTTGTCTCTGGGCTGGAATATAGAAATATAGAAAGACAGGATAGTTTGGGTTGGAGGGACCTTGAAAAGTCACCCAGTTCAACCCAGTGCCATGAATACAGATGCCACCCACTGTCTCAGGTTGCTCCAACCTGGCCTTGGACACTTCCAGGCATCCAGGGGCAGCCACAGCTTCTCTGGGCACCCTGTGCCAGGGCCTGCCCACCCTCACAGGGAGGAATTCCTTCCCACTATCCCATCCAACCCTGCCCTCTGGCAGTGGGAAGCCATTCCCTGTGTCCTGTCCCTCTATCCCTTGTCCCCAGTCCCTCTCCAGCTCTCCTGGAGCCCCTTTAGGCTCTAAGGTCACTCTGGAGCCTTGTCCTCTCCAAGTGAACACCTGAGTCTGAATCATCTTCCTGAGCAAAGGTGAGGTGGAAGCAGAGGCAGATTGGGGAGAGAGGCTGGCAGGAGTCAGAGGTGACCCCAGAGGGTCCCAAAGGCTCTAAAGCTCTTCCCTTGGAGGCCAAACCACAGGAGCTCTGACCTTTTACAGCAAAGATAAATTTATAGACCCAGCACTTGGAAGCTGAAGTGGAGAACCTTCTAGAAGCCTTCCAGCACCTCGAGGGGCCTGGGGACCACGCTGATGGATGTGGTCGAGCGCTGCTGCTTCCGGAAACTTCTCCTACTTTGCATCCCCCTTCTGTCTGAGCTGCCGGAGGAGACACCAAGTCTGGGAGCAGAGACCCACATTTCTGAGGGGAAGCAGTGGCTGCAGACGCTGTGAAAACAGTGCTTTGGGATCATCCTGTGGGGAAAGGCAGCAGGAACCCGGAGTGCTGCTCCGAGTGGGATGGAGGCCGGACCTCTCCTCGGTGCTGGGCCCACGATGTGTGTGGTGCAGCCCCACGCTGAGCACCCAGGCTCTATTTCCATACAGAAATATGGTTTTAATAGTCCGATGATGCTATCTAATGTTCAATAATTATCGTGGCTCGGGTTTTCAGATGCACTTTAGATTTCCCAGACTGGTTATTGAATGTGAGTGAGATGCAAAGGAAACATTAAAAACATATTTACAGAGGGGTTGGCAGCAGCGCCGGAGTGTTCCTGCAACCAGGCCACGGGAACCAACTGGCCATCTGGGAGACCTCAGGGAGGATTTGTTGTAGAGGCAATTGGCACATCATTAGCCCAGAATGCAAATCCTGCTTGATTGGAGGAAGTCCATGGTCAGGCAGAGTTTCCCATGTTAGAATTGAAAGGCAGGTGCCCTCGGACAAGTTAAGCCGATGCAGAGAAGGTGGAGCTGAGGAGTGGGAGGGAGCTGTTGGCTGCAGAGGTGGGGAAAGCCCCCTTGGAGGGTCTGGTGGTGTGGCTTAGCCCTGTCGTCCCCCCTTGGTCTCCGAGCTGCTGGATGGGGGTGGCTGGAGGGGAAGGCAGCAGGTGTCAGATGGTACGTGGGGTGGTCAGAACAATTTTGGTCTTCCGAGAGCTCAGCATTAACAGTGGGGTGTGAACAGGTGAATCACCTGGTTCAGGGGGAGGAACAGTGGTTTGGGGAGGACAGATCTGCTCAGTTTTCTTCCAACAGCATCGCTGGAGACTGGGAGGAGCCTTTCTGAAGCGAGCAGTGGAGGATGACTGTGGTGATTGCTGTCACCTCCCCAGGACGCCAACCCATCCCAGACTGTGCATTCCCACCTCCTGGACTGCCCACAGCATCCTGCTCCTTTGCACAACAGAGATCTTCTCCCCTGGTCCCTGTGGCCTTCCAGGGTCCTGGTGTGGAGGAAGGTCCCTGGGGATGGCTCAGCCCATCCCTGGTGGGGCTCAGCAGATCACGACCCCAGGTGCTGAACAGAGACCCAGGAGTTTCCTTTCCCGAGCAGGATCCTTTCCTCTCACCTCCTCAGCAGCTCCATGCGCCGGAGCTTCCAAAATGTGCTGAGCGGGCAGAGAGAGGCCGCGTGGGGCAGGGAGCAGCCTCCCATCCAGCAGCACTTGTGCCTCAGGTGTGAGCTGAAATCCTATTGATTTCTAATCAGTGAGCTCATATTCCCCTGGCTGCGGGGGGAGAGGGTCAGCAGTGCAGGGAGGGGGGGGAAGCCGCAGTTGGGGTGGTCGCGGGGTGGGACTGACGGAGCCGCTGACAGAGGCTGAGTTACGGCTCCGCTCGGAGAAGGTTCCGGAGGGCTGGTGGAGCCTCACTTATTATCTGGCTGAGCCCCGTTCGGGGGAAACCACCGAGGGAAGGACGTGTGAGCCATAAAACATGTTGTCTTTTAATGAAGGAGACTCACAGGGGATTAGGACTATTTTTTACTCCGTCGTTTTTCTTTCCTCAGCTCGGGGAAAGTTGCTGAGTGTTGTGTCTGCCAACTGCGGGTCAGATGCTCCAGGAGAACCAGGCAGCCGTGTCCCATCCAGCCTGGCCTGCACCAGACTCCCCAGGAATTCCCATCTGCTCCCAGCCTGTCCCAGACCCACCGCTCCTGGCCATGGTCACGCAGATGGAGGCGATGGGGACACCAGCCACCAGTGCTTTGGTGTTCAAGGGATGCTCCCAGGAGAGATGGGCTGCAACCAGCCCCGGCCCCAGGAGGGACCTTATTAATGTTGCTGCTGAAGGAAAAGCAGTAATTAACCCTGAAATCCAAGCTTGGGAGGTTTTTGGAAGAAAAGTGAGTCTCGGCTCACTCTCCTGAGTGTGAAGCAAGAGCACAGCATGGAAAACACTGGGATGTTGTTTTTTGCTCCATACAAAGCTTATCTGCAAAGCCCTCTGGGGTGTCTGTGGGGATGGGCAAGGCACCAACCACTCTGGGACCCCAGCACAGGAGGGGCAGGACGTTTCTGCAAGACCTGAAGAGCTCACACCTCCCCTTTTACCCCTCTCCCTTCGGTGACAGGGACCTGCTCCACAGCTTGAGGATCCCATGAGGAAACAGGAGGGAGGAAAATACAAGAATTAACATTTGGAAGGCAGTAAACACGTGCTGAAATGTGACTCCAGCCTAACTGGAGATGGGCTGGAGCTCTAACTCCAGGCTGTACCCTTTGAGGATCAGCTGGCAGTGGCACACATTGATTTGGGTTTTGGTGGGACACTGTGAGGGGGGTGTGCAGCCATAGCACCTGAGGTCTCTTCTCCTTCACTTCCATTGCTGTGAAGCCTCCTGGAGCCAAAGGACACCCAGGGCCCCTTCTCTGCCTGGCACTGGGGACTCGAATCACAGAGCTCTGTCCCCTCAGCAGAGACAAATGGCATTTCACAGCACAGGTGCTTTAAACAAGAACAATAAATAGGAAGATCTCTGCCCAGATCGGCCACAGGGTCGGGATCCCCTTTCAGGGAGTATTTTAGGACTGAAGGCACCACAGCTGTTTGTGGGCTAATCCCTCTGCCCTCGCCATCAACCTCCAACGGGGACTTTGCAGACCCACTTCACCCACAAATAAATCAGGAAATGGCACTTTGTCCTCTCCAGAAATAGGCTCTGCTCGGCCCTTTGAACCCAGCACACGAGCCCTGCTCTGGGGAACACCACGCTGCACTCAGGCTGTGTTGGGCTCCCAGGGATCCATGGACACACATTGGGCTTCCCGGGATCCATGGACACACACTGGGCTCCCCGGGATCCATGGACACACATTGGGCTCCCAGGGACTCCTGGGATGTATGTTTGTCCCTCGGGGACCCTTGGACACATCCATCCCTGAGCTCCCAAGGACATGGTGAGACAGCCCTCAGGGTGTGAGTGGGAATAAAACCAGACCCTAAATTCTGTGATTAACTCGAAACCAGCCAGGGCTCGGAGCGGCTGTGGGAGGAGATGCCACGCACTGCCCTCCTCCGCAGAACAAGATTTTCAGCATGTTTTCAGCATCATTAAACAGATAATTAAACATTCCCTCACAGTTTAGTGTCTCTCAAACATATAACCCAGCGTCACCTATTTAAGGGGCTCTGGGAATTTTGTGGATGAGGAGGGAAGGGGTGTGTGCTGGGCTCAGGCCCAGTTTGTGCAGCCCCTGCTTGCTTTTCTAATTGAGGCTTTGAGAACAGGCTCCCCAGGGAATGGCCATGGTCCCAGGGCTGCCAGAGCTCAGGGAGGGTTTGGACAACACCGAGGCACAGGGTGGGATTTTGGGGTGTCCTGTGCAGGGCCAGGAGTTGTATTGATGATCCTGATAGTTCCCCTTGAGCTTGGGATATTGTGTGACCTTTGCTTTCCCTCACAGAGGATCCAGCTGGGGCAGGACCAGGACATCCCTCACCAGGGAAAGGAGATGAGGGATCAATATTTCGACTCATTTATCCCAACACCTTTGGCATAAACAGGGATTTATAGCCAGGTATTGGCAGGAGGGACAGGCACTCTCCCAGAGCCATTGGCAAATCCAAGGTAACTCATCATTCCCAGAGATTCCAGCGGCTGCCAGACACTGAAACCACGGGGCAAGGACAGGGAGCTGGGCCAAAAGACCATCAGTCCTGGGGGCAGTGTTGGATCCGGGGGGTGATGAGGTTCCCCCAGGCCTTGGGAGCCTTCTTCCCATCCCCCTAGAGCTGCAATTCTTTCAGTGTGTCCCCAAATTCTCCCAGTTCCAGGAGGGTTGGTGGCCAGGAGCTAATGAGGCTCTGACCCCCATCACCACTGAGGGACCTGCCTGTGGAGTGGGAGTGCTCCTGGTGCCCTCAGCCTCCAATTATCCTGGGAGCCTTGCTGGGAGCACCCGAGGGGAGAGCCAGGGCTCTGAGAGCTGAGGGGCAGCTTGGGAAGGCAACAGGACCGTCTCCGGGGGGATTTCAGGAATTAAAAGTGAAATTACAGACGTGATCTACCAAAATATGTATTTTTCACTGGCAATTTAATGAATACTCACGTAAAGAGGAGAAGGCTGGTCCATCCTGTCTTCCCAGCCTCACGCTCTCCAAGGTTATTTATGGGATTGCTGCACAAGTTGGGTTTTTTCCTTCCCTTTTCTTTTCCCTTCCTTCCCTTCCCTGCTTTTGCAAATTGAATTATTTAAATGCATTGTTTGGCAGCCTCAAATCCGGGCGTCTCACTCCCTTTCCCCCTCGGCTGCCATTTCTTTCTCTCCTTTCTGCTCTTGCATTTTCAGGATCATTTACCGTGTTGTTCCAGTGGCATTTATTGAAATTTGCACAAAAAAAGATCTTTCTCCAACAACACCGTTTCTGCCCATGCAAAAGATTTATGGGTGCAGGAAGACACCCGTGGCAGGGAGGCTTTGCCAGCAGAAAGAAAGGAAGGAAGGGGGGAAAGGAAAGGTGCTGGAAAAGCCAAGGATGCCCCGAGCTGGGGCTGGGGAGCTGGGAGGCACCAGGAAGGTGAGACGAGGATTGGGGACCAGCCTTGGGGACCATGGCATAAATCCATGGGCATGGAGGGAGCACTGACAGCCCTGGGTGCCCTCAAACACCAGTGGCATGGGGGGCATGTCCCAGAGAGGCTCTGGGCTGGCTTTGGGGCACACTTGGGGCACTCTTGGCACACCCTGGGTATGTGCTTGGTACACACTTGGCGGGCACTTGTTTCATGCTTGGTCCCTGCTTTGGGCACACACTTGAAGGAACTCCACAGACGTGTCACTCTTGAGCCTCTCTCTCTCTAATCCTGCTTCAAAGCAGCCCCTTTTATTTACATATTGACTTATGATTCCTTTAATTGACTCTCTCGCCTCGGAATTGTACTTACTTAATTAATCTGATTACGTTTCTGCTCCGAGTTAAAGAGTTTCTGTGCTCCAGCCCGGAGGTGAGGACGTTGCTGGTAGATCCACCCAGCAGATAGAGGAGCCTGCAAAGTATTTTGGGTTCCTTGGGAAGGGGAAGACAGGCAAAAGCCACGGAAAGTGCTGCAGCAATTTCCATTTTCACACACGCAGCAGCTTTACTTGTGGCAGAAGTAAGACACATTCCTAGTCAGTGGGATTGAATTATCTTCATAAATTCATTACATTTAAAAAAAATATGATAATCAGCACGAAATGAACATCCCGAGGGAGCTGGAACATGAACATCTCAAGTAGTGCTAATAATAAGCCTTTATTTTACAAATGCCCAGGGCTGGCTCAGAAGCATCGCAGCCATAGGGGGGGCTGGTGCTGTGCCCGTGTCTGGACCTGCCAGGGGACCCTCCCCACCATCCCCTGGCCACTGGTCCCCAGGTGGTGGCCCAGGCACGGCTGGGATGTGGGATGGGCCGTCTCCATTGCTTCCCAACATTCCAAGGGTGGTCCTGGGGGCTCAGTGCCCTGCAGGATTCAGGGAGGGATGGAGGGTCCCCACAAGTGGTGGCCCTCGGTGGCCCCAGGGGGTGACTTGGCTTCTCATGCATCCCCCTCCCCCCAAATATCAGTATTTTGGGACGATTAGTGCCGGTTTAATGCAAGGTCAGAGGAGATGGTACTCACAAGGAATTCCTGGGGCATCGCTGTGGTGCCCAGGGCTGGCACCATTCCTGGTGGGGGAGGTCTTGGTGGAGCTTGGGGTGTCTCCACTTTGGCACGAGCCTGCTGATGTCCAGAAGGGTCCCAGAGCAGCCTGGGGGTGCTGGGGACGAGCAGGGGGCAGTGGGTGTCCATGGCCCTCCTCAATGTCACAGAAAGGGTTGGGTGGGAAGGGACCTCAAAGCTCATCTCGTTCCACCCCAGCCATGGGCAGGAACACCTCCCACTGTCCCAGGCTGCCCAGAGCTCCATCCAGCCTGGCCTTGGGCACTGCCAGGGATGAGGAATCCACAGCCTGTACCAGGCCTCACCACCCATCACTGTAACAAAACAACACAACAAACACACTTGGATGGCATCAGTGTAAACTTTTCCTCTTTATTATTCCACTTTGGTGGCAAACAGGCTGCTCTTCTGCTCCCCGTTTGTTAAAGAGTGATTAATTATTAAATTAGCCATTAACTATTAATAGCTGATTTTGTGAGTGTTAAAACGCCAGCCCTGTGCAAAGAGAGCTGTGTGTCTGGCAAACCTCAGGAACCTCAGGGAATGAATCCTGGATAATCAATACGGCCCCCGCTCCATTTGCCATTCCTGTCTCATCCACCCTGCACTTAAGGGAAGTTTATACAAATGTAAAAGCAAATTTTACTGCTGGTGGAAATTACCAGCTCCCAGGGATAATGGCAGAGCCCTGCACTTGTCTGCGGTGCTGGAGGGGCTCACGGCTGCCAGTTCTGCCTGGCAACGGAATCAGAAAATCCTGGAATGGTTTGGGTGGCAAGGGACCTTAACAACCACCTCATTCCACTCCTTCCAATGGGCAGGGACGCCTCCCACTGTCCCAGGCTGCTCCAGCCCGGCCTTGGACACTCCCAGGGATCCAGGGGCAGCCACAGCTTCTCTGGGCACCCTCACCGGAAAGGATTTCTCCCCAATATGCCATCAAACCATGTCCCCTGGCAGTGGGAAGCCGTTCCCTCTTGGAGGAGATGGAGATGACAGTGAGCTGGTTGCTGATTCCAGGATGATCCCTGGGCACCTCCATGGGTAGCAGAGGGTGGGCAATGGGCATAAAGCTGCTGGTATGTGTTGGGATGTCTGCTGGAGATGCTCCCGAGGGATCCTCACCATGGAGCTGCAAGGGCAGTGGGATCCTGCCCCCACCTGAGGGGCTGGGCCAGCAGAGTGGCTGTGGGGGCCAGGGGCAGGGGCGCAGAAAGGGACACACGGCTTTGGAAGCAGAGGGCCTTGCCCCGGGGAAGAGTTCTGACCCCTGGCATGTTACTCTGACGGATGCATTTGCAGCCCCCAGAATGCAGGGCTGCTTCTCAAGGCGCCCTGTGAGGAGAGCCACTGCTGCTCGAGGGAGAAGGAGCTTGGGATAATTTTCTCATGTCAGTTAATGGCACTTTCCAAAGGCCAGCCGGGCTCCTCGGATCCAGAGCTCGGGATCCCGGCCAGGCTGCTCCCCCCATTCACCAGAGCTGGAGGGAGAAATCAAGGAGCCTTGGCCAGCGAGCTGCTGGGCTGGAGCCAGCAAATAAAATAGTCATAACCAGGCCTTTAGAGGTAAATATTGGGGCTGGGGTTGCTTTAATGTTTTATTCCTCTGTTAGAGCTGCCTGTGCTCCTGCCCAGGTGTGTGCCAGGACCACGGGCTGGCACCGGATCAGGGCTGGGATCAGGTGTGGGTTTGGATACGAGTTCAGAAGTAAGTTCAGGGGTGAGATCACGTGTGGGTTCAGGTGGGGATTCAAGTGTAGGATCAGGGGTGGCTTTGGGTGTGGGTTCAGGGGTGGATTCAGGCATGGGATCAGGTGTGGGATCAGATGGAGATTCAGTCACAGGTTCAGGTGGGGATTCAGTCACAGGTTCAGGTGTGGAATCAGGTGGGATCAGGTGTGGGTTTGGGTGTGAATTCAGGTGTGAGTCCAGGTGTGCATTCAGGCATGGCTTCAGGTGTGCCTTACCTCCTTCCCCAGCTCCATCTGTTTTCCTGGAGCAACCGAGGAGCCCTCCAGTGGTGGACGCACAGGTAGAGCCACAGCGCTGGGCTGCCTCCGGCCAGGATGGGGACAATTCCCAGGGACATATAGCAATGCCTCAGAACGGGTGGGTTTGGAAACGATCCCTCTCGGAGGCTCTGAGGGGTGCAGAGCCTTCTGGACAAGCTGTGCATGAGGAGAGCACTTCCCCTCCTCGGTGACTTGGGACTGTCTAGAAATGGTGCCAGGAAGATACTTTTCCAGAGGGGTGCAGGTGCCAGCTGGCCACAGACAGGGGGCTTTGATCCCTCTTGGCTTTTTGGGCATGTTTTCCGTGTCCACTCTCCTGGAGGTCCAGGGTTCCTGCACCGAAAGTGCAACTGTCCCCACCTGCCCCTGCACTGGCTCTTCATGTTTCAAAGGCTCTCCCGCTCCCACTGCTCTTCCCAGCTGCTTCCCAAACCCCCCCATCTGTTGGGGTGGGCTGGGACAGCGCTGCCTGTGATGCTGCCAAGCAGCAGGAACACAGGAGGTCGGCCTGGAGACTGGCTTGGAAGGAGCAGGATGAGCCCCCCCCGCCCTCCCAGCCCCCCAGACGTGCGGGGTGTGCAGAGATGCTCTGGATCACCAGAGATCAGAGCAGGGGAACCCACCCACGTCGCCAGGATGCTGCAGCTGATGTCCATCCTGCAGGAGAGCCCAGGTGGAGAGAGGACCCTCCTACACACCCCAACAGTGAACGAAGCCTTTGGGAAAGGTGGGAAAGCTGCCCACCCTTCCTTGTGTCCTCACCATCCGTGAGAAGATGAGGTTGCAGGGGGCTTGTGGGAGGGTCTGTGGGCAGGGGCTGGGCTGGGACCCCTCTGTCCCCCAGGTCTTGCCTGCATGACGCTCCCAGTCAGCAGAGGCTTTCCTGCCTCCGAGCCACCTCCTGCCCCTGCCCTGTGGAACGCACTGGGATCAGAAGCCAGGCAGCAGGAGCCCTCTCTTGGAAGCTGACCCGGTTTAGGGTTTCAGACCAAATGGAGCAACAGATCTGCTCAATCCGGACCCCCTGAACTCCCTTCCTGCCGCTGCCCCCGCTCACAGGCAAACCTCTCATCCCTCTCCAAGTCTCTGCGTAACTCCCGGGGCTTTGGTGGGTCAGAGATGGCTCCGGGGGCGGCAGCATTTGGAGCCTCCTGCCGCCCCCGCCCCAGGGCCGTGACCTGCTGGGATCCGGCTGTGCAGCTCTGGAGCATCCTCACGGGGGGAGCCGAGCTGGGCTGGGCAGGACAGCTGCTCAGGAGCTCACCTGAGCTCTCTGGGAAAGGGGCTGCGGGGCCGGGATGGGGGAACCTGGGCTCAGAGCCACGGCCATCCCTTTGTAAGCAGGGGCAATGCCCTCCCTCTCCCAGGGCAGCATTCCCACGGGTGGCAGAGATGAGGGAGCACAGCCCCTCTCCTGCACCCACCGCGGGAGCGGGGATGGCTATTGGAAGCAGGTGTGCTGCCCTGCCAGGTGATGGGATCCATTAGGGAGAAACCCTCGAAACAAAATTTATGTCTGTCTCTCCTCACCCCTCTCTCTCCTGAAACCAATTGCGTCCCAGCCCTGCCCAGTTCAGGGGGTCCCACTCGGCTGTGCCCCCGCCGGGGTTCAGTGTCCCCTGGGATGTCCCAGCAGGGCAGGGACGAGCAGCAGGGAAAAGAGCCAGTGGTGTGAGAGGCGGGCCAGCCCTTCGGTCGGCTCCCAGTTCATCTCCCTGGGAGTCCGGCGGAAGGATCCGCAGCACCTGGGCTGCCACCCCTCTCCAGCCGCCCCCTTGGCAGCCCTGCCTGGCCTGAAGTGGGAGTGAGGGGGGACAGAACGACTCCCCCCACCCCACAACCAGCGCTTTCCCTGAGGTTTATTATTACACAAATGTGAATTCCAGAACCGGCATCTGGGGAGCAGCTGCTGGGATTTAACCCCTTCTCCTGCCGCAGGAGCTGAGCTGGAGGAGCCTGCTCGGAGCATGGCCACCCTCGGGGAGGACCTGGGCACGGGGACACGGCTGGGACACCCCTGTCTGACCTGGCAAACAGCTCCTGCCATGCAGGGACACGTCTCTGGGCATGGATGGGAAGGCAGGTTCCAGGTTCCTCTTTCCCTTTCTTTCTTCTTTCTTTTTCTTTTTTTTTTTTTTTTTTTAATAACAGGCACTTCTGTTTCCATTCAGAGGTTTTATGGGGATTTGCTCTCCCTCTCAGGCAAGGCCTGAATTTCCAGCCTGCTCTGGGCCGCAGCTCTGAGGGTTTGATGAGCAGCCTGGAGATAAGGGGTGAGAGCAGGAGGTCAGTGCCTGCTGAAAGCAAGGACTGGGTCTGGACACCTTTTCCTTGGAAGGTGGGTGTTTGGGTGTTTGGCATTAAGGCATCTTCCAAGGCTCAAAAGATTTTTCAGCCACCCAGAGCCCCCAGGCCTCACTAAACCCTTCCCAGGGCCAAGAGGCTGGTGGTCCCACAGCAGGTCATGGATGTTTGGGTACAGCATGACCAGGAGGACCTTTCCCCTCCTCAGCTTGGCTGGGAAGCAATGCCCAGGCTGGCCCTGCCACCCCCTTCCCATGGAAACACAGAATCCCAGGATGGTTTGGGTTAGAAAGGACTTCAAAGGCCACTCAGTGCCACCCCCTGCTGTGGGCAGGGACACCTTCCACTGTCCCAGGTTGCTCCAAGCCCCGTCCAACCTGGCCTTGGGCACTTCCAGGGCAGCCCCAGCGAGGTGGGACAGCAGCTCAACAGGTCGGGAGATGTTGGCAGGCAAAGGTCAGGATCTGGCGGGTGCCAGGGTCTGTCCAACCCCACTGGTGTGCAGGCTGCCAGATGCCAGGGGATGGGCAGGGCTGAGGCAGCAACAAGCGTTGGAAAGGGCAGGAAAAATTTTGGAAGAGGTTCTAGCGGCTGGATGAAAAGCAGCTGCGACTTTCACTGCTGGGAGAAGGGGGGGAGCTGGGAGGTGCAGGGGGTCCGGCAGCCACGTGGGTGTGGGGGGAAGCTGCAGACTCCCCTGGGACAATGGAGAGCTTTGGCAGCCAGACCCACTGCCCTGGCCAGCAGGTTACAGCAGGGGCATCTCCCAGTGCCTCCAGCTCACCCAGCTGGCTGGCCCACTGGGACTGGTGCAGGCATGGAAATCATCCCCTGGGCTCCCGGGAAGGGGAGCAGAGCAGGATGGGACAACTCATCCTCCTTAACTGCAGGCTCCAGCTCCCTGCTGCTGCTCCCTGTGAGCCTGAGCCCATCTCCCAGCCCTGACACCAGCGTGGAGCTGACAGGGCAGCCTGGCACAGCAAACCCCAGCAGCCAGAGCAGTCGCTGGCTCCCGAGGAGGTGTTTATAATGTGAGGAACCCCTGAAGGGATGGGAGCAGGAATGGGAACAGAAGCTCCTTTGCTTGGGCTGAGTTCCCTGTGGATTCCTGCCAGGGGAGCTGCCTCCTCCTCCTGCCAGCAGAGCCAGTCCAGACCCTCACCCCCGCAGGAGGAGTGGGAATGGGAGCTGACAGGAGCTCGGCAGCCCCACAAACCCCCTCTGCCTGCTCTGTCAGTGCCTCTCCATGGCCAGCTCTGCCTGTGTCCTCAGCCTCTTCCTCCCTCACCTCCTGTCCCACAGCTCACACCGGTTTTCTCAGGGGGCAGGGAATGAGGCTCCCTGTGGGTTTCATGGCCCAGCCCCGCGGTGTGAGGGGCTTTGGGCTCTGCTGAAGCCCGGTGTGGGTCTGGCCGGGCATCACCTCTCTGCCGAGGCTCCGTCCTCCCAACAGCGGAATCCCAGCAGGCAGCAGGGGTAGGATGACAAATTGTTCTGACTAATAGTCTAAACAATGTGAAACAATGGAAGTCAGGGAGCAGCACATAAAATATGCAGCACGCAGGGGGCTTGGCTATTTTATTTGATTTTTCAGATGGATATTCCAGTGGCCGGGATCCATCAGGAATGGAACAACACATGTCAGACTCAATAAGGGCTCGTGGGGTAGGGGCTGCAGGAGCTCCTGCTCTGGGATGAAGCCTGAGTTGGAGTCAACTGCTCGGGGCAGTGAGCAGCGATCCCTGCCCAGCACAGGAGCACCCACCACCCCTCCAGAGGGGCAAGTGCCTGACCCCCAGCCATGGCAGAGGGGTAGGAGGGCTGGGTGCAGGGGCAGAGCTGTGGGAAGGTTGCCCAGCTGATGTGCTTGAGCAGACGGGGTTGGGGGGGGGAGGCTTTCTGTCTTCTCTTTGAAATTCCTTTGCGTTGGGAGTTATTTTGAAAGTGAAGAGCTGTTGGATTCCCGGGACGCCCAGGGAGGGATGTTGCCTGGGTTTGCTCTGACGCTCTTCCCCTGCACAGCTGTTTGTGCCATCAGCAGTGGGGTTGCTCTTTAAAAAGAAGATATTTTATCCATTAAAAAGAAATCCATAGATGATGAATATGTATTTGGTCTGAGGCTGAGTGATGAAATCCTCTCAAAGGTGCAAAGATCCAGTTATCCATCCGTCTGCGGCCTGCGAGGCTCCAGCCCTGGGTTCCCTCCGAGACCACTCAGCTTTTGGGAAGCCTCGGGGTCAATAAGGATGTTCAGGGCTTTCCAGGCAGGAAGTTTTCTCTCCCAAGTCTCCTTTTACTCCCATGTCTGAGCAGTGCAGGAATTCTGTGGGAACAACCCCTCAGAAGTAGTTTGGAGACTTCCAGCTGGAACAAGAAATGTCTGATCAGCAGAGGCAGGGGGGATAAAAAGCTGTTGGTGGGGAGTAGGGAGGGCGAGCCTGCTTTGCTCTGCCCTCTGCAAGGGGCCTGTGCCCACACACAGGTGGATTTCTGCCCCGTGTTTGGGTGAGTCCTGTCTGGGGGATGCTGAGCCCGGGTTGCTGGGGACCTGCAGCATGTTCAGGGACACCCGGGTTGGTGGCAGCAGCCCCCAGGGACTGGGTGACTCTGCTCCCAGCACAGCCCCAGGTCAGCAGGGACACCTTCCACCAGCCCAGGCTGCTCCAAACCCCGTCCAGCCTGGCCTGGGATGGACCATCCAGTCCTTCCTGCACTGACAACTTGACATCGAGTGTCTCTGTGGGCAGGGAAAGAGGATGAGAAGGCAGAGAACAAGGAGCACCTGGAGAGAAGCTGAGAGAGCAACGAGCCAAACCGCGGAGGCAGCAGGAAAACCGAGCAGCTGAAATCGGGGAAAACAGCTCCGAGTTTGTCATTGTCTGCACCTGATGCAAATCCTTTTGCCGGGGGATGTTGGGAGCAAAGAGCAGAACGCTCCTGATTTCACAGGTTTGCGTTGTGAACTGGAAGATCCCAGAGAGAGAGAAATTGGAGGAAAAATAAAAACGACAAAACCCAACCAAAGGGAAGCGATGCAAACCCGGGCACTCCGGGCGGGGAGCGCTCCCCTGGCAGGGCGGGGGCAGCAGCAGGCACAGCCAAAATGCTTTAAAAGCCTCGCTTGTAGATGGCATTCGGCTCTTCAAAGACATCAGGGCTCGCAGAAAAGCCGGGCCATTTACCTCTGCCTCTGACATGTTAATGGCTGTATTTTGGAGTCATTAAATATTGAAATGCCTAACACTCAGCAGCTGCCAAACCTCCCCGCAGCCCAGCTCTCCCCCTCTCTGATTCTCCAGCAGCTTTTCTCCCCTTCTCCGTTTCCTCCACGCGCTCCCTTCCATGGCATTGCCCCCTCCATCCTCCTCTTCCTCCTTCCCCTGCCTCCCTTCCCAGCCTTCCCCCCGCCCCAGCCTCCTCCCCATCGTTCCTCTGCTGGAATCTCAGTTCCTGGGAAGCACTTGATAATCTGCGGCGTTAATATTCTCACCTTGCCAGTTCCCTATTCAGCGGCGCTCGGAGAATCAGAAATGTATTTATCCGGGTACACTGGAGAGCAAGAGAAACAAAGAAACCAGCGGGGCTTTTCTAACGAGAAATGACTAATCTGACCCAGGAGAGCCCGTCCTCTTTCAAGCGCTCCATTATGCCCCGGTTTTGTATCCAAAGATAACATTGGCGGGGATGGGGCAGTGCCAGCGCTGGAGCTCAGCACCCTTTGCTTCTCCCTCTCTCTCAGGTGGGACTGACCCCGCAGAGCCACGACATGGAGGGTTTGGAGGAGCTGCTGTTCGTCTGCACTGAGAGATTCCGCTCCCAAACGCCATCCCTGCCAGGACTGGGCTGCAACAGGGTCTTCCTGCAGCTTCCAGCATCTTCTACCAGCTCAGGGAGTGGGCCCAGGCTCTGCCTTCTGGCTGATCTACTCAGCTCCCATCGCGCACTGGATACACCTGGAGAGAACAGTGGATAACGTGGTTTTCTGGTTAGGAAAGAGTGTTTAGGCCAATGGACTTAGGATTTTTTTTTTGCAGACGAGGAGCTGGGATGAAGTTTACTGAGGCTGACACCAGTCATCTGTGGATTTTTCTTTTCCTAAATAGAGGAGCAAATGTGGTTTAGTGGGCACAGATGGGACAACTGGTCCTGAAAGAGCCGTGCTTGTGTAGTCTGGAGAGAAATTGGAGGCTGAGATGTTTATGATTGGTGCCTGTAAATACATTGGAAACACCCAGGAATGCAAGGAAGTCTGAGGGACACTGTTGGCACAAACATAGATTGGTGGAAACCTGTCGTGAATAAATGTCAGCTGAAAATTGAAGGAGGTTTCTCCTAATCATCAGATGAGGGAGTTTATAAAATAGCTTTGCAGAGGGGTAATTGAGGGAGGAAACTTAACTAGTTCAAGATGGGAGGCTGACAAATTTCTGAATTTCATTTTAGGATGGGGCTGAATTTGACAGTCTGGCCCCTCTTCACCTCCTGCCTCAGCCCAAGACTTGCTGCACTTGGGTGAGGTGGGGAGTCCCTCTGCTCCCCATCAAACTCCTCTGCCCCTCCCTGCCCAGCCCCTCAGATGGGCCATGGGCATCCCTGCACACCCTCGCCCTCCCCTGTCTGTGCCACAGAGGCTTCTCAGCTGGTTAATCAGCCATGACACGCCAGACATCACAACTATGAAAATTGGCCAATTTTTTTATATTTTAAGCCCCATCACATCCACTTCCCTGGGCTGAGCCAAGCGCTTTGTAACGCCTCAGCAAGGAAATGGAAACTATCATTGGGGATAATCTGCCCAAGCTGGATTGACCCCCTGATCCCACCAGGCCCTGCTCCTCCAGCACCCCCTCCGTCTCTGCTGCCCAGATGGTGAAAGTGGAATTATGGAATCATTTAATTGGAAAAGTCCTCTGAAACCATCAAGTATTGCCAAGGCCTCCACTGACCCATGGCTCCAAGGGCCACAGCCAGAGGACTTTTGAACACTCTCAGGGATGGTGAGTCTCCCTTCTTGGTCACACCTTCCCAGACAGGTGCCCCAGGAGGGGCTGGGATGGAAGCAGGGGCTGTGCAGGAGCAGCAGAGGAGCGGACCTGGGGAACAGGGATTAGAGGTGGAGCATCCACTCCCCTCTCAGCTCTGCCTTCCTGCTGCTGCCCCGGGAAGGGCTGAGTGAGGCTCAGGCTCCTGCACGGGCTCCTTCCTTAATCTAAATCAGCGAAAGGTATTTTTTCTTCTTCCTTTTATTCCACCCTGAGTGTTGTGCATTGCCACTGACAAAGGAGCAGGAATTCCACGCATTTCTCTGGCTGTTTAGCAGAGCTGCTGCCCTACTCTCCCCTGTCAGACACTAATCTCTCCTAATATTTAACAGTCCCAGTAGGCAGCAGGATTTATCCTCTGGCCTTTCTACCTGTCATTTCATCCCTTCTCACTAAGGAGCCCTTTGATTCCCTTCCGAAGAGAGGTGCCAGGACCAGCGTGATGGATTGGCTCACGCTGGCAGTCGGAGAAGCAGCTCCATTTCTCTCGGTTCCAGCTGTCGGGTGTTTATCTGGGGCAGCTCCCTACAGCTGGGAAGGCCCTTGTGCCTCCTCCAGGGAGCCATGTGGATGGGCAGGCTCTCCGAGCGGGAAGGGGCTGTGGGTGTTAATGCTCCAGCTCCTCGGGGCCTCACTCCAAACCGCAGCCGGAGCCGTGGACGTCTGAGCTCCTGTGATGATCTGGATCTAATACCATCATCCATTTCAGGCAGGAATTCCTCCCCCAGCACTTTCCAGATCCCTTCTCATCACTCTGCTCCCACATGTTGCTCAGCATCCCCTCTGCCATGTCCCCGAGGACAAACGCCCTGATCCAGCAGGGCTGTCCCGTGGATCATCCTGCAGGGTTGCCCTGCTGCTGGCAGGGGGGCAGCCCACACCCCAGCAGGAACCTGTGGGTCAGGAATGCTGCATCCCACTGTCTGAGCCTCCCCTCGCTCCCCGGGCAGGTGGTTGAGCAGCTCAAGGGCTGAAGGTGCCAGGGCAGCACAGTAGCTCTTTATGTCAGTAACGAGCTCTTTAATTGACACTTCCTTAGCCTGGGAGTTGGAAATCATTAGCTCCGACCTGTCCTCCTGCCTGTGCTCGGGTTACAGGGCCGGGGGGTGTTTTCTGGGGCTGCTCTGCAGGGCACTTCTCCATGAGAAGGGCAGAAACCCAACTCCCTCACTAATGACCCTCCCCGGTGGCACCTGCCACCCCAGGGTGCCAACCCCGGCCCCCATCAGCAGGATCCCTGCCAGGCTCTGGTTCTTTCTCCGCTCCTTAGCTCACTCTGCTCCTTCTCCTCCTGCCCAAAGAGAGGCACCTCCAGAGCTCTGCAGGGCACCACGAGGAGACAGATGATCCTGCAGAGCTCAGCTGGCACCACCATGGGCAACAGGCTCCACAGAATCCTTGAGAAGCAGCCTGGCCTCTCCCATCCCCACGTGCCAGGTCAGGGAGAACAGAGGGATAATGAGGAGTGGGAATGGTGACGTGGAGCTCCTGCTGCCTCCACCTCAGTGGAGCAAAGAAGAAGAGGAGCAGGGGCAAGATGAATCCTGCTGGGAATATTTAGGATTGAAGAGCAGCCAGGAAACAACAAGCATCCCTAACACCATCCCTGGAAGTGTTCCAAAGACAACTTCAGGTCGTGGTTTACTGGTGGGCACGGTGGCTGTCCTGGGTTGATGATCTCAGAAGTCTTTTCCAAGCTGAAGGATGGAATGATTCCCCTTGCACAACCTTGTGCCCTTGAACCTGCCCTGGCTCACGTGCCCACACACCTCTGCACCACCTCCCACCCACAGGCTCCGGACAGTCTGCCCATGTGAACGTGATCCCTGTGGAAACCTCTGGGGCAGCACAGGCAGGAGTCAGCCCTCTATGGTCTGCACCCAGGCAAGGTTGGGGTTGGACACAGCCCACGGGCATCAGGTGGACACACCGGCCTGTGGGTGTGGGGCTCCAGCCCTTCAAGGTGGTGGTCAGAGGGCAGGGAGTCAGGCTCATCTTCACTTGCTCCTCTCATGGAAGAGAAAGAAATTTTGAGTGAAAACACAGCTGGACCGAGAAAAGCTTCAGAAAATTGGCTGTTTCATGTTTGGAAATAGCCCAGAGCAGCCAGAGGTGATGGTTTCCCAAGGCCTTCCAGCTGGAACATCAATACTGGTCTGCAAAGCTTTGGTCCCAGGTGGGGATGGAGCACTGGGTACAACAGGACATTGTTCCATGGGAGGGGATGGTCCAGGAATCAAGGATTTCCCTTTTCCCCCACGTATCACCCCTCAAAGTGTCCAAAGCCAGGCTGGCCAGGGCTTGGAGCAGCCTGGTCAAGTGGTGCACAGCCAGGAAGCCTCTGGACACATCCAGCTTTGTCAGGAAGGGAGGAGTAACCAGGACTGTTGTCTGAAGGCAGCGCCGGAGCTGCCGCTGTTCCCTGCGGATCAGGTTTAAATCCGCGTGCAGACAGCTGGCACGGCACAGCTCACCCCCAAAGCCACGCCTGGCTTAGCAGCCCCAGAGGGGCCTTGGCCCAAAAGTCATTAGAGAGGCTTTGGGGAGGGAGGGAGGGTTCACCACCGAGCCAAGGCACCAGCTGGTTTCACAGCCAGCGAGAAAGGAGAAGTTCCCTGGGAGTGTTCCCGGGAAGCTGAAGAAGTTGGTTTGTTCCACTCCAGCTCCACTCTGGGAATGCTCCTGGTGATGTTCTCCCTGCCCTGCACCCCCGAGGGGTGAACTGGGGGGGCTGCAGCCCTGCACTGGTGCAGTGGGGCAGCCCCAGCGTGGGATGGGGGTATGGGATGGCGAGTATGGGATGGGGAGTATGGGATGTAGGAAGGTGGGATAGAGGATGGGAGCTCTGGAATGGTGGGCTGTGGGATGAGGGGCTCTGGGCTTGTGAGCAGCTGCTGTTCCTTCCCCTGTGCAGCCCCAGCTCCAGCTGAGGGCTGAGATGCAGGACCCACATCTCTCCTCTCGCGAGGGGAGCACCACTGCCGTCACTGCACAGGGGCAGGGATGGCCCCGCTCAGCCCAGACCCTTTCCAGCCCCACCCTGTGCTCCCCCAGGCCTCAGCTGACGTGGGAGCCTTGGGTGGTCCCCCATGTGCCTCTGCAGAGCTGGGGGGGGAAGATGCAGCCCAGCTCCCTCCCCTGCACCTCCGGCTCTGTCCCAGCGAGGCACAGCCAGTGCTGAGAGAGCGGAAACATTGGGAAAACGTTAAACTTTTATGAATCTCCAAGTGGGCTCGGCGTGAACTCAACTCTGTGGGGTTAAATCCATCATTACTGGACACAAGCCAGTGTGTTTTCCACTAAAAGCAAACTCCTAATGGCTTTAAACTGAAAGAGAGCAGAGTGAGATGGGATATTGGAAGGAAATCTTTTCCAGTGAGGGTGGGGAGGCCCTGGCACAGGGTGCCCAGAGAAGCTGTGGCTGCCCCTGGATCCCTGGAAGGGTTCAAGGGCAGGTTGGAGCAGCCTGGGACAGTGGGAGGTGTCTCTGCCCAGGGCAGGGGGTGGAACAGGATGGCCTTTAGAGTCCCTTCCAACCCAAACCCTTCTGTGACTCCCCTCCCAGGGAATGGGGTTATCCCTATGCACAGGCCCTGTGGTGCCACAGGGTGCCAGGAGGGTTCTGGTGTTCCCGGGGCTCTGGGAGGCTGAGCCAAGGTCACAGAGCACGGCTGGGTCACCCAGCTCAGGGCAGCTCCTCGGGCTCTGCCTCTGCCCCCATTCCTGCAGCTCCCCAGGGTGAGTGAGCCCTCACTGCTCCTCAGGATCCCCATTTGAAAATGAAGGATAAAGGAGATGAGGGAAAGGCAGTGATTTGAATTAATTGCTGTTTGTAAAGTGTTTGAGGCCCTGGGGTGAAGGACACAGGGAGGGTGACTGTGAAGGTGCTGCTCAGCCAGCCCAGAGGGCTCTGGGTGCTGGGCAGGACAGGGAGATCCACTCGTGTGAGTCCCCATGGACAATCCCACAGTCCCACAGGACCCCATCCTGCTCAGTGATCCCCTGCAATGTGTTCACCCTCCCTAACTGCAGCCAACCGAGCCTTCCACCTGCCTGGGACACTCAGCTGCTGATGCTGCCCCTCCTCCTCCTCCTCCACCTCCTGCCCTTGGAGCCTTCTGAGTCCATGAGAGGACAAACCTTGACCCAAATTTCCCTGCCCAGCCTCCCCCAAGGCCAGCCCCTGGTGTTGCACCTCTCCATCCCCAGCAGGATCCCTCCCCATCCC
This sequence comes from Pitta sordida, assembly GCA_013390025.1. NCBI lineage: Eukaryota > Metazoa > Chordata > Aves > Passeriformes > Pittidae > Pitta > Pitta sordida. The sequence goes on from WEKX01006241.1 coordinate 367,707, forward strand.
GTGCCCGGAGCCGCTCCGTGATGGATGTGATTAATCTGAGCGGGGAGAGCAGCCGATCCTTCCGTGCTGCCTTTGAACCTCTGATCATTAATGGCTCCAGATGGGCACCATTTTTCCTTGTCACGCCACAGCTGGATCTGGAGAGAGCGGGATACAAGGCTGCTTCCCATGGCAAAACCCTCGAGAGCCCGGGCTCCAGAGGTCTGCCCACCTTTGGGAAAGGTCAGCAATATAAATAGCTGTTGCCAGGAGGTCCTCAGGCACGGAGCAGGAATGGAGATGGCTGTTCTGCTGCTCGAGTCGGGGTTTAACAGCCCTTTGCTGCCTGTTTTTGAACTCTCTTCCTGCTCTCTGCTCCTTCTCCTCCACCCCTCCCTCCCTCCCTTCCTCCCTCTCAGTTCAGTTTTTGAAGGGCTGCAATTCCTTTCCAGTTTTATTTCTCATTAAAAATAAATACCGTTGCTATAATTTACAGTGAGTTTAATTAGAAATGAGTTACGTGAGCTGAGCATTAGGACTTAATTGCTCGTTCCTAAAACAATTTCCTCATCTGAAACGTCCCCAGTTAATGATCATTCATTAAATAGGATTTGAGTCTCCAAAGTGGAGTTGGAAGGGCTGTGGATTCCCTCTGATGCTGCTGTGGCCAGTCCAGCTCTGGGCACGGAGCCCCCTGGACCATGATGGGAATGACCTCTAAACCTTCCCTCTGCAAATAACTCTGATTTTGGGGGCTGTGCTGCCGTGGGCACAGGAGCTGTGTGGGGTTGGATTTCCCTGGCCAGGAGCCACGTGCTGACACTCACACCTTCCACCTTCCTCCTGGGAGGTGGAACCCCCCCTGCTCCTCGGTGAGGGCAACCTGGGGGTTTTTGGGGGAAGGAGATGATTTTCAGGAGGAATGTTGGTTAATCAAAACCGAGCCGCTCGCAGGAAGCGTGGGGCGATGTCGCTGAGGTTGGTTTGTGCTTCACTTGCGCATTTTTATTCCAGAAAACTTCTAATCAAAACCACATCTGGGGAGAGCAGCCCTTCATCTGCCACCAGCCCCGTGCCCTCCCTGGGAGCTGGGATGGCAGCAAGGCCAGGAGGGCACAGGAGTGGCCAGGAGGGCACCGGCCTAGGCAGGACTTGTCCTTGGTCCCCGATGGGGCTGCAGCTCATGGGAGCCTCACCTGGCAGGGATGGGATGGGATGGGATGGATGTGAATGAACCCATGGAATGGGGTGGGATGGGTTGAGATAAGATGGAATGGGATGGGATGGAGCAGATGGGATGGGAGTGCTCTATTTTTTCTCAGTTTTGACCAGAAATTCCTGAAAAAAGTCAAGCCAAAACAAGCACATTCCTTAAAAAAAACCCAACAAGTTTTGACACCTCAGTGTTTTTCCAGGGAAACAAAAAATCCCCTTCACAACAAAACCAGCCTCAAACTCCCTCCACTCCGTTCTGCTGTCCCAGGAGCAGGGCAGAGCCAGTGGCTGGGTGGGCCCTCCAGGAGGGATCCAGGAGCGTGTCCTGGAGCACTGGGCACCACCTTGGTTGGTCCCCGATGCTTTTCCCAGGGAGAGGATGCAGCATCTGGCTCTGTGGCAGCTGTGGAGCTGCAGGGCTGAGCCTGGCCTGAGCTTCCAGGGCTCCCTGCAGCACCTCAGGGAGGCTCCTGGCAGCAGCAGGGGTGGCATTCCCAGCAGGAGGGATGGAGGGGTGGCATTCCCAGTGGGAGGGATGGCATTCCTGATGGGAGAGGTGGCATCCCTGGGCACACAAGGCCCTGCACATCCTGCAGCAGCACAGCACTGTCACTTAGCAACCAGGCAGCAATGACTAACCCTGCCTGGGGTGTCACACATCCCGTGTCACTGAGCCCTTTCCAAGGAAGTGCAGGATTTGAAGAGGGAGAGGAGGAGAGAGACACAAGGCCCTGGATAACCTTGAGCACATCACTGGATGGCTGGGACCCAAGGAGGCATGGGAGGGTGTCTGATTGCATCCAGCATCCATCAGCACATGGCTTTCGGGAATGGAGAGATATAAATAAGGGCAATGAAAGGTCCCAGTTCCAGGGAAAGGAAATTATTTCCTCCTCAAGTCATTCTGGTCACCATTATGCAAATAGTGGCCGGGCCAACACAGTCTCCTCAGAGGGAACGGGGAGTGGAGCCAGGGAAAGGGCTGCAGAGAGAGGGATGGAACCTGTGGAGTGGCACAGCCAGGGGACAGGGGGGATGGGCACGTGGGGGGGGCAGCCACTGGGGACGAAGGTATTGAGGGGTTCTGAGGGCGAGAGGAATTTTCCTGATGGTGCTGAAGAGAGGAGAGGAGAGGAAAAAGGGAAAAGAGGGAAAGAAGATAAAGGAGAGAAAGGAGGGGAAGGGAAAGCAAAAAAGAGAAAGGAAAAATAAAATAAAATAGTAAAGGGAAGGCAGCCCCCAATCATTTCCATGGGCCTCTGCTCCCCTCAGCCCCTCCCTGGCCAGACACTCCCGGGGGCTCAGGAGGCAGGGACAGTGAGAAGCCAAAGCTCTGTGCTGTGATGGTCCAAGGGCTTTGATCCCAAAGATTTGGGCCATGCAGGAGGTCATTGGGCTGAGCAGGGCCGGGATTCCTGGAGCTGTGTGACCCACAGAGCTTGGCTGGGCTCCCTCCTGCTCCCCTCCCTGCTCCCCTTCGCAGGCATTCGGCAGTAGCAGATAAATAAACGGACATCAATCATCAGAGCACGGCAGCGCGATCACCTTACGGGCCTCATTTCCTCTCCAAATACACAAGCTTAATTTCTATTTAGCTTTCCTTAAATTTTAATGTCTGCTTCGGACATAAATATTTTAGTGTTTGGAGAGGGACAAAGTGAGAGCGGGTGACAGCAGACACCACAAGGCTGTCTCTGCTGCAGAGCAGGAAACTGTCCATCTTCGTCCCAGCCTGGAGCTCAGGGACATCCAGGACCAGTGTCCCTCCTGACCTCAGGGCTGGGGGCCTCCAGCATCACCCCTGGAGCATCACTCTGCCCCTCTGGCACAGCCCTGAGTGTCCTGTGCCAGGGCAGTGACATCCTCAGACCACGGGGATGAGGGAGGCCGAACTCCTCCTGGGGCAGCAGCCGTGACCCCAGCCTGTGCCTCGCCTGCTGTGTTTATGCAGAGCTCTGAAAACTCATCTCAGAGATTCCTGGGGCTCCAGGCAGATGGTTCTGGAGGTCACCGACAGTTTATTTCCTTAGGGAATTTCACATTCCCTATAAGGAAAATTAAATATGGGGAGAGAAAAATGGCTCCCAAGCGCTTTCCTTCTTCCCCCGCTGGGTATGGAGCACTGGGCTGTGCTGCTGTGGTGGCACAGGGATCGCATGGAAATCCCTGTTCCCATGGGACACCCCAGCCAGGCTCCTGCATCGCTCCTGGTGTCACCTTGAGGACTTCTGCATGGCCCAGGGTTCACTCCCTGGGCACCAAACCACCGAGGACCCATCCAGCATCCCCAGCAGGGAGAGCCCAGCTGGACCATCCCAGGGCTGGCAGTGATTGATTTGTACTCACACACTCACCCACGGCCCCCCCCATCCCATCCCATCCCATCCCATCCCATCCCATCCCATCCCATCCCATCCCATCCCATCCCACATGTGTTCTCCCCCGTGGGAAGCAGGTGCAGCCGCCTATGGAATCCATATGGCGAGAGTTTAGTCTCACTTTGCTGCAGGATAAATCACAGCAGCAGGAGCAAAGCGAGAGAGGCAGAGCCAGCCAGGGCTGCTGCTTTGGAGGGTCTTAAATGAATGTTTCCAGGCCAAAACCTGCTCACCCCCTGCTCTGCTCCTGCTGTGATCTCAGGGAGGTTTTCTCTCTCAGTCCTGGGGGAAACACCAGCCTCCATCCTCGTGACAAATACTCTGAGCCCTTTGCCCAGAATCATGGAATCGCTGGGGCTGGAAAAATCCTGCAGGATCATCGAGTCCAGCCTGTGCCCCATCCCCCCCTTACCCCTGAGTGTCCTTGGACACCTCCAGGGATGGGGACTGCAAACCTCCCTGGGCAGCCCCTGCCAAGGCCTCACCACCCTTTCCATGGATGAATTCTTCCTGATGCCCAACCTGACCCTCCCCTGGCAGTGTCTTGGCTTCCCCTTGTCACGACTGCAGCACAGTTCAGGTCTCCCCCACTCCCACCTTGTGCATTTGGTGGCTGGTGGAAGGAATGTTTGAAAGAGAAGTGATTTGCACTGTGGGTTACCTGGGAGAGGAATCCCAGCACACACAGAGACCTCCAGCCACCCACCCCCGTCGGGAGAAACTCTCCTAGTGGTGCTGCTGGAGTGACCAGAGCCTGTGTTGGACATGGGGTGTAAATAAAGCACGTCAGCCAGGCTGGAGAAACTGATGGGGCACACCAGGACAGATTGTCTCCCTGAGCTATCAGCAAATTTAGGGATGAGGCTCATCTCCCACAGTGTGATAACAACCATCCACCCCGACCGTGACCCCTCCGGAAGAGCCTCCCAGACCCTGTTGTTCACGTATTCCCTCCTGCCCTCTTTCTCCATGTGATTATTTCCAGCCTAGCTTGGGTGTCTTTAACCCTTGGCCTCATGGCTTTACCCTCATCTCAGAGAACTTTATGGAATGAGATCCATACCCTTGCCCTTTTCAGCCCACAGAAAGCTCCTCGTGACCCGACAGAAATCCAAGAAATCAACAACTCTGGACGTTTGTAATAAGTCTGAATCCTTCCTAAACCCAGACACTCAGCACGAAGAGGGGTCAGTGATCCCCAAGCTCCTTCCCCTCTGCCTCCAGCCATCTGTCTGGCTGGATGATGGGAAGCAGATGAGACACACTTGGGACACCCGGCTGACTCCAGGTACGCTCATGGTTTGTGTCTCTGCTCAGGACTCTGCTCCAGGAGCTCCTGCCAGAGGAGACACAGACCTCCCAGCAGCTGTCCCACATCTCTCCTTCCTCCTGGGTTCCTCTTCTGGGAAGAAGCCAGGGGCTGGTGCATCAGGAGCAGGGAGTGGCCCCCAGCCTGTCAAAGGCTCATCTCCTGTGTACAGGTGTGGATGTCCTGGTGGGCACACATGTCCATGCAGGAAGGGTTCAGGGTGTCTCACTGAGCTCCCTGGAAGCCCCTCTGAGCCAGGACCCCTCTGCTGGAAGGGAGGGCTCAGTGATGCTGTTTAACCCCACACTGTCACACCGCAGGAACTGTCCCCCGGGATGCTCAGGGAAGGAGCTCAGCACATCCATCTGTCTTTACCTGGCCTGCAGGTAAAATCAACACTCCGCAGCGTCTCTATTCACTTGCTCCCGTAGATCCCGAGTCTCACACTCTCCCTCCCCCTGTCCCTCTGCCCCTCGCATCCCCATCCCTGAGCTCTGCTCCCCCCGCACGGAGCACAGCCGGGATGGAAACACCCGGGAGTGGAGTCCCAGAGGCTGCCAAAGCCCAGGAATAAGGGAACCCTGTTTGCTTTCTCCTTGTCCAGCCTGTGCAAATATTTACTGCCCTGGTGACCCGTGGAGACAGCACGGACAGCAGGATCCCAGACTGGGTGGGGTGGGAAGGGACCTTAAAGCTCATCCATCCCCCCCCTGCCACGGGCAGGGACACCTCCCACTGTCCCAGGCTGCTCCGACCTGCCCTGGGACACTTCCAGGGATCCAGGGGCAGCCACAGCTTCTCTGGGCACCCTGTGCCAGGGCCTGCCCACCCTCCCAGAGAAAAGTTTTCTCTAGTGATTTGTGGTTTGATCTTGGAGCAGAAAGTGGGACAGGAAAGCACAACCAGGCTCTCCTTTGCCCCCCCTGCCCTCCTGGTGGGTACTTAGCTCCGCGGTGATAATGGACAGAAAAGCGTTAATTGCCTCCCTCTGGCTTAGGAATGTTGAACTCAGCTGGCCCAGCTGGGATGTTCGGGGGGTGGGGGTGGGCCAGCTCAGGGCCTGCATTTAGGGCCAGGAGGGAGGGGTTGGCTGATTACCTGTGAGTCACTTCAGGCCTGGAACTCCCTGGGACCAGGGTCAGTGTGAGTGCTCTCAGACCAGTGACCTTGGCCTTCTGGAGAAGCTCTGTCTGATTTGTGCTTTGGGTTTGATTTTTCTGGGCTGCCCTGCAGCCAAGTTCCCTGATGGATGAGCGAGGCTGGGATGCATCTCCAGTGGTGACTGTGGCACCGCTGGAGGGGTGGATGTGTCTCCTCTGTCCTGGTAAGTCTGCCTGTGCTCTTTCTCCTGACCCTCTGTATTGCGTGTTTCTCTGTAATTTTCCTACCAGGGAGCTGGTAATACACGGAAATATGGAATGTCCTCCTTGCCCTTTCAGTGTCCCCAGTGCTGGCAAAGCTCCACATCCAGGCAGACCTGTGGCTGAACAGCTTCACTAACAGCTTTCTTTTGTAATATCTCAGCCCGGAGAAGTTAATTATCTCCAAATACTGAAAAGGGCAGATGGATTTTGTAGGATTTACTTGGCTGTGTAATTCTGGTGCCCCAGAGATGCTGTTTGGGCTGGCTGTGCTGAGTGACACACCATTGCACCCGGGTGCAAATGTCACCTCAGTGTGTGACTGTCCCCTTCTCCTGGGCTTTGCCCCGCGGGGAGCAGCGGCTCTCCCAGCCTGGGGATTTTTGGTGCTCCCAGTTCACGGTGGCCAGCGAAGGGAGGATCCTGGCAGCTCCACAGCTTCCACCCGTGGATTTAATGGCCAAAGTGTGGGAGTGGGAGCAGAGCTGCGAGCCCAGCCCTGGCTCGGGCTGACACACAAATGTCAGGGAAAGCCGCTGAGCACATCCCGGTCATTCCCGGCCTGAGGAGGAGTCCTGGCTCCAGCTGCCTGGAAGACGGCTCGTCCCAGCCCCTCTTTCATCACCGCGTTCCTTGAAATCCCGCCGGGGTTTGGGGGAGCTGTGCTAAAGCTCTGGCAGAGAAGCGGGGGGGTGAAGGTTTGCCCTCCCCGGGGGAGTGTGTTCCCCCTTCACTGCCGGAGCTGCCCCTGGCTCTGCCCTCCCTGCCCCAGTCCCCCCCAGCTGCCCTCCTCCAGTGGAATTAGGGACAGGGATTTGGGATGTGCTGCTCAGATCAGAGAGGAATTCTCCTTCACGGCTCCTCGGGCTTTGTTTGGGGTTAAATGTGCCATCGCGTTAGTTACCCGTGCGCTCAGCCCGGAGACTAAATGGAGATGAGACTAAATAGAGCTGTTCCTGCTGAACTGGCTTTAATCTCCATTTGTTTGCCAAGCACAGCCATCTCCCCACGCAGCGCCGGCTCTCGGAAGCTGTCGAGGTGGAGGTGACTGCTAAAAAGGAGACAGACACAGCGATTTTATTATTTTTGCGGGGCTTTAATGCAGGCCTGAACTTCAGGGGACCTTTGCAACACTCCACTTCTGTTCATAGGCAAAGGTTGACTCTTGTGTTCGGGGGAGTGCGGGTCAAACAGCTGAAGGGCCTGTCTTGGAGGGTTTGCCAAGTGTCGGAGTTGATTGGATCGGACTGGCGAGGGCAGTGACCGCAGTGCTTCCCCCCGGCCTCCAGCTGCTTTGACTTGCAATGCAAATGTTTTCTCCCGTCACCTCTTAATGATCCTTTCTCCCCTCGCGGGTGTATAATTTCGCCTGGAAGTCCCCGGTGAATGGTTTCCATCGCCGTTATTTGTCCCTTTCTCTCCAGCTCCTCTGGAATTGCAGACGGGCCGGGATGTGGGGAGGGAGCAGACTGAACTGCGGGGTTTCATCTGTCGAGAGAGCCGGAGTCCCTCCCGTGGGGCCGGCGGTGAGGAGATGAGGAGCCATCGGACCTGCGGGGACATGGAACCGTGGGCTGACAAGGGCTGCAGTTGGCAGAGTGGATTTTGCCCCAGCCCGTGAGCTCTGGGTGAGCAGCATCGCTCCCCGTGCCTGGGATGGAGGAGGAGAAAGGAATGCTTGGCTCGGAGCAGCCGGAGAGGAAGGGGAGAGCAAACGCTCTTCTGGGGGATACTATTGGAAAGACATCATAGAGGAGGAGTTCATAAATCCACGGGGCTCCTCGTGGCTGAGGCTCCGTTCATCTGCACATCAAAGGGAGCCGAGAGCCCCTCGGGAGGCTGCAGGAGTCGAGGGGAGAGGGGGTGGCTGAAGGACGGGGGCCCTGCGCATCACCCCCAAACACATGTGCTGCAAAACACCTCGGGGGCAGCAGGCAAGGGGGAAAACATCCCCTGCGGCCTGGGATGTGCCGCGTGTACCTGCAGGCGCCTGGAAGCTGCTCCCTGTGCTGGATGAGGGATGCTGGAGCCGGTCCGTGTCCCGGCGAGTGACACCGCCGAGCTCTTTGGCCGGGTCTGTCCCGCTGAGCTGCGGGAGCTGCAGGATCCCAGCCCCTGGCACTGGAGGGATCAGTTCACGTACTGCCAGCTCAGTTACACACCCGGCCCTGTGACATGTCACTCATGTGGTGTCTCCTCTCCCGGCCACTGCCTCGGGGTGCAAAGCAGCCCGGAGCTGCTGCCCCGGCAAGACGTGAGCTCAGCACATCTCCCCGCAGCTCGCTCCTCTGCTGGCCTCTGCCAGTTGCCCGCAGCGGAGCGAGCAGCTCTGGAAGGAAGGAAGGCTCTATAAATCAAGTGCTCACCCCGGAGATGGCTGTGCCTCGGAGCGCAGGGAATCGATTGCTGCCTGCCAAAGGTCAGGGCTCCAGCTTCTCACTTAGTCCCGACTCAGTCCCTACAAAGGCAACATCCCCCTTGAAGCAATCGCTGGGTATCGGCCGCTCTATAAATGCCACGGAACTGAGGGAAAGCCGAGCCCGGCTCTGAAGCTCGTGGAGCGCTTGGGGGATCCTTGGAAGCACATGGTCCTGGGCTGACTTCTGATTTCAGCAGCAAAGGGAAGAACAGAGGCTCGGATCACAAAGCAGGGAGGATTTTTTCTCTTTTTCAGCTCTTCTCCAGCCTGACTTCCTCCCTTTGACCGAGGAATCCCTGAGAAGTGCAGCGTTGCTCCGAGCTGTTTGGTCTGATCACCTCACAGGAGCTTTTCAGGGAATGGCTGGGGGGATTCAAAGCGGGAGGGAGTGCAGGAGACATTGGGGCTGCCCTCTGCATCCCCCTGCCTTGTTTCACTGCCTCCAGCCCTTTTTCCTTTGCCCCGAGGGGACAGCTCGCTGTGAGCTCCGGGATTGTCGCTGGAAATGCAGGAGGTGTCCCAGCCCCGCCGGCCTCGCTCGATCCCGCCACATAAATCACGGGGATTTCAAATTGATCGTTCTGGGATGTGGAAGAAAGTGGAGTGGGCGGATTTACCCCATTAGGGTGCATTGATCACCATTACTGCGTGTAATCAGGGTTAATCTCAGGATTAATTGGGGGGATTTGCCGATGGAAACGATCGGCAATTTGTGTTAGTTACCGCTCTATTCGCCTCTAATGGCTTAATCAGATTACAAATTAAAAGTGGCTTCTTCCAGAGGATCTCCCTGGACTCGAGGGGAGAGGCACGTCCAGAGCAGATGGATTGTGGCTCTGAGCTCAGGTGTCCCGGCAGGAGAAGGGAGGGAGAGCAGGAGGAGCAGCCGAGGGCTGCAGGGAGATCCAGCCCAGCCCAGCCCTGTCCTGCCCTGGCTGCTGGGACATGGGACAGGACAGCACAGGAGGAGCGGACACGGGTCTCTTTCCTTTCAGGATTTCTCCGGGGAGGAAAAGTCCATTTCACTTGTGCAAAGGACTTGTGCAAAGAGTGGAATCATTAAGGCTGGAAAAGACCTCAAAGATCGAGTCCAACCTTGTCACCACCTTGTCCCCCAGCCCAGAGCACTGAGTGTCACATCCGGCCCTTCCCTGGACACCTCCAGGGATGGGGACTCCAAACCTCCCTGGGCAGCCCCTGCCAAGGCCTCCCCATCCTTTCCATGGAGAAATTCTCCTGGTGTCACCTGTGAGAGCTGGGATGGGGGGCTCTGGGTATGCTGGCACCAGTAGAAGTGGATCTCAGGCTGGGAAAACATTTTTGGAGGGAGTAGGAGTCAGAGCAAACTATTAAGCAGTGATTCTGCAGCAAATAAATTAAGGCTGATGAGCTGAGACTGATTAAATGAATGACAGGAAGAGGTCCTGTCCTGGGAAGATTCATCAAGCAGGAGCTGAAAGCCTCTGAACTCCAGCAGTTCAGTAGATTACAGAGCCAGGAGGGTCTGTCCATGAATGTCAAGGCTGCAGGAGAGGAGTGTGGCAGGGGCAGCCATCACCTGGCACTCCGCCACCCCCAGAACTGGGAGAAATCACCAACTGTGCTCTCCTGTGAGCAGGTGAAAAATGCTCCTCTCTTCCTTGGAGATGCGTTCCCATCAATTCCCCTCGGCAGCCGGGGCTGGGGGGAGGTGGGGAGGGTTTGGTCTCCCCTCGCTCCGAATCTGTGCTGTATCGATTGAGGTTTGATACGTGACAGTCACAAGTGCTGGAAATCTATTTATTCAGCTATTTATAGAGACATTAGTGAACCTGAAGAAAAAAAAAAAGGAAAGTGAATGTTTCAAGTGGCTGCTGACAAGTTGGAGCAGTTTAATAAATCACTGGTAATAAACTGCTTCATGTGTGCTGAGAAATGCCACTGACTGCCCTAATAGGCCCTGGGTGATGAAACAGGCAACACTTGCAGCCCCCAGCTCCGTCTGGGGAGGTGGTTGATGTGTTCTGGCTGTTCCCTGCTGTCAGATCCTCACCAGGTGTGGCTGTGCTGGGATGTGCTCCCCAGACTGGGGGGGAAATCCGGAGGGGAATCTGTAACTCCCGGGGAGGGCATTTGTGCCAGGAGCTGCTCCTCATCCATTAGGAGCTGAGCCCATTCCTCATCCCTGGCCAGCACTCCCCCCTTCCCACAGCACCCTTATCTCCCACCCAGCTCAGCAAGGGCAAAGCCCTTTCCTAGGGAGTGTATCAGCAGCCATCCCTCTCAAAAATGCATCTCCTCTGGGATTAGGGAATGTTCCTCCCTGCTTTTAGCAAACCCAGCAGTGCCAGCTGCTGCTCCTCACTTCTTCTGGGCCTTTGAAATGCAGCAGCTCCAGCTGTGGCAGGACCTCAGAGGCCAAAGGACTTACATTTGTGCAGGGAAGAGGCAAATACCAAGGCTGGATTTACAAGGGCTCTGAAGGTGTGTTTGGATGAACAGGAGGGGGGTTAGAGGGGGTATTGGGAAGGAATCCTTCCCTGGGAGGGCAGTGAGGCCCTGGCACAGGGTGCCCAGAGAAGCTGTGGCTGCCCCTGGATCCCTGGAAGTGTCCAAGGGCAGGCTGGAGCAGCCTGGGACGGTGGGAGGTGTCCCTCTGGCCTTGCTGTGCCCGTGATATCCAGAGGAAAAAGGAAGGCTGTTTTTTTCCCCTGAGTTTTATATTTTTTCCTCTCTGACTTGGCTTAGAGTTATGGATCTGCAGAGCAGGCCTTGAAAGGGACCTGCTTAGGAAATGTCAGGCATTGTTCTATCCCAGAACATCCATATGGAAAGGTGGAAAAATCCCTGTTTGAGAGGATCTGACCTGTCTCTGAGCGCTGCTTTTGTTGCGCTCTCAGGCCATGTGGGGTTTTAGGAAGGCTTTGCAAACCATCACACACAGAGAATCTACTGCTTCTGAAATACCTTTCTTCATAAATGAAACATGAAAGGGCTGAGAGTGTCAGTTGGTGGTTCCTTATTTTTATTTGGATGCAAATTGAGGGTCCCAGTGCCACAGCACAAGAGGATCTGTGCAGATAAACATTGTTCCTGGGGAAGGCAGGGAGTTCTAAAAAACATAAAGACTATATTGGTTTTGGGCATCTTTTCATCTCCTCCTCGACATATGGGGTGTGTGAGAGCATCCTCCTCCAAGCCTTGGCTCCAAGGAGGCTCAGCTGTGCCGTGTTCCTGTGCCAGGTGTGATTCCCAAACCCCCTGGCTGGAGCAAGCACTGCTCTGCTATTTGTTTTTCACTGTTCCTTTATTAAAAAACTCCAGCTCCAGGCAGGATCTCTCTGTTCAGAGCCTTCCTCACCGAGAAATGGTTGAATATTGACTTCATGTGCTCCCACCTTTCTCTCTCCCGTGTGTTTCTGAGCGATCCTGCCTGGATCCGCACCCAAATCTCTGCTGCTCTCCCCTCGTCGTCGTCCTCCTCCTGCAAATAAACACCCGACAGCTCCCTGGTTTATCTCCCCACCTCTCCCAAACCCAACCGTGACTTGTCCCCACACGATCCTGGATGTGCCCTGGGGAAGAGGCTTTGCTGGGCAAACCCCCAAACCATCACTGACATTTGCTGCTGTGAGTGCCTCCAGAGTCACTCTGCCAGCTCAGAGCTTTGCTGTTTTCCAGGAGTTGTGTATCTGTTCCCTCTGAAGCTGCAGGATCCCCCCACCTTGTCCAAGTGCTTCACCTCTTCCCTGCCTCACAACAACCCGCGATTGTTCGTGGCACAGTGAGGGCAGAAGGTATTTTTCCTCCTTTGGCTGGAAGCGGCTCAGCACCTCTGGGATCATTTCCCAGCCCAGGAGCCCTGGGCCGGGCAGAGGAGCTGCCACCTTCCCCCTTCCTGGCTCAGCCACATGCTTTTCATGGTTCTGATTATCACTTTTTCCCTTTTGGAGGAGGTCTCAGAGAAAGTACTCAGCAACCAGTGTTGGTGCTTGGCAAGGCGACTGCAGGGCCCATCTGTTGCTCCTTACATCGTTAAGCTGCTCCCAGCTTCCCATGCCAGCCTGATTCCTGTTAAATGGAGCCTCCCCAGGTCACCGGAGCCAAGCAGCTCCTAAATTAGCCGAGACATTAATCAGGCCCCGTTTGGGTTAGTGCAGGGGGTCTGCGCCCTCACCCTCCCCTCCATAAATTAATCGGGTTTTTACATCTTCGAAGCCCCTCTGGAACCGTGTCCTGCGTGCCCTCCACCCCCTTGCCAGGCGCGGGTGACAGGCACACACAGCTTAACTGGCTGGCATGGGAAGGGGCCGACGTTAATGGGCTGCGTTTGGCGTGCGGGCTCCCGGTGCCTCCCAGGGATCTTATCAACCCCATCGCTGGGAGCGGCTGCCAGGGAGCTGGGGCTCCTTCCCCGCTCCTGCTGCTGCTGCTGCTGCTGAGGGAAATGTGGGCTGGCTCTGACGGGCCTTTGGCTGGGGAAGAGCAGCTTCACAGCCCAGCTGGCAACGCCCGCAGCCACTGCGGGAGGGATCGGAGGGATCCGCCGGCATCGCCTCCCGGTGGGTGGGATGGGACAGGATGGCATGACATGACATGGCATGGTATGGCATGGGAGAGGACACCGGGCTCCTGGGACAAGGAACTCCGGGATCCCCGCGGATGCTGCTCCGGGAAGGAGGAGGTGGGTGTAGATACCCCACCAGCCTCGGGGATGGTTAAGAGCCCCTGTCACCCTCATTCCTGTGCCTGAGGGGGAGGGAAGCGGTGGCACAGCTGGACTGTCACCTCCCAGAGGGGACAGGCTCTGGTTTCCCCACCAGGGCAGGGCCTGAGTGAGCAATTGTCTCCTGCCTTGCTCTTCCCCCTTCCCGGGGGTGCAGCCCCGTTTCGGCTTCATCCAGCCCGTACAACAGCCCGGTGCAAAGTGAGCTGTAATTCACCTCTGGGGAGCTGCGGGTCTGCGTGGAGATGTTGGGACTCTCAGTTTCAACAGCCAGTTAGTTAAAGAGACAAATTTAGCAGTTCCTGGTCCTGATTGTTTTCACATCCATCCCTTTACCTGATTAATTCTTAACTCATCTTCCTAACTCGCTGTGAAAGGCAGCAGCTGTCCCCTCTCTCCAAACAATTCCTTTTCCATCAGCGAGCAGTGCCTGCGCTGGGAGGAACAGGAGGTTTCTGGTGGCGTTAACAATAAAAAAAATAATTTGATGCCTTTTTTTATGACCTGGTTATGACTCTCGGCCTTCCCTGTATTTATTTAATTGGGGCCAAAAAGGCCCCACATGCCTCCCCGGTGCCATCAGTGATGCAGTACCGGTATCGGTGCCTGCATTTAATGGGATTTGAAGAGTTTTGCAAAGCAAAAGGATAACGCAGCGAGGGCTCGGGGTGATGCTCTGATGTGGATTTGCTCTTTGGGAACGTTTTCCCGTTGCTAATATCCATTGATCACCTCTGGAAGTGGCGGAGATTCTCTAATCCAAATGTGCTAAATCTTCCTTTACATTTTCTAAATTGAGCTCGTATTTTATTAAAATATTTTGGGCTGAAAAATGGAGAAGTCAGCAAATGAGAGGAAGAACACGGGCAGTACCTCGAGGTCCTGCGGGCGCTGCGGTTCCGCTGGGCTGGTTCCCAGCACAACCTTCCTGCCCCTCCCCGCTCACATCCACAGAACTGGGGGCAATTTGGAGCAAGGCCTCAACAGCTCGAACACGGGACGGTAATCGGGGTTTTTACACCTTTTTAGAAACGGGGCGATTTGGGAGAAAGGGGCTCTTAATGGCTCATAAAAGCTGTGAGCGACTTTCCCCTGCCCTGGAGGGGGGAGGGATGTCAGGAACGCCCGGCCCGGAGCGAAGGCGCTGCAGGGCTTGGCTTTGTCCTTGCTCGCCAGAGGATGTGCCCTGGCACCGGAGGCTGCGAGGGGACATTTTACAGCGAAGGTAAAGAGCACAGGTGGCTCTGAGAAGCTGTGGCTCCCCCGTCCCTGGAAATTCCAGGGTTGGACGGGGCTTGGAGCAGCCAGGGATAGCGGGAGGGGGGGCGGAACTGGATGAGCTTTAAGGTCCCTCCCAACCCAAACCACGCTGTGACTTTTCCGAGGAACTGAGCATCCCTCCATCCCTTGGAGGGACAGTCTGGCCTGATGTCATTGCCCGACGGATGACTTTAGTCCCAAAGCCCAGCTGTCCTGCCGGCAGAGCTGAACCCCCCCAGCTCCCTCCGAGACCTGCAGCCTCCCTGCCAGGGCCGGGAGGGCTCTTTCCCCGGGCACCCCTGGCACCGAGGATGTGACTGCCCAGCAAACCCCGAATGTCCCCTCTGCGGCCTCCCCGGGGAGGTGTTACCCCAGCCTGACTTCTCTGTGGGGAAGTTTAACAATATTCAGCTTCAGTTTTCTTTCCTGAACATGATCCCTTTGCTCTTTGCAGCCTCAGCCTCCTCCTCGTCAGTGTTTATGTTCTCCAGCTATTTGCAGGATGTTGTCATCCCTCCCTTTAGCTGCTGCTTCCTTGGAGTGGGCAGATGTAGCTTTTAAAACGTTCGTGCCTGGATTCCTGCAGCTCTGGATCAGCACAGCCTCCCCTCTCACCCTTCCCGGTGTCTCAGCATCCTTTGTGGTGCCGAGATGTTTAACCAACGTGCCACAACGGGGCTGGAGGCTGCTTGAACAGCCTTTCTGGAGAGGACTGGGAGCTGATTTCTAGGTTTCAGGAGCTGGATTGTGCTGTAGGATCATCTACCAAAGAAAAAGGTTTCCCCCATTGCTCCCCCTCACCCCGTGCCCTAACTGCAGGTTGACGGGACACTGCCGCTGCCCTGCAGCTGGAGGAGGCTCTGACTGGGATCTGGAGAGAGGCAGATTTATAAATTAAAGACTTGGAATTCAAGGCTTTTCCTGCTGCTGTGCACCGTCACCAGCTGTGCGTCAGGAACGTTTGGGAAGAGGATGGAGGGCTGCCCTGGGCTGGTGCAGGGCTGAGTGATGGGGGACTTGGTTTTGGTCACATCTTATTTTTGTCATTTCAGCCAAACCTCCCTGACGCTTGGTCCTGTGCCGTGGTGCAAGGAATCGACTGCCCAGCAGCGGACAAAGGCTCTGCTGAAGTTTGACTCGAGTTCATTGATTTGGGGAGCAAAGTTGTCTAAGTGACCGTTTTGTGAAAGACTCACACTGATCCAGCGGAAAAAAAAACCAGAGCAGAGGGCAAATCTCTCCCTTTCCCTCGACTTGTGCAATTAGGGAGGTTTTTCTTCCAAGGCTGGGTAATGTGGGGCCATCTGCCTTGGCTCCAGCTTTCCCATTCCCCAGCTCCTGGGTTTAATTGCACTTCCATTGGCAACTCCAGCAGTCCCTGCATGTGTTTTGAATGAAGTCCCCACTGCAGGCCGAGCACCTTGGTGTGATGGGCGATTAAACCCTTTCCAGCCCAGGGAGCGTTATCCCCTTTCCTTGCTCTGCCTGTTGCGTTTCCTGATATTCCCTCGGCTCCTCGTCTCTGGCAAAAGCCCCTCGTGGAGCCTTTTGTCTCCTCCCTTGATGAGATCCACGCCTTTGGGGACACCTTTTCCCCCTGAGCAGGACGGTCCCGGGGCTGCAGCAGCTCTGCCCAGTTTCCAGGGGCTTTGGGGGAATGAAGGAGGAGTTGAGGGAAGTTAAAAAAAAAAGAGCCGAAGAGAGGCAAGCAGGGTGAACTGAGCCCAGTGGTAAATCCATCCCCGGAGCTGCGGTGCAGGCAGGAAATGATCTCTTAACACCGTGCACCTGCATCCCGGGAAGAGCATCCAAAAGGGGCCCAGGCCGGCGGCAGGGCCCTCAGGAATGGCGCTCCCCACTCCAACTGCTGCGAGTTTTAAGAGTCCTTGGCCAGCTCCAGAGCTCGCTCAGCTCCTGGTTCCTGCCTCTCTGTGCCTCTGCCAGACGTGCTCTCCCTGCCCTCAGCCCGCGGTAAATGAGGCTGGTGCTGCTGGGAGGTATCAGGGGGCAGCTCTGGAAGCTGGAGCCAGTGGTGGGTTGGGATTTTGGGGTGCTGGGAGCACAAAAGCGGCTGTGGTTCAACGCCCAGAGCAAGGTTGGTGCCCTGTGAGAGTGATGCTGCTGAGGGGCTTTAACACCCAAATCCAGCCCGGACCCAGCAAACCTGGCATCTCCCAGCTCTCCCATGCCAAAGCTCCTTGGCAGGAAGAAATGAATAAATGTGCAGACAGATGAAAAAGGGCTTATTCTGAGGCTGGGATGTGGCACCCCGGAGCCTCCCTGGCATAACCCACACGGCAACAGGGCGCAAGTGGCTGAGAGGAGCATCATCAGGCCCCAAAGCAGCCGGGAGGAGGGTGGGAGTCCCTGTCCCTGCTCCCAGGGACACCCAGACGAGGCTGACGTGGCTGGCCCCGGTGCCACCCGAAGCACAGGTTGTTCCAGGTCTGCTGGCTCCGGAGTGACACAAATGAGAGCTTCCCTCAGGACCCGGCACTGAGGGTTTTCCCTGACCCTGGAGCATTTGATGTGACTTGAGAGGCTGGGAAATTGTGAGTAAAATCCCCCCGGAAAGGTGATCCCCAGTGGAGCCAGTTCACCCATCGGGGACAAACACACCCCCTTCCACTCACAGCGTTTCCAGGGGATTTCCCTTTTTTTCCTGCCACACTCGGTGTCCCTCCAAGCGGCTCCTGAGGGGTGAGCACACCTTGCCCCCACCTCGAGGGTTACACACAGGCTCCTGCCCCGGCTCAGGGCTGTGAGGACACGGCCAGGTCAGCGTTCCCCAACTCCCTGCGCTCACCTCCCCACCCTCCAGCTGAGGAGGAAGAAAGGGGTCAGGGCGTCTTTGGCAGCAGAGACCTAAAGCTTGGAAAAGCCTGAAAGCAATTGCCTGCAGCTGCTGCCGCGGCAGCCCCAGCCCGAGCCATGGCAGGACTGTTCGGATTCCAGAGGGATGGGAGAGGTGTTTTCTCCAGGCTCGCTTCCCCCTGCCCGCGGGGGGTCATAACGAGGCGATTGTGGGATTTAAATCCATGATGGTGGGATTAGGCGTTCCTTAGCCGAGACTGTTCCACATTCTTTCCCCCTGATTTGCCACTCTCCTTCCCCCACCAGAAACCAGCTCAGCTCAGCTCCCTCCCAGCTCCGGCGCTGGAAGTTTCCAGCCCAGGCTCAGCCCCGCGTCCTTCCCAGCGAATGTGCCTTGATTTAATGCTTTGATTTGAAAGTTATTTTTTACAATAAGGGAAGGATGGCCCATGCCAAAAAAAGCAGTTTCATAAAATGCTGAACATGACTTGCATTCTGTAATTGCAAACCTGAGAGACTCGGGGTAATTGACATTTTGGATGTATTGCAGAGTATCGTATTTAATCTTGAAAAGCAGGTTCCAGGCAAAGGAGGCAACTGCCAAGCCAAACTCAGACTCCTCGCCGGGCTCCTTCCATAACTCATTTTCAAATCTATCCAGCACAGTCCTGAACCTAAATGTTTACATTTTTGATTTACTAAGATAACATTCCTGGGTCACTGAAACTGTTTGTCAGGGAAGGGCTGGAGGAGACAGCAGGAATTAGTGATGCGGGACGTGTGAGGGGTGCTGGTGCTTCCCAGAATCCCAGAGCAGAGCCATAGAGGTTGGAAAAGGCATCCAGGGTCGTCTTGTCCACCCATGTCCCTCAGCCCAGAGCACCGAGTGCCACATCCAGTTGTCCTTTGGACACCTCCAGGGATGAGACTCCAAACGTCCCTGGGCAGCCCCTTCCAAGCCTGAGGGCCCTTCCAGTGAAGGAGAATGGAGCATTCCAGGGAGAGCTGTGTCCATATCCCGCAGTATGGATCTCTGTCCCTGCAGGTCCCCATCCTGTCTGGGGCAGGGAGGGAAAGTGCCCTGTTCTCAGAGGTGACACTTGGAGGTGGAGACGTGAGCGATGGGCTCGTGGGCTCCGTCCACCAGGGTGTGAAATTCCCCAGCAGTGGGACCAGACACAGCTGACATTCCCCAGGAGGGTGGGTGACTCAGTGCCTGTGGGTTTCTGTCACTGCCTGACTCCGTGCACGTGTAATTTTCTAAACGTGTGGGATGTGGCCGAGGCTGGGGAAGCGCGTCGGAAGCGGGAGCCAAACTTCCAAATGAACCCACGGCTTCTCCTTTGTCTCCAAACAGCTTCTGTAGCGTATCTGCCCCACATTACCGTGGTTTACAGCCCAGCTATAAACATTTGCTTCTGTTTGAAATACAACAAATATCAGCGGAAATCTGCTCCCTGCTCTCTGCGTCCCGGCAAAGGAGCCCAGGGAAGTGTTTCCAGGCCAGTCCCCTCCCTGCAAACCCGGTGTTTACATTGCTCCAGAGTTCGGTGGAGCAAACACTCATTTACAACGGTGCAAATGAAAAGAAAGCAGAAAACCCAGGAATGTCGGAGGGAATTGCAGCCCTGACCCTGGACATGGAGGTGCAGCTCTGAATGGCATCGGCTGAGTGACGTTGGTTTGGGATGAGCTGGGACTCGGTGATTGGAGCTGGACGGGGCTGGAGGTTTGAACTGCTCATCCTAAAGGTGTCCCAGAAGGGCTGCAGGGCCAGGAGTGGCTTCTCAAAGCCAGGAGCACCATGTCAGGCTTGTTATGTTTGTTGGAACCACTTCCAGGTGGTTCGGTGGTTCCAGGTGGTTGGGATAGTGCCGACTGGCCAGGATTCGGATGGTGGTGGGTTTGGGGCTGTGTGCTGGAAACAGGAGACTCACACAGTGCCTTGGCTTGGAAGGGGCTTTACAGCCATTCCAGTCCCACCCCCTGCCATGGCCAGGGACACCTTCCACTAGACCAGGTTGTTGCAAGTCCTGTCCAACCTGGCCTTGGACACTTCCAAGGATGGGCCATCCACAGCTGCTCTGGCTGACCCGTGCCAGGGCCTCCCCCCCTCACAGGGAAGGATGCCATCTCAACCCACCATGGCTTAAGGCCATCAATGTCCTTTGCCAGGGAGATGTGGGAGGAAGGAGCTGCCCTTTCCCTCTTCCAGGATGGGTTTCCCAGCAGCGCTTCCAGCCCAGTTTGGGAATGATCTGGGGGTCAAGCCTGGCATCACTAGGAAGGGATGATTATTTGCCCAGCTGCACATCTCTATTCATACCCTGCCTGTTGTTGTTCCCACTTTGCATATTCCATTGTGGGAGGGGACGGGGAGGGGGAGTGGGGGGAGCCATGGCCACGTCCCTGTTTTGGGGCCTTCAGCTGCTCCTCTCTGCCGGCAGCGGGAGCCCGGGGCTGTGGGGATGCTCACATCTGGTCCCCATTTGTGGACAATGGAGCACCAGCCCCTGGCTGCACACGGACGAGCTGTGACAGCTTGACAGCCTGCCCAGGAATTCAGACCCAAAGCCATCAGTGCTGCCTGAGCCAACGCTGCAGGGAGGGGGGGAATCCTAATTTCAAAGGGAGGGAAATAAAGAAGAGTTCCCTCTTCTTCTTTAATTTTTTGGGGATGAGCAGCATTACATCTGGGGAGAGGGTGTTTGGGAGGGGTACAGGAGCTGGGATGCTTTAAAGCAGGGCAGGGTTTCCTGGATGGTTCTTCAATCTCCCCTCACCCCTGAAGCAGCTGGACATGGCACACAGCTCTGTCCAGAGAGGCACCCTCCTGCTGCTCTTCATCCTCCTCCTGCTCCTCTTCATCCTCCTCCCCCCGGGCCCAGCAGCATCCCCAGGCCTTTGCTTGGGACTCTGCCCAAGCACCCGGGGTCCTGCTGTGGGAGGGATGAGGGCAGGAGGGGCTTCAGCTTCTCCAGCTCATTCTGGAAGAAAAATCTCTGCTCCTGCTTTCAACTGCCCTGCAGGACAAAGTTCTCCACCCACCCCATCCCACCCCTCAGGAACGGTGCAGTGTGCTGTGCTCTGTCCCTGCAGCAGGTGACAAGCTCCTGAGGCGGGTTTGTGACTCTTCAATCCTTCTTTTGGCTCAGGACATCTGCCCCAACCTCTTCCATGAGCTGCTCGCTCCATCCCCTTCCATACCACCCTGTCAAAAGTGAGCAGAGGCCTGGAGAAGGATGGGGAGAACATCCCTCCCTCCCGAGGATGCTCCGAGCTGCCTTCCCGCTCCTCAGCTCGTGCAGCTTCGCTTCACCTCCCTCATTCACCTCCCTCAGCAGGGCTGAGGCAGCCTGACAAAATACAAGGGACCTAAATTGCATTACCTGGCACTCCAGCTCGGGATCTGACCTTGGGGATTAATTAGATAAACAACCATCTTGTACAGAACCTTATATAAATGTACAGGCAAGGCACCATTAAGGATTTTGCTGTCACTAACCTAAGCCCTTAGTGATTTAATTAGACAATTACAGGGTGCTTGGGAATGCTCTTCTGGTAACCAGCGATATTAACACCATTTGTATTTATATTTAATGGCGTTGCAGAAGGGATTTTATTTATTCTTGTCTTTAAACTTCCAAAGAGGGAATTTTTCTCTGACTTCAGCAGCCTCTCGCAGGTGCTGTCACAAAGGTTGTGTCCCAGGGTCAGGACCCTTTCCCAGGGCTCCCTGGCAGGTGGGTGGTTCCTCGGGATGACACAGAACCTGCTGATCCCACAGGAGGAGCAGGAACTGGCACCTGACCCAGGTGAGGAGTGGGGAGTGCCCCGACATTCTGTGCAGACAGAAGGTTTGTGCACTGGTGTTTTGGATGGTGAAATCAATGGGAGGTTCAATAGCTGTGCAAGGAAGAGCAACCAGAGCACTCCCTGATCCTTGGCATATCACAAGGAGCAGGATATTTATTGGAAATGGGAAGGGAGGTGCTCAATAGATGAGTCAAACAAACCCCATCGTCCTTGCTCGGGTCCTTCACCCCCCGAATCACTGGGGGCTGTGCAGAGGCTCAGGGATATCAAACAAAACCCGGTGACTGGGGAGGGCCTTCAGCTCCCATCAGCTGCTGCCTCGTGTGGGATATGAGCTGAATTCCCTGCAGGAGGAAAGGCTTTGTTTCCCACACCAGCCGGGCGCCCTCTCTCCCTGCGCTCCTAAAGATGCCATCCTTGCAATCTCTGCCAATAATCGTGTTTTCACTGTATTACAGCCCCACTAATACAATTATGCCTAAATAATATGGATGAAGTGCAGCATAATTTGATTTGCCAACTAATGTTGGAGTCAAGTGTGTGGATTTTTTTCCTGTTTTCATGAATCTGCACTTGACTAACCCCACACCCATTCCCCTCTGCCCAGCCTGCAGAGGAACGTGGACACAGGGGAATGATCCATCAGAGGGGATGGATCCGGGCTTTTGAAAACGAGGATGTTTGTGTTGGTTTATGCATGGGAGGGTCGAGATCCTCTTGGGAACTCTAGGAGGCAGTGAGAGGGATTGTCTTGGATAATCAAAGACAATGAGGGAAAGTGGGGTCAATGATCCGTTCGACAAAAGCATAAGGCACATGATACACTGAGCAGCTCCAGAGTGTGCTGATGTGACAGGAGGCTGCTGCCAAGAGCCATCTGGCCAGAGGAGAGAGAGGCAGCACCAGCCTGTGAGTTGGCACCTTGGGGACAGGTGCCTCCACACCTGGAGCCTCCAGACACGGCGCGTTCCCTTCGCCTCGTCCACAGGCACAGGGGGGGATCAAACGGCCCAGAGACCCCTCTGCCTCTACAGGTATGGAAAACCTTTGGAACATAAAGAATAGACGTTCACGTGTGAGCCCTTCCAGGAGCTGACCGACTGGAGATGGCCTGGGGAGCTGCTGCAGGAGGATATTGCACAGAGCCACTCGGGGTCGGGGCTTTGGCACGTCGTGTTGCTCTTTTCCATTTGCAAAGGGCGAAAATATGAGAGCAGAGCTTGAAAAACCTGTGTAAACAAGAAATAAGAAAGGAAAAACAAAACTGCAGGGAACAGCTTCCTCCCATGTGCTTTTCTCTGCCCTTTTTAGGCAATTCTGCTGCTCGCCCTCAGCACCTCCCAGCTCCCCCTAAGCCCCAGTGTCCCAGCAAGCCAGGAACCAGTTCATGCTCGGGCTGCACCTGGGGATGATCTGATTTCCAGGGATATGGGGATCTCTTCATGAAAGCAGCCTGCAGCAGGGCCCAGGCTGTGCCAGCTCTGCCAGAAGAGGGGAGGGTATGGGGGGATATTTTGCAAGCCCTTGTTATTCCTTGTTTACCAGAAGATGACAAGTTTGGGGGTTGAAGGGAAAACCCAAATGGCTTTGGATGGATGCCCCAAGTTCAGAGCCCGCTTGCTCTGAGCAAGGACTGACTTCTCATTTCTTTGGAAGGGCTGATTCTGCTCCAGGCCACTCCTGCCCCCAGCCCAGGGAGCTGAGTCAGCAGCTGGGCTTAGGTGATGGCAAGGGAAACGCTGGGATGCTTGATATCAACCCTTTCTGCTCCCCCAGAGCCGTTCTCTTCTGCCCAGCCCAACTGCCCGTGGGGTCCTGCACTTGCTGGTGGTCTGAGGACACAGCTGCCCCCCCCAATTCTCACCTGTGGAGCCCTTCCAAGCCGGGCTGGGGTGGTTTTTCTGAAGGAGCAGAGCCCTGAGGCCCTGCGGCTGGGACTGTACTGACAGCCAGGCCAGGGGGACGGCTCTGCCAGCCGGGGACACCCAGAACCCTCAGCCGCTGTCCTGGGCTGCTCCTCGTGCTCAGCAGGAGAGGAGGGGGCAGTGGAACAGCTCAGTGGGGCCCTGGAACTCCCCAGGGCTCCCAATGGGGTTGGTGGAATGAGCCAGAACCCCCTGGTCCTCTCCTGTGTGCACAGCCAAACCCCTGCACGGCTCCCCAGGCCTGGCACCTCATCTGGGGGCTCCAGGGAAGGCTGGAGGGGGATCATGAGCTGCACTCCAAGCCAAGGGGATGGAGGCACCAGTGTTGTCCCCCTGCCAGGAACAAACCTCTCCCTCCATGGCAGCCGCTGTCCCTTCCATCTTCCTCCTGGCAGCCAAGTTGTTAATAAGCTTCCTTTAGCCCTGAGTCCATCTAAATTACTATTTTAAAACAACTACAGATGTGCTAAATTGGCTCAGCATAATAGGATGAGATGGAGAATAAAGGTTCCCCCAATGGGCTGTCGCCAGCACAGGTAATTTATTACCTGGGTGGCTAATTATACGCTTCTCAGCTTTCTAGGGTGAAAACATCTTGATATTTCCTAGTTAAGGAGCCCTGACACAAGTGAAATGACCAGACATGTGAATAGGAAACACGGTGATTAAGTACCTGAGAGATGAAGAATGCGAAGGAAAAGGCATTCTGCAGCCAGAAAAAATGAACTGTGTGATTTCCCCCAGCACCCTCGGGGAGAGGGGAAGGGCTGGACCCCTCCCAACGCTTTCTGCAGGAAAACTGCAGCTAACTGAATTCCAGGCTGGGGGGAAAAACTCAAACGAGAGAGAGGAGAAACAGTTCCCCGAGTTGTGCGTATGCACTCGGGAGCTTTGGGGCTGGTGGGGTGGGAGGAGGAAGGGCCGGGGTTCTCCCTCCTGCTCAGCACCCCCCGGGCCCAGCAGCATCCCAACCTGGCCTTGAGCTCATGGTCCTCTCCAGGCAACCAGAAGAAGCTCAGGATGAGAACCCCGGGATGAGAAGCTCCCTCATGGCCCCCACCCCAGGGAACCCCCCCTGCCTCCTCAGCACCCTGCGGAACCATCTGCTTCCCCCGGTTATCCCGAGCAGTGCAGGTAAGGAACACATACCCATTATCCCCCTGTTCATTATTTGATGACAAAGTGCAATGTTTGCTTAGTGGATGCGTTTGAGACAAGGTATCTTATGAAATACACGCTCTGTGAACACGCCAAATAGGCCAATTTTCACAGTGCTTAAAATCTACGGCCTGAGGCGAAGCCTACCCAGGGAAAAGCTGCCTGTGGAAGTGCTGTGTCCCATCCAGGGAAAAGCTGCCTGTGGAAGTGCTGTGTCCCATCCAGGGAAAAGCTGCCTGTGGAAGTGCTGTGTCCCACCCAGGGAAAAGCTGCCTGTGGAAGTGCTGTGTCCCACCCAGGGAAAAGCTGCCTGTGGAAGTGCCTGGCTCAGCCCTCGGCCCCCAGGCACAGCACAGGAGCCAGGCAGTGCTGGGTGTTCATGGGGGGTTGGCAACAGAAGGGCCAACTAAAACTCTGGAAAAGAGTTTGTTTTTCCCTGGGCAGGCTGGAGTGGTTGGATCGGGCTGGCTGGGTGGCCTGTCCCTCACACTGCTCGTGGTGGCAGCTGGAGGTGACCGGACCGTGTCCCAGGACTGGTCTCTGCCCTCTCCTCTCTTTCCAACAGCAGCAGGGACAGGACTGACACCACCCGAGCCCCAGCCCATCCCGGGGTCTCTGCAGCCCCGCAGCAGCACCAGCCGCTGTTTTTCTTGCAGTTCCCTTTGTTTCCCCTCGTGCAGCAGGTCAGGCTGGGGCTGGGGGCTGCCTTGGGTGGATGCAGCCCCAGGGGTGCCCGGGATGTGGAGCGTGGAGACATTGGATAGTCTGCACTGAAGAGCACATAATCCAACCCCGCTGCCACGGGCAGGGGCATCTCCCACTAGAGCAAGGTGGTCCAAGCCCTGACCTCGAGCACTTCCAGGGATGGGAATCCACGCTGGGAATCGCAGCTACTGTGGAACACAGAAATTCTGAGCATTCTCCAGAAGTCCCCTGGTTCTGCCTGACCCGCGGGGCTGTGCTGACCGGGGCTGTCCCCGGCAAGGTGAGTGCTGGTGACACAGGGAGAGGCAGAGAACGAGGTGTCTGTGCGATGAAAGGGGCCTCATTCCCAGGGATGAAAGGCAGAGACGTGTGTGCGTGTCTCTGGGCTCCGAAACATCATCTCCCAAAGCTCGGGGTTTAGGCTTCTTTATCCTTCGACTTCTTCCTTAATGAGAAATTAATTAGCCTTGTAGTTCCTGCTTGGGAACTTGTAAACACGCAGCAGCGGTGCCCGTCCTCCCCCCACCTGGGCCCGTCCCACCCCCCCTTCCCTGGAGTCCAGGATATCTGACAAAACCTCTCCAGAACAAAGCGTGCGGCTAATTCAGGGAATTATCAGGAAGCTGTAGCGGGGCTGAGATAATCGGCCGTAAATAGCAGCCTGATTGCTCTTCCCCCAGAGCTCTCGGGGCTCCCTCCAGCCCCCGCGGCAGCTCCGGGACCCCCGGGGCCGGCAGGTGATGGGGTGTGGGATGGTGCTGCTGGCTCCGTTACCCCGCTTTGGGGGAAAAAGGAAAATCAGTGATGGGTCCTGAGTGCCGTGACCTCCCTGCCATGGTCTCCTCCCACCTGGCACCCCTGAGCCACCTCGTGCTCTGAGTGCCCCTTGATGGTCACAGGCACCAGGAGTGGAAGGTCAGCTCTGCAGTCCTTCCCCCGGTACAACCTCGGAGACATCCGTAGGGGCTGTTCCAGGGCTCTGTTGGTTCATCCCATCCCCAGCCCTCCTCCAGACCCCCCGGGACCACCCTGATCCCCATCCCAGGGATGGGCTCTGCCAGCAGCCACAGAGAGCTGGCAGTGCCTGATGATGGAGCTGAGCACCCCTGGGAATGCAGCCAGACCATGGGAATGGGCAGGACCTGTGAGCAGGATGTGCTCCAAGGGCAGCCAGGGAGGTGGCAAAAGAGGTGGGGACAGGGCTCATCCCAGTGGATCCCACTGCACTGGACATGGGACTGTAGCACGGAGCAGGGGAACATTCATCTTTGCGACAGGACCCAATTTGTTCTCATTAAAATATTATTTTTCATAATGGAGAAGTTTAATTGGCAGGAAAATCATGTGATTAATTGTTGCACGTTCAAGAGACAAGTGTCCTGAGGCCACAGGGCAGCAAAGAGCACGTGTCAGGAATAAACCTCACCATGGGACAGTGGTGGGGCACAGCCCTGCTCGCACCCAGCCCAGCAGGATGGGCCCTGGCTCCAGAGCCCTGGGTTTGATCCACTCCAGCACAAAAACCAGGCTGCTTTGCCCCAAAATCTCTGTTCTGCCCTGTGCTGTGTCCAGGGATGCAGCCCTGGAGCCGAACTTCCCTGTGCCCTGGCACTTTCCTGGGTGACCATTGCAAGCATTTCCTGCCCAGAGGATGGCTGGATTCTGCCGCGAGGGGGTTTGGTGATGGGGGAAGTTTTCTGCAAGTGTCATCCCTTCCCCCTCCGCTGCTCAGAGGATGGGACAGAAATGGTTTGTCTCATTTCCTCGTGGAGGAAATGTGCTGTTCCAAAGAGGACTTGTAGCTACTTCAGCAGTGACTCATTACTTTGTGTATAAGCTAAACAGTGGAGCATAATCATAAATAAATAAAACTGGCTTCATAAACTGGAAATTAAATACATCCCGTCCTTGTTCACAGTGCTCCGTGATTCATGCTGCTGCTTCCTACTTCAGTTTTTATTTTAAACCGTGTTTTGCAGCTTTGTAGAGCTCTTTGTGCCTTTTATCCACCCTGCAGCTTTCATTTGCCCTGTGATTCTGCTCGAGGAACATTGTTTGCCCATGTGTTTGATATGAATGACATCCCGCCCTCGTGTTCCTTCTCCTTGTGCTGTGTCCTTGCAGGGCTGGAGGCTGTGACAGGCGTGAAGGCGCTGGGCTGGAGGCTGTGGAACATTCTGGGTTCACCGGGTCACCTCCTCCATCTCCACGGGAGGCTGAGAAAACGCTGCCTGGAGCCCGAGCCAGAGCTGGGATCTGTGCTCACGCCTGGCTGACACAGGGTCCTGCTGGAGCCACTGGTCCCACCTATTGCTCAGCCCAGCCCCTCTCCCCTCCTCCCTGCAGCAGCAGGAAGGTTTGAGCAGGGTCAGGCACTCAGAACAGAACAGAATCACGGAAATACGGAATGATTGTGGTTGCAAGGGACCTTACAGACCCCCTGAGATGAACAGGGACACCTTCACGATCCCAGGCTGCTCCAAGCCCTGCCCAACCTGGCCTTGAGCACTTCCAGGGATGGGACAACTCCGGCTTCTCTGGGCAACCTGTGCCAGGGCCTCCCCACCCTCATCAAACCTTATTCAAGATCAGATCTCATCAAATATTAATTTTTTTCTCACCAGGGTGATTTCCAGCTGGGTCAGTTCCCCAGCCTGACTCCCAAGGACCATAGGGACAAGCAGCTGAGACCACAGTGCCACCACAAGGGATTTATCACCTGAAGGAAAAGGTGGGGAACTGTCAAAACTGCTGCCCGAAGCCCGTGACCACCTGCCCTGGGTTCCCCCCTGCCCTGGGGTCTGTCCTGCCCTGGGCTCCCCTTTGCCCTGCCCTGGGCATCCCCTGCAGGAGTGTAAATCTCTTGCACATACAGAGAGGTGAGAAGGTGCCTTGTACCCCGGTCTGCCCCATCCTCCTCCTCAGTGCCAACAGGATCGAGGCCCTGGATCAGACCAAACCCGACAGGCTCACCCTGCCTGACCTGTCCCGAGTTTGGCATTTCATGTTGGAACTGGCTGGGGCTCCGAGACAAGCAGGCAAACACAGGGAGCTTGTCCCTCCCAGCTGTCCCTCATGTGAGCCCTGTGGCAGGAGTGACTGGCTCCCAGGGCTGTGCTCCAGAGCAGCAATTGGGATATTTTGGCTCCTAATCCTCCCCCTCTGCGCGGCTCCTGGGTGTCTGGGCTGGCTGTGGAGCCCTTGGCTACCGGCAGCTCCAGAGGGCTCTGGGGGCTGGCTGGGTGAGGAGGTCAGCACAGGCATCTGGGGTCACCTTAGGGTTACCCTGCCCCTCATTTGGGCGAGGAAAAATGAGTCTGGCTCTCCTCAGCCCCGGGGTGTGGGGAGGTGGAGCAGGGAGGAGGGGGCTGAGTGCTCTGTGAACCTTTGGTGTCTTTTTCCAGGTGGGATATCCCTCTCTGCCACAGTTTGGGCTGAGGCTGAGACCTGGGAAGAGCAAGGCTGGTCTCCCATGGGCAGCAGTGCCCAAAGCCTCAGTGCACCCCAGGGCTGAGCTGGCAGAAGGGCCCAGGTGGTGGATGTGTCCCCTCAGCACTGCCCACCTACCTCTTGCCTTTTATTTGATCACAGATGCCCTATTTTAGCAGCAGCAAGAGGAGGCAGAAGGTGCCACAGGAGCCCCTTAAATCCAGGTATTTTCCCCTGGCTGCGCTATTCCTGTGTCATACCCATAACCACCAAGCACTGGGTTCATCTGTTCCCTAAAGCTGAGCCTGCTGAGGCCAGATCCTCCCGGAGACTCCAGTCTGTCAGGAGCCCTCAGAGACTTCGGTGCTGCTGGTCCAAGTCTCCTTCTGTTAAATCCCTGCCGTTGCCTGTGTTGGCCGAGCTCAGCTGCTGGCCCTGCTCCCTGGGCAGCCAGGCTGCAACACGTCAAACACGAACCGTAACTGTTTTTCCAGCTGTCTGGAGCTCTCCAACCGTAAAACACACACCAGTGTTACACCTCCCCACCTTGCCAAGGAGATGCCAGGGGTGCTGGGATTGGTGGATTTTTCTTTTTATTTAAAAGATGGTTTATAGACCTTGGAGGAAAGCCCTGACGGGGCGGTGCTTCTGCAGGAGCTGCTGCCTGTGGCTGCTCCCCAGGTTGGGTGGGTGTCACCCCTTCACAAAGGCAGGACAAGGCAAGTGAGACCCTTCCCACCTGCAGCTCCAGCTCGTGCCTCTCTGGGGCCATGAATGACCAAATCACAGAATGGTTTGGGCTGGAAAGGACCTTAAAGCTCATCCAGTTCCACCCCCTGTCATGGGCAGGGACACCTCCCACTGTCCCAGGCTGCTCCAGCCTGGCCTTGGACACTCCCAGGGATCCAGGGGCAGCCACAGCTTCTCTGGGCACCCTGTGCCAGGGCCTGCCCACCCTCACAGTGTTCAGTGGGTCTTCAGATGGGAAGGTGGAACAACCCCAGGGATTGGATTCAGAGCCTGCTGTCCCTGCAGCAGCACTGGAGATGCCTGAATTTCCCAGCCAACGCCAGCCGGGAGCTGAAGGCCAATTTTGGGTGGGGTGGTGAGTTATCTGGGCCAGTCTGAAACCAATTTGTGTCTGCCTTTGAACCCGGTTCCTCTCCGAGATGGTTTGGACTAGCTCTGATCCTAAAGGGAACAGCAGGCAGAGCAGACTAAACATGCAATATTAACTAGCAAGTGCTAATATGACAGCCCTTAAACACGAGCTCTCTCCTGCCTCTGGAGCAGCTGGAAGTGGGGCTGTGCTCCCGCTGCCGGATCCCGGCGCTACCGAGAGCCACTCGGGCTGCACGTGCACACATCAAATCCCTGGGATGAAGAAGAAGTTCAGTTTCCTGCCGCCAATCTTTCTGCCGTTTCATCTTCTGCCTCTGCTCTCGGCCGAGGTGGGCTGAGGTCCTTTTCCCTGCGGAGCTGTGGGAAGGGGAAGGGTGGCTGTGCTGCTCTCTGGCTCTGCGAAGGCGCTTGGCAGATGTTGGCAGGGAGGCTTCCCCCCCGTCCTGCTGGAAAATTAAAGAAATCTTATTTTATTTTGGGATGAATCCAGGACGCTTTGAAGTCCTGGAAAGGATCTGCTGGCCAGGCAAAGCCTTCTCTCCCCTCTCTCTCCCAGAATTTCAAGTGTGTAGCATTGGGATAAATCCAAGAGAGGGCTCCTGGGCAGCCACAGCGAAGGGAAGCAGATGCAGAGCACCCTGGCTCAGGCCACAGGTTTGTCCAGCTGTGCTGGGGGACAGCAGAGACAGGGAGGTGGCAGTGCAAGAAATCACCCAGAGCGGTTTGAAAGGGAACCCCTGGGCCTGATCCCTGTTTACCTCACACCCGTGCTGCACTTCACTCCCATCTCACTGTCCCTCGCGCTTCTCAGGGGAAAACGGGCAAACATCAACCGGAGCAGGGCAGGAATGAGCCATCCCAGGGACATCCCTCGGCAGGATCCCCCTCACGCCGCCACTGGGACCTTGGGATGGTGGCACGGGTGGCCCCGAGTCCTTGTCCTTATCTGCCGAGCTCCTCCTCTTCCCTGGAGCCTCTTGCTTATCGCCTTTGAAGCAAACCTTCCACTTGACTTCCCTCTGCCATCTGTAGCGTCGGCATTGCAGGAACGCCTTACAAAGGGGCCGGGGGTGTTGGGGACACCATCAGCCCCCAGCCCCTTCCCCTGCCTGGCTCCCACCCCTGCACCCCGCGGGCTCCACTTGGGCTCGGTGCTGGGAAGGGAGCTGGGGCCCTCTCCTGGTGCTCCCCAACCCCTGCTCTCACCTCCTCCACCAGCTTTTGGTCTCTCTCCTTTCCTCTCTGTCTCTCTCCAGCTGAAGGAATTTTTTGGGTGTTCCTCTGAGGCTTTCAGGGGGAAGCAGCATCCTGGCTCTGTGCCCGGGGAGCTGTGGGACCGCAGTGGCTCCATCCCAACAGGCAGGGCAGCCTGTCTCTACAAAGGGGCTCTTGCTGGCACAAGGAGCAGCCAGCCCTGAGGGCAGGAATGAGCTGTGCTGTGGCCAGAGGAGCTGAGCCCCTCCGAGACCCCCAGAGCCCCCCCACAGCCTGGCTCCGGCATCCCGCTCCCTGCACCGCCAGGATTTGCACCTTAGGAACAAAGCAATGGGAAGGCAGATGGATGATGTATTTGTCAAAGTGTTTTCATGAGAAAAACCTTCAAACACCGGGTTTCTGGTTCTGCTTCCGCCGTCCCAGCAGTGCAGCCTTCTGGACAGAGGTTTAAAATCCTCCTGGAGACATTCCCATCATCCAGCAATTCCCCCAGACACATGTTGTTACATATTTCTTTGTTCTGAGCTTTTACGTTTCCTGCAGCCTCTCGAGTGCCTGAGCACCGGCCACTTAGTCCCTGCCATGGGAGCCTTGTTTCTGTGTCACTTAACGCTGCAAGTGCTGTGAAAAATGAGGAATGTTCTGTGATGTTCCAGGGCAGAGGGGCCCTGCACTGATCACGGATTATTAAGGCTGGAAGGAACCAGCTCACCTGCTCCACTTTATCCTCCACATCAGGCCGGTAAACCATCCTTGTCAGATGTGTGCTTAGCCTTATCCTTGGATATCTCCGGGGAAAGCAATTCAGCGGCGTTCCACTGGCTGAACTCTAGTTAGAGTTATAAAGGTTCCTCTAATGTTTAACTTTAATTTTCTCTACTGCAACATAACACCACTATGGCTGGTTTGAGCTCCTCGATGGCTCTTTTCCCCTAAGCCCCCATTTAGAGGAGCCAGGGAAGGATTGGGATGAACTGACTCACGGCTGGGCTGCGACACACTCCAGCCAATTCCCTCTAATAGGAGTTAAGGTAGGCAGAGTTTATGGGATCAGAGCAGGTTTTAAATGGGCTTAGGCAACACTCAAATGTCCTCTCGTGAAATGAGCTGGGCTGGGGAGCTGCTGCCTCTTGCACGGGGCTCAGGGGATGAGGATGAAGTGCCCCCCCCGAGGGGCACACAGAGAGCCCCCAGGCTCACCAGCTGGGTCATTGGCATGAAACTGATTATTCAACAATATTTTTTTTCCCTCACTGAGTGATGGTAACAAATCACTTTTGTCCACTCAGGGCCCATTTGTGAACAATTTGACCCCAGAATGTGGCAGTGGAAGTTCCAGCAGCTTCCCTGGGTAAGTCACACTCCGTGTTTCCCGTCGCCTGTGGGTGAAGGCTGAGGTTGGGAGTGTGTGTATTGGTGCTCATCGACCTGAAATGAGTTTCCCATGGATATTCTCTAATATTTACTAAATATCCTCTAATATTTACTAAAGTTTCACAGTTCCCTGAACCCTCCTGGCTAACAAAGGCAAACCCAGGACACTGGGCAGGGGCCGGGCTGCTGTTTTGAGGACTTGACTCCACACAATATTTGTTTCATGTTATTTATCAAACTTAATTTACAACGTGGGACGCTTTATTTATTTATTTTCTAAGCACACCCTCTCTCCCTTGCAAATCTTGTGGTTCTATCAGGATTGAACTTCTGCTGTTTTGTTTTAGCCAGGATTCTTTTATAAAAATGTGGTTAAACTGTTTTCATTTCAGAAGAAGAGCTGTTGCAAATGGATGAAGGAAACTTGCTCTGACTCTCCCTGCGAACATTCTCCTTTGGGCAGAGATTAAACACGGGGAATTTCAGTCTAAAATGCAAATGCTTTGGACGTTTTGGAGAGTGAGAAAACAGGGTTTTCCTGAGCAGAGGTTTGGGGGTTTACGGAGGTGCTGCTGCAGGGAGGGTCACCCTGGGGAGCTGTGTCACCCTCTGTCACCCTCCTGAGGCCCAGGGGATGGGGCCGGGTTTCCTCAGCAGCCGCTCCCATGGGATATTTCAGATTTGCTGCTGCAAAGGCCAGGGGAGCAGCTGGCAGGGGGGTGGGGGACAGGGGGAGACCCCTCGGTGGGGTTTGGGGTGGATCCACAGCAGGACACAGCCTGCAGGAGGGAATTCAGGAGGACATTCCTCCCTGGGAGGGTGGGCAGGCCCTGGCACAGGGTGCCCAGAGAAGCTGTGACTGCCCCTGGATCCCTGGCAGTGTCCCAGGGCAGGCTGGAGCAGCCTGGGACAGTGGGAGGTGTCCCTGCCCATGGCAGGGGTGGCACTGGATGGGGTGTAAGATCCCCCCCAACCCAACCCAGGTCTAGTGGAAGGTGTGAGGTGGCTGCCAGTGCCTCGGCAGAGCCCTGGGCTGCTGCTGGGTTTAGGAAGGAGCAGCAGGGGATTGCAGTGAGAGCTGCTCTGGGAAATCCCTGCAGAGCCTGACAGCAGATTTGCACTGTGAAAAATTTACATCTCCCGCTAAGAACTCAATTTTCATAGGAGATAATGAAATGCGACCCGGATAACAGAGTGAGATTCTTACAGGATGGTGGGGTTTTTTTTCCCTTCTTAAAAAATATTTGCTCCTCTCACTTAATTCCTGCTCAGCATCTTCGGCAGTTCCCGACGGCTGCACTTGGACAAGGATCCTCAAAGCACTCGTAAATGTTCCCAGGTGAGGCCAAGGTGGGAATCTCAGCCTCTACCTTCAGTTATTAACAAACCTCTGGGTGAACATGGTTGTTCCCAGTTGCCTGGCCCTGGAGGGGCTGCACCCACTTACTGCCACCCCAGAGGCTCCCAGTGGGACGAAGGGATGTCACAGGGCAGGGCTGGAATCCAGCAGGTATCATGGAAAGGCGTGGGAGCGGGGAGGATCAGAAGGTATTTCCAGCAGAGCTGTGAGGGCAATTCTCTCCCACCCACGGGCTCTCTTAAGCCCTCACCTGTCAATCAGCCCCTTATTTACATGAAGCCTAAATCCACTTGCAGCTTCTTTAAATAAAATGGGAACACGCACCTTCCCGTAGCGAAACATATTACAGCAGTTTGTCACAGCATCATCCAGGAGGTATTAATTCCCAAATCATTTTATGACATGTTTTATCATAAGTTATTAAAGCAGGGAGCTGCGTTGGGCAATCATTTGATAAACTGAGCCATAATTTAACACGCTCCTCCGTCATATTAGCAAGGAACAAGATTTATTTTCTCAGTGCAACTTTAATTATGGCCAAGGCACGCAGGGGATCGGGGCGGCTGAACCCTGGGGGTTATTGATGTCTCTGTGCAGCACCTTGGGGCGAGGCACGGGACCTTCCCAGGGCCGCTGACTCACCTGTGGTCGGCGTGCCTGGCTCCAGCTCTGACCTTGGCATCGGGGCTCAGAAAGGTTGTTGTGGTGTTGTAGTTGGATGTGGAGCACGGGGAGGATCGTGCCAAGCCTGGCTGGCTGCCGGGATGGGATGCCCTGGGGGAAGCCGAGCCCTCCTCCCTCCCCAGCGCTGCACTGGGACTTTCCCAACAGGCAGCAGGGTGGCCCCAGATCCCGGCTCAGCTGAGGAACTCGGAGTTGCCCAACGTTTGGTTCCCTGCAATCTGGTCACTTGGTGTCTCATTGAACTGAGAAAACCAGAAAAGTCTGTCCTTGCTCCAGCCCTGTGTCCCCAGAGACGGGAATCTTTGCCTCAGCCTTGGCTCTGCCCAGTGGCTCTCAGCACTTCCTCTGCAGCTGGGAATTCTCCACGACCCCTGTGGACCAAAGGACCCACCACTGCCTGCTCCAGACCGTGCTTGGCAGCTCAGGTGGCCCTTGGAGGATGTGGGATTTGTGATTCCATGGGAGTGTGGTGACAGGCTCCTGCAGCCTGTGTCCCCAGGGCAGGGCTGGCTGGGATCCTGCCCCGCTGGGATGCTGGAACACAGTCAGGGAGGCAGAGAAACCCCAGGAAATGACCCAGGGGCTGCCGAAAAAACTGGATATCTCCTCCCATCAGGGGAGTTAATGACCCTCCTGGCAAATATCACTGGGAGCTTGTCAGGAATCCTCACGTTCCCTCGATTGCTGCCGCGTTCTTGCTCTTTTCCACGTATTAATTTTTGGCTCTGGAGATTGTCTTATAATTTCTACACCTTTTTTCTCTCTCTGGGGGGTCTGAAGGCCGATCTAGGGGCTGCTCGTGGTTCCTGACCTGCACTCTGGTGAGACAGGGACATGTCCAGGTGGCTCCAGGGATGGGGATGCACAACCCAGGCCTGAGGACTCTGCTCTTGTGGCCACCTCAGCAGGGAGAGCTCTGGGTGCAGTTGGCAGTGCTGGGGCACAGGGATGCAGGAGAGCTCTCCCTGTGGGCATTCTGGGGTCTGGGAGGGCTTGGATGATCCCCAAGGACCTCTGCAAACCGCAGAGAGGAACCAGCTGGATTCACCCACTGCTCCCTCTCTGCAACTGCCATTCCAATCTCCCTCCTTTGCAATCACAGATAGGGGGGAAATAATAATCCCTTATTAAACTCTAAATTATGGAGCAGTTTGGGCAGGGAGGGAGTGCAGAGGGACAAGATGCTTGAACACATTTGGCTGATGTAATTTCTTTTAGTCGGGAGCAGGAGAAACACAATCCAGTTCTCTTCCCCCCAGCAGAACAAAGGGGAAGGTCCCCAAGGGGAGATTAGAAATAAAGAAACAACAAGACAAAAGCCAAAGAACTACAAAACGAGAGAGCAGAGGAAATAAAAATAGAAGAAAGAAAAGCAAAAAGGACAGACAAACCCTCCCCCTCCGAGGCATCCCCTCTGGTGCCGAACAGCTTCTCCCTTCCCCACTCCCCCCCAGCCCCAGCCGGGCTCACAGAGCCATAAAATAAGAGTTTGTGGTGTGTTCAATCGATTATTCCCCCTAACGCTCTGCTTTTGGAGACAGGTAATTTATTTCAGACCCTACATGTCTACATGCAAACCCCCCAACCCCTTCCCTTTCCCTTTCCCTTCCCTCGCCGGGTTCCAGCCCTTTCCCCTCTCCCGCTCTCCGTCCCCCAGACACGGCGTTCCCAGCGAGAGGTGAGGCCATTCCCACAGTGAAACCCAAGGCAGGTAATGACTTTCTCACCCCATCCATAGTGCTGCAGGAGCTCCTGCCCCACCAGCTGCATCCCTTTATTTGGGAGGGGCTGGGGGAGGGGGACGTGCCCGCATCCCCCGATTCCCTCTCCTCCAAGGCGTCCACATAAAACACAGAGGAGGAAGATATAAAGGGAGCAAGTGTTTGCAGAGATAGAGTTTCCAGGAGAGGGGTTGGGAAGCGGGGGCTGTTTGGTGTCTGGGAAGGAGCAGGTTCCCGAGCTCCTGCTGTGCTCCCCATGTGGGATCTGCAGGCAGGATGGTTTGTGTGCTGCTGCCAGCGCTGGGGAAAACATCAGAGAGGCGTCGTGGAATGGGCTGGCTTGGAAAAGACCTTACATCTCAACTCATTCCACTCCCTGCCATGGGCAGGGACACCTTCCATGAGCCCCTTTTGGACACATCCCTCACAAAGAGACACCAAACCCCACCCCAACCCCTCCAGAGCCATCCAACTCCACCAAAGCCCATCCCAACCCCTCCAGAGTGATCCAACCCCCACCAAAGTCCATCCCAACCCCTCCAGAGCCATCCAACAGCACTTGGGACTTGGATCCACAGCAGCACACGGAGCTCCCCAGGATTTCCTGAGGAGCTCCACAACTCTCTGGGCTGCAGGCTGGTGACTGGCTCTGAACAGTGTTATTCCTGTGTTAAGCTGCTGAAGTTTTGGGAAATATATGACTGTGAATCAGGTGCTTGCAAGACAAACCCTCTCATTGGGAATTTGGCGGAGAACAACAAAATGATTAAGTGGCTGAAGGGATTGACTTATGAAGAGAGATTAAAAGAGCTAAATCTGCCTGGCTGGGCTCGCCAACATCCATGGCAGGACGGGATAACCATCTCCACGTCCATGGAGGGCATAAATCACAGCTGGGGGGAATTGTAGGGACAACCCTGGGAGATTAACTGGGAGAAACAGACAGAAGTAGAGCCCAGGGGAAAAAATCACCTAGACAAGATCTGGTGAGGGCTCCAGGGCGGGAGAAGGAGGCTCTGATGGGAAGGCAGGAGCTCTCTGCCAAAGCCTGCCTGGGCTCAGGGAGATCTGCAGTGATGAAGGGGGCAGGGCTGGCTGGAATCAGGATCCTGGTGTCCCCTGGCAGCTGCTGGAAAGGGCCTGGAAAACTGAGCTGGGGGTTTGGTGGCACAGGGGGTTCGAGCCTGTGTCACTAAAATCCAGCCCAGTCAGGAGAGCTCTGGGGCTCTGGGGCAGTGGTGGTGGGGACTCGGTGAAGATGACTTGTCTGGTGTCATCCACAGCAAAAAAAGGGAAAACTTGAATGGGGAAACAACAGGGGCTGAGATTGTCAAAAGGTTTGTCCAGCCTGTGCTGAGGCTTGGCTCATCCCCATCGGTCCCACTCCCACCTGGAAGCCAAGGACACTGAGCCATGGCAGATGTGGGGCAGCCCCACATGGTTGGGAGTGTCACATCCCTGGCTGCTGAATCCCAGTTTAACTGGGATGAGCCCATCACAGAGGACAGTGGAGTTCCTTTGCATGGAGCCTGGAGGGGCTGGAAGGAGCCGTGGGCAAAGCTGGGATGGCTCTGCAAGGCTCAGTGAACACTTGGCTTTGAAGGGTCTCACGTCTCTGCTGCTCAGGATCCATCTCCGAGCTGTGCTGGGTTTCCTGATGGACTTTGGTGTGCTCCTGAAACAACTGCGTCAGCTCTGCCCCAGGCAAATTCCCACACAGTTAAACGGGGATGCTGAGGAAGGAGCTGGCACCCTCTGAAGCAGCCCCGAAGGAAAAAGGGAACATTGCTGACAGTTCTGAGGCTGCCTGGCTCCCACACACTGCTACTTCTGAGTAGCTTTCAAACATATTTAATCTGCACAACTTTACAGCGGGGACTCAGCATCACTCCTGCACAAATCCCTCCTGCCTGGTGGCCGGGGGAGCTGCACCATCCCCAGCACGGAGGGCGCCTGTCCCTGTCCTCCCCGTGCTCCTGCACCACGGACAGCTGACAGCAACACGTGTGACAACCCCCAGAGGAGGAGACGTGGCTGTGGCTCTGCCCACGGTGACGTGTGGGTCACGCTCAGTGTTCACCCTGTGGGTGAAAAGAGTGGGAACTCCCTTCCATCAGCAGCGAAACCTTCATCGGGATAAATCCCACTGCTTAACTCCCTCAAGCCTTCCCTCCTGCCAGCAGTTCTTAACTCTGGACACGGAGCAGGTCCTGCATTGACTGGAATGAAGAGAGAACTGTGGGTTCCCTGTCACTGGGGGCTCCCCCGTGTCACTGGAGGGGATGAGTTAAACCCTGCTGTGCACCCCCAAACTCAGCTCCTCCAAGGACTGGAGTGGGATGGGCTGCTCCTGCTCTATTTTCTGTAACACTGTGTATTTTGCTCTTACCATCCCACACAGCCCCGTGTTCCTGGCTCTCAACCACCAGCCTGGATTCCACGGCTGCTCTTGGGCCAGGACGGTCCGTTCAGCTCAGCTCAGCTCAGCCCAGCTCAGCCCAGCTCAGCTCAGCTCAGCTCAGCCCAGC
>WEKX01006241.1:406319-533356 GCA_013390025.1 Pitta sordida
CAGCCCAGCCCAGCCCTGCTCAGCTCAGCCCTGCTCTCCTCTGCTCTTTAGATGGTAATTTCCCGTGAGGAGCTCCCAGCTCTCTCATTTCTCTTCCCACTGGCCCAGCCCTTGGCTTACACTTGCAAATGACAAATTACGCTTTTGCCTCTAATTCCAGCTTCCCTGGCATCGGAAAGCAGCAGGTTTTGTGCAGCCAGCAGGAGGTCGGCGTCTCCTCTCTTCCAGCTCCCTCCCCCCGCCTTAATTGCAGCCCAACATGGGCTTTCGAGGTGTATTAAACATACAAATTATTCTGCAAAGCCTCGTGAAGTGCCGGTTACCGAGGCCTCTAATGGGAGATGACAGAGCAGCCAGGGAAGCTGTTAACGGCAAAGCTTTGTCTGAAAGGGCGCTGGGAGGCGATGGCTGGGCAGGGCTGGCACCCGGGCATGGCACCACTGACCCACCACACGGTCACTGCTGGACACGGCACCGTGACACGGGCCGGGACATCGTGTGGCAACCAGAGGCTCTTGGCAAAGGTTCCCCAGCTGCACCTGCCTGATGCTGACAGACTGGGGGGAGCTCAGAGGAGGGGCAGCAGCACAGTCAGGGAGCTGGAGGGCAGGATTGATCCAGCGAGTCTGAAGGGGCTGCGTGATGGTAACAATAACGAGCAGCACGTGGGGGTTTCATCCCGGGGAACCCTCCCTGGTGTGGGGATGGGGAGAGCCATCTGCACCTCCCCTCAGCCCAAACCCGGCGAGGGAGCAGGGAGGCAGGGAAGAGGGAGGTGCTCAGGTGAGCCCATGGGCTGCAGTAAGTAATGGAAAAGCAGGGGAAGGAGGAAAGGAAAATTTAGGCTGAATATCAGGGCAGCACCGGGGTCAGGGACTGCTGCCACCCCAGAGCAGGAGGGACAACCTGCTGTGTCCTCACACGGGTTTGGATGCCTCATTCCCAGCTCCACTCCCAGCTGCTCTCCCAGGAGGAAGTAGAAGGGCAACAATCCAAATAAAGCCCAGCCTAACACAGGCAAAGGTGCTGGGAGGGGTAGAGGCCTGGAGGGAAAATCTGCTCTCCAGGGCTCAGCGACAGGCGGTCTCTCTCCCCATGACCGTGGAAGTGGACACGGAAAGTTCTGACCAACAATAATCCAACAAAGCGGGGGATATTAAACAAAGAAAAAAAAAAAAAGGCTTCTTTTACAAGCTCTCTTGTCTCCAGCTGTGCCGAGGACTGTGGGGGAAAGATAAATGCGGATCCAGGCAGAGGGACCAGGGCACGGCTCAGGGCTGCGGGAAGATTTAGAGCCTTGAAGTCCAAAGCCAGGGCTGGATCATTGCACGAGGAAAGAAAAATCCCTGGGAGTGGATATCACGTTAAACAATGTGTTGTAATAAGTGTTTTATGCTTTAGAGGAGGAGAGAGAACAGTGAAATCCCCTGTAAGAGCTAATTACTGCAAATTCCTTTTCAATAAAACAAGACACAAAAAATCCTCTCTTAACGGAAAAATCCATTTAGGGCTCAGCTGAGGTAACCACGGTTCACGTCCTGGCGCAGCGTTGGAGGAGTCAAAGAGGCTTTAATCAGAGCTTGGCACGTCTGGCCCAGCTTCTGAGGGGCTGACAAGTTGGGGTGAAGGTCTGCAGGAGGAAAGTGATCCCTGGGGACCACAGTCTTTACTGTTCTGGGGGGAAAGGCCATGCCCAGAGTCAGGGCGAGCTTCACTCAGGGTGCCAAGGTGGGGCAGGGATTGGCAGAACAGGAGGAGCTTGGAGGCATCTCCACTCCGGGGTGAGCTTGTCCTGCGACCCAGTGGACCCCACTGCACCTCACCAGCAGCTTCAGGCCACTGGGGAGGAGTGACTGGGACCACCAGTACAGGGAAGGGACGGTGAGATCCCCCCACCCTGCACTGCCACGTCTCCCAGTCCCACACGACCTCCATCGCCTCTCACAGTCCAACCCAATTAAAAATAAAATAAAGGCCTGAATTTGGAGAGGATTTGCCTCTGTCCTTGACACTCTGCATTTCCCTGTGATTTGAAATGGGGCCAGTTTGGTGGATTTCTTGCACATGGGAGCAATATATTGAATTACATGTATGTCCAGTGCTTTGCAGAGATACATTTCTTTTCCACATGTTCCTGCAGCTGCGTGACCCCAGGAAACCCAACAGTGGGGTCTGTCTTTGGAGACAAATAGGGATTGTTTTGTGTCCATGTGGAAATGCTCCCTCCCCCTCGGCTCCCCCCGGCCCCTGGGTGTGAGCACGGGGGGGATCATCCCCCACCCAACACGTTCCCATCCCACGGACACCAAACATCACAAACACAGGATATTCCCCCCCCTCAACCCCAGAGGGGGGAAATGCAGCACTGGGGGGGCTCAGCACCCCCTCAGCCCGGAGAGCTGCCTGACCTGGGCTGGCCAGGGAAGGGCTGGGGGGCTGCTGGGGGAAGAAGGTAGAAGGTAGAAGGGTCGGCCAGGTCTCTGCACCACCTCCCGTCCACCCACATGGACAAGGAGCTGCTGCTTCCCCCTCCCCGTCACCCTGTCCCAACGCTGCCTGCACAGGGGGCAAACCAGGGCTGTGGGATGCTCAGGGCACTGGGATGCTCTGTTTGTTTGTTTTGTTTTAAAGAAAACCGTAGGGTAAAGAAAACTGTTTGTAGGGTAGAAACTTGTTTGATGTGGAGCACCCCAACCCAAACACGTCATTCCCAAACAGCACAGCCGGCTGCTGCCTCAAACCCGCAGCTCTAATACCATCTTTGCAGGCCCCTTTCCAGAGCAGTGGCTCGAGGCAAAACCCCAAGAGGGCTGGGGCTGGGACTGGAGCCCCCCAGGAGATCAAACCCTGCTGGACTCCCCTGGGCACTGTGGGGTGATGGGGGCTCAAGGAGCACAAGTGCCCTCAGGGTCTGTTTCCACACCCCTGCAGGTGTTGAGCTCCAGCTAAAGCTCCTGAGCCCTGTGGAGACCCAAGAGCATCTGCAGCATCCCCAGCTTCACCTCGGAGCCCAGGGAGGCTGCTGTGATCCCCAGGGACCGTGGGACAGGCAGGATGAGTCCCACAGTGCCAAGAGCCCAGGCTGGGATGAGCAGCTGAGCGCTGGGAGCTGCTGGAGGAGGAGCTGTGCCTGCACCAGCCCTGGTACAGCCCGGAGTGGGGCTAAAAATAAGAGTTTTAAGCACAGCAATTAATCACGGAGTGCTACTGTCCCCAGGGGCTGGGGGTATAAGCAGGGATGGGAGTCCAGCCCTCACTGGGGGATGTACAAACCCAGACAGGCCTTTCAGGCACCTCTCAGGTGTCATTTGGAGGCTGCAGGGGGAGTTTGGGTTGTTCTGGATGGAATGAAATGGGCTTTGAGGTCCCTTCCAACCCAGACCATCCTGCGGCTCTGTGGGGCCCTCACCCTGAGCTCCCTGTAAGCCACAACCTTTGTTCCAAGCCTGGACCCCACCAATCTGAATTTCTTTTTAACTTGGACAAGGAAAAGAGTCACCCTCTGACCCAAACCCAAGTGGGAGCAGTGTCTCACCTGCCCCCCAGCCCTTGTGTGTGCTTTGGGGGCTGAGCGAGCCCCTCTGGGCTGTGCCGGGGGCTGGTTTTGGGGGGGCCTCTCCCTCCACCGGGGCCAGTGGGAGCAGTGCTGTCCTGGTGGGAAGCCACTTTTAGCTGATGGTACAAGGAGGGCCATATTGGTTTCAGTCTGTTCTGCAAAACACTTAGCAGCATGTGCAATCTGTGATCCCCCGCCTGACGAGAAATGCTAATTGTGTGCGAAGGATCTGCCAAGAGCCCGCAGTATTCCCGGGAAGGGGGTTTATTGGGATTATTACTATTGTTCTGGCAGCTGCAGCACAGCCCCGCGCTGGCCAGGCCGAGGAGCAGAGCAGGGCAGGGACCGGGGGCTCTCATGGCAGGGACAGGTGATGGAAGGGGAAGGGTGGCCACAGCGTCTCTCCTCGGGCTGAAAGTGCCAGTTTTGCATAAAACACGAAGCAAAAATCCTTCTCCCTTCATGGGCTCCCTCATCTGCCAGCCCGTGCCCTGCACCCCAGAGCCTCCCAGCCCAGCCAGGGGGTGCCCGAGGGGTGCAGGCAGTAGGATCTCCAGGGCAGGGCTGCCTGGGCAGCTGCACGCACCCCAGTGTGCCAGGGACACCTGTCCTGGTGCAGGTGGTGGGGGCAGGACACGGGGTTTGTGTGTCCCCCACGGCCACCTTCAGAGAGGGGCTGGTTCCTGCTGGAGATGGGGAGGGCAGAGAGAAGGCAATGGGGAAATGGGGGCAGGATTTCTGTGCCGAGCCCTGAAGCATCAGCAGCCACGTCTAAACACCACCAGAAGAGATTTGTCCAATTCTCAGTGATC
Source organism: Pitta sordida (assembly GCA_013390025.1). Taxonomy (NCBI): domain Eukaryota; kingdom Metazoa; phylum Chordata; class Aves; order Passeriformes; family Pittidae; genus Pitta; species Pitta sordida. The sequence continues at coordinate 410,688 of WEKX01006241.1, forward strand.
TGAGCGAGGTGGGAAAAAGTAGAGGGAGAAATGATGGCTATGGCTTGATTAAGAGCAGAGGAAAACTCCACGTGGTGTGAAAATGTGGTGGCTTTCCTGGGCTGCACGGGAGAAAATCAAGGCTCTGTTCTGCAAACCCATAGAATCCCAGAGTCCCTTGGGTTTGGAGAGACCCTAAAGCCCACTTGATTCACTTGCACTATCCCAGGCTGCTCCAAGCCCCGTCCAACCTGGCCTTGAACCCTTCCAGGGCTGGGGCAGCCCCAGCTTCCCTGGGCAGTCTGTTCCAGCACCTCACCACCCTCACGGTAAATCATTCTGACTTCTCACCCACGGGCTGGGGAACAAGCAGGAATGTTGATGGATTCGGTGTTTTTCTATCCCTGCCCCTCCTGGCTAATTTGCAGAAAAGGATCCAGATAAAGTTTGAGAAGTTTGGAAGGCAGGGAGTGAGGCAGGAGCTGCTCCCGGCACTCCCCCTGCTCCGAGGAGAATAAATGAAGTGCTCTCCATTCCTCGCTCGTCTGCCACCCTCCACTGAGTCTGTCATGGGCTCATCTGTGTATAAATTAGCTTTTCACAGCAACGCCGTGTAAAATTATTTCTGTCATCCTTTTATCTGACCAGTTTATCTCGTCAGCTTGTCAGTCTTAATTCTCCAACCTTTCTCTCCTCTGGGCGCAGCCACCTGAGCTCCTGGGCCCCCTCAGAGGAGGCACTGAGCCCACCTGGAGCTCCCAGGGGATCCTCCAAGGTGGGAAGTGCTTGAGGTCCTGTGGTACAGCTGGACAAGTGGGTTACAACAAGCCTGGGAGCACCAAAGGGAGCAGCACAAACGCTGCCATTTCTGGGCCGTTATTTGTTGTTCAGAACCAGGCAATGACATTTATTGGGACTGTCATGTGGTAGGTGACCCAGGCTGCTCGTGGTGACATCAGTTCCATGGGCTTCTCCCCAACACTTGAGTCTTTGCATTCCGGCTTCTGCTGCGAAGAATCATGGAAAAAGCATTTCCATTGTCTGGGACTCTTTGTGCTGGGAGGGAAACCCAAAAGGGATGCAGCTGGAATATATTAACTGGAGATTCCAGAGGAATAGTCACCCGAGTCCTTTTAGCACCTTGTCTCAGCTCGGTGTGTCCCACAGCCCTCGCTGCAGAGGGAGCTCCAGGGTGCAGGATGTGCCCAGCACCCCAAGGGATGGTCACCCCAAAGCCCCATCACCACACCCACAGGCCTGGCCTCACCTGCTGCACCTTCCAAGGCTTCTGTCCCACCTCCCCAATTCCTGCTGCCTGCCCAGGGCACCCTCCGCCCCAGCATCCTTTCCCATCCCTCCTTCTCAGATTCTTGGCCTTTCTGGGAAGCTCTAAAATAGCCTTTTTTTTTCCCTGGAAAAACAGAGGGACGGACCTTCCTCCTCCCTGGACGTGTCACTCATCCTCTGCCACAGCACCACGTGCCTGTGTGACTCTGGTGTCCCCTCCCCACCTGGTGTCCCCAGCCTGCTCATCCATGGCCAAGGGCTCGCCCTCAGCCCCCCCAGCTCCCCCTCTTTGATTTTTTCAGCAGTTAGTTGTGACTGCTGCTTCCCAACGCTGTTATCTGTTCCCTTCGCTCTCAGGAATACTGCGGGTTGTAATTCTGTCTGCTACATCTTGTGAATATTTCTGGACTCTGAAGTTTCCCGGCTCCAGATGTTCTGGCCAGACCAGAGGAAAAAAAAAATCCGACCGAGAAAACCTCAGCATTAATAAAAACCTTTCGAAAATAACAAGTCCTATTGCGCAGTAGTGACATCATATCCGTGAAATATGACCTGATGATGTCACGGCTGAGAAATGAAGGAAGATTGTTCCGACTTGGCAAACGCTGCCTGGTTGGGCCAGACCTGTTAAATAAATGCACATGGACTATAAATATGGATATTAAACACAGAAGTTGTGAACGCAGCCTTGTGGGTACCTGGGTCAAAGAGCCTGATGAGGAGAGAGGGGGGGCAGGGTGCAAAGGCTGGGGAAGGGGTTTGTCCCCCAGGTGGGATTTATCACCCACTTCCACTTCCAAAGACTGACGAAGGGGTTTGTCACCTGCTTCTATACCCAAGGATTGGGGAAAGGGTTTGTCATTCAATTTTACAGCTGAAGATTTGAGAGAAGGTTTGTCCCCCCCCAGTTCCACTCCGAGAGACTGGAGAAATGAGTCTGTCCCCCAGTTCCACACCCAGTGACCCAGGGACTGTCTGGGTGCCTTGGGCTTTTCCTTTGCTCTCCTCCACATTCCCAGCAGCTGCTGGGGACAGAGGGGTGGCTTTGCAGGGCTGTCCCTCTGAGCCAGGACGGTGAGGGGACAGCTCTGGCCTGTCCTGGGGGAGCAGACAGGAGCCAGCACTGCTGGTGCCAGAGCCAACCAGAACCCCCACAGCTGCCTGTGCCAGGCTTCACAGGAAAACCCACCTCCCTTTGATCCCCTCCAAGCCCCTGCGTTGGGATTTGGTTCCCCCTCATTACCACACCAGGGCTGGCTGCAAACCTCTCTGCCTTGGCTCTCTGCGAGGGATTGGAGCCGTGTGAAGCAACACTCCATAAAACATCCCCACGAGTCGCCCAGACTCCCGATGCCGACCCTCCCTGGCACCGCAGGATCACTTCCCCCAGCTCCCCTCAGCCTCACACACCTCCCACGTGTGTGCAGCCCCCGCTGCCATGCCAGGGAAAAGGTCGATTCTTTCCATATGGGCTGTGCTGACGGTGTCAGGCCTCTCTCGGTTGAGCTCCCAGCAGGCTTCTTTCATTTGGCCTTTCCTCTTTCCCTTTTCGGCCCATTGTTTGGGAGAAGTTTGGGGAGGATGTGCCAAGCGGGAGGGGGCTGTCTGCCGAGTGTCCCTCACGGATACCCCAGTGCTGGGATGTTATACAGGAATTTAACTGGGATTCCTGTTCCTGCCTGATCAAACCAGGCACATCTATTTATTTATTAATGGATTTACTCACTCATTCCTTAGGATGGGATGGGTTTTGATGGGACGTCCAAATTCCAGAAGCTGAGGGGACAAACCTAAAAAGCTGCCTGTGAACTTTTCCAGGAAGACTTTGTTTTGCTACTCTGAAAGTGAAAACTTCCTTGTCTTCCCACTTAACACGGGCTCACATTTCCAGAAATATGCCAATCATAACAAAAGAACTAGAAGGAGAAAAGGCAAAGGCTGGAGCCGAGATCAAACACTGGGACCAACCTGTGCCGACGCTGTTTTCCTTTCTTAGCTCCATGAAGAGGCACTTTTACATTTTAGCCCAATGCAGATTTTTCTCTTTTTTTTTCTTTTTCTTTTTTTTTAATGCTGAATTTTCAGTAGGCAGGAAACTGTTTCTTCAACAGCTTTAATCAGAAATCAAAGATCTGATCACGCAGGGAGATGGAATCTCAACTTCAAACCCCCAGCACAAGAGGAGGATGCAGGTCCCTGTGTGCTGGGACGCCGTGGAAACGGGAGGGGCGGTGGAAGGCAGCGCTGCCGGAGGAAATTAAAAGGGACACAGCACTGGGGAACCTGGGAAGGAGCCTTCAAAAGGCAGGTGTTTAATTCCAGAGTGTACAAACCGAGGCAGGAAAACAGAGTGATTAAACCCAAAAGGCTCCTCGTTGTGCAGCCTGTGCTCCAGCAGGGCTGTGGGGTGAGGAGGGAGGAATGTGCAGGCTGCTCCTGCTCCAGGCACTTGGCAGCTGCATCTCATCTCATCCCACCCCATCCCACCCCATCCCAGCAGCCAGCACAGACATGTGGCAGGGCAGTGGGGACACCAGAGGGGACCCCAACCCGCAATGACCATGACCAGGGTGGCCATGGGGCTTTTGTCTGTGGCAGGTGGGACCTGCACTGATCCATCTCCCCCNGTCGATTCTTTCCATATGGGCTGTGCTGACGGTGTCAGGCCTCTCTCGGTTGAGCTCCCAGCAGGCTTCTTTCATTTGGCCTTTCCTCTTTCCCTTTTCGGCCCATTGTTTGGGAGAAGTTTGGGGAGGATGTGCCAAGCGGGAGGGGGCTGTCTGCCGAGTGTCCCTCACGGATACCCCAGTGCTGGGATGTTATACAGGAATTTAACTGGGATTCCTGTTCCTGCCTGATCAAACCAGGCACATCTATTTATTTATTAATTGATTTACTCACTCATTCCTTAGGATGGGATGGGTTTTGATGGGACGTCCAAATTCCAGAAGCTGAGGGGACAAACCTAAAAAGCTGCCTGTGAACTTTTCCAGGAAGACTTTGTTTTGCTACTCTGAAAGTGAAAACTTCCTTGTCTTCCCACTTAACACGGGCTCACATTTCCAGAAATATGCCAATCATAACAAAAGAAGTAGAAGGAGAAAAGGCAAAGGCTGGAGCCGAGATCAAACACTGGGACCAACCTGTGCCGACGCTGTTTTCCTTTCTTAGCTCCATGAAGAGGCACTTTTACATTTTAGCCCAATGCAGATTTTTCTCTTTTTTTTTCTTTTTCTTTTTTTTTAATGCTGAATTTTCAGTAGGCAGGAAACTGTTTCTTCAACAGCTTTAATCAGAAATCAAAGATCTGATCACGCAGGGAGATGGAATCTCAACTTCAAACCCCCAGCACAAGAGGAGGATGCAGGTCCCTGTGTGCTGGGACGCCGTGGAAACGGGAGGGGCGGTGGAAGGCAGCGCTGCCGGAGGAAATTAAAAGGGACACAGCACTGGGGAACCTGGGAAGGAGCCTTCAAAAGGCAGGTGTTTAATTCCAGAGTGTACAAACCAAGGCAGGAAAACAGAGTGATTAAGCCCAAAAGGCTCCTCGTTGTGCAGCCTGTGCTCCAGCAGGGCTGTGGGGTGAGGAGGGAGGAATGTGCAGGCTGCTCCTGCTCCAGGCACTTGGCAGCTGCATCTCATCTCATCCCACCCCATCCCATCCCATNAAGGATGAAGCAGCTCCAAAATCCCCCCGGGATCCCTTTCTCTAGCTGTTCCTCCATGTTGCATCCACTGGGAGGAGGGAAAAGGCAGAGTGGGGAACCCATCACATTCCACAGATCCACCTCTCTGAGCCAGCTCTTCCCACTCTATTTCTGACCAGGAATTTCTTGTTCGTGCACAGAAAAAAGGTTTTTGCTTGAATGATGTCCTGGGATTCGATTTTCCAGGCCTGACTCATTCCCTGGAAGAAAAGTGGGGTGTCTGAAAGCTGGGGATATTCTGCAGGCTTCGGAAAATAAAAGTGCCTGATTCCTCCATCCATCAATCCACGGGTCACCTGAGTGCCCAGGTGTGGTGGAGCAGAACTAGAGGGCCAGGGAGCAGAGGGAAGCACACAAGGGGCTCCCCCGTGGATGTCCACGCCTGCTGGTGCCATGGAAGAGGCATCTGGGTGAGGGTGATGGGCCAGGAGCAGCAGGAGCCTGAGAAGGCAGGAGCTGGGCTTTACTTCAAGCACATGGCACCTTGATGTCTGAACCTGCTGGTAATTGGCAGGAATTGGGTTATAATTGCACCAGCGGAGCCAGAGCAGGAGTGACCTCACCAGCTGCTAATTCCTGACAAAGAAGGACAATCTGGGGGCACCTGGAGCGCAGTTCGGAGCTGCAGCCCTTTCCCAGCCGTGATTAATCCCCAGGAAATGTTCTGTGGTCGGGCCATTACCACTCAAATCTGGGGATGAAAATGAATCAGAGCAGCCGTCCGACTGTGGGAAAATTGTCACCAAACTTGGATGGTTTTGCTTTGTTTCACCACAAAACTATTAACGAAGCATTGAAATGGAGATGGATCTGTGCCTGGACCTGACGTTAACCCCTCGTGGACCTCGCCAGGCTGCGAGGAGCTGCCTTCAGGGGGGAGCAGTGCCACACTCCAGCTCCCGGCCGCACTGAGACAGAGAGTGAATGGGCTGTTAGGGACGGTGGCTGCTCCTGCCGGGTCTGCCTCGGCTGAGCTCCTGCCCTGCCCTCCCCGCCTGCTCCCAGCCCCGCACAAAGCCCGGGCTGCATCCTCCATCCTCCTCCCACCTCCCTCTTCTCCGCCCTCCTGGGGCAGTGTGCTCCCTGCTGTCCCTGCAGGTCTGTGTGTCTGTGCGCTCCCCGAGCCCCCTGCAGCCCCCAGAGCATCTCCCCGAGCGCCGGGAGGTGCGCGGGGCCGAGGGGCTCTTTGCAGAGCATCCTGCCAGGGCTGGACCGGAGAACGAGACTCTTGGCACAGCGTCTGCCTCTCACAAATCCCTTCTGGAGCGCCGTGCCCGACAGCTCCACAAGTGCCGCCTCCCTGCGCCACTCGGGGATGAAAGGGAGCTTTGTGAGGCCCCACAAGCGGCCCTTTCTTGCGGGGGCACGGGCAGCAGCAGGCAGCCTGCGGGCACAGCTCTGCTCGTGTCACCAGCCAGCACCCCCGGGATGGGGAGGGAGGAGGGGGAGAGCAGGGCACGGGGAGATGGGAGGGCTGCGGGGTGAGGAAAGGTGGTGTGATGGCACAGAGGAGTGGGGGGGGTAATGGATTCGCGTGGGAAGGAATTCTCCCCTGGGAGGGTGGGCAGGCCCTGGCACAGGGTGCCCAGAGAAGCTGTGGCTGCCCCTGGATCCCTGGAAGTGTCCAAGGCCAGGATGGAGCAGCCTGGGACAGTGGGAGGTGTCCCTGCCTGTGGCACGGGGTGGGACGAGATGGTTTTTAAGGTCCCTGGGGTTAGAGCCATGGAAATATTGCTGTTGATGCTTTACAGAGCCCGGAGTGTTTGGCCCCTGGGCAGGGAAAGGATCATCCAGTGCCCAGGACAGGGCTGCCCACGCCGGGCTGGGCAGGAACACCAGGAACAGGAGGATCAGTGGGATCCCAGCCTTCAGGAGCTGGGAAAAGGGCTGCAGCCTGCTCAGGGAACCCAATGTGCTGAGGGAATTCAATTCACTACCTGATTTTTCATACATTTATGCATATAAGGAAAGGTTTGAGGTGGAAAGAGGCAGAAATGTGCGTGCACGGCCTCAGCTCTGAAATTCCATCTCAAAGCGAAGGGGTATATATACATATTTTGAAGCGTTTTAATTTAAAATAATATAAAAGAGCCCTGAAAAAGGAGCAAATTCTTTGGCTAATAGGATCCATAGGGAAACTCAGAACTTAATAGCTCTGCAGCAAGGTCTGAGCAGCGCCTTCAGGAGAGGAGTGTGGGGCATGGAGGGGAGGGGATGGGAAAGGCAGAGGGGAAGGAAAGGGATGAGTTCCCAGAAACTGCTGGGGTTTGAATATCACAGAATCATGGAATCATGGAACAGTTTGGGTGGGAAGGAAACTTAAGGCTCATCCTGTTCCACCCCCTGCCATGGGCAGGGACACCTCCCACTGTCCCAGGCTGCTCCAACCTGCCCTTGGACATTCCAGGGATCCAGGGGCAGCCACAGCTGCTCTGGGCACCCTGTGCCAGGTGGGGTCCCCAAAGGGACACAGGTCATGGGTGTAGTACCTTGTCCCCAGGCCAACAGTGGTTCAGGAGCTCTGGGAGGTGCTCAGCACCCTCAGGAAGGGAGGGCTGGAATGTGCCCGGTGTGCCATTAGCAGCCTGGCTAACAGGCAGAGTGCACAGCCCAGCCAGGGGAGTGTAAGACAAGAAAGAAAATGAAGTGGTTGGAATTTTTCAGGGAAGCAGAGGGTTTCTGGGAGTGAGAATGGGGCTGGAATGCTTTAGTAACCCAATCTGGTGCCAGGCCTGCCTCTGTGCTGAGCACATGGGAAAAGACCCCGGCCTTTTGGAGAGCAAAGCACATCTCCTGCCTGAGCTGCCCGGGCACACCAACACCTGGGCAAGGCTTCCTGGGGCTCTGTGATAACTAACTTGTATTTACGGTACCTCCTGTGGCACTTTGTGATTTAAATCGATTTCAATACACTGAATTTTAGCTGTGATCCCGCTGCTGTTTGTACTCCCCCTCCTACTCTATTCTCTCTCTGTGTGTGTACGCTCATTTATATTTATAGACTGTGGGATACTCACAGTTGTGGTTTCTGTACCACACACTCGGCTCAGTTAAATGTTATTTAAAATGTGCAGGCCAGCACTGGGTGTGTTGACAGTACCAGAGCACTGGTGGCTGAGGGGAAGCGCCTTTCCAGGGCAAGAATGGTTCCCAGAGAAGAGGGAAATGGTTGGGGAAGAGGTGAGGGAGGAGGAGAGGACCTGGCTTGCTGCTTGCCACCATCCCCGTGAGCTGTGCAGGTCTCAGGTGACACTCTGGATTCTCACCAGGTGAGTTTCTCCACCAGGCGAGATCATTCCAGCAAACTGGGCAGAAGATCCCAGGAGCAGCAGAGCCTGGAGCCAGCTCACCCCCAAGAGCCCATGGGACATGTTTGAAAAGCAAGGAGAGAATCCCAGAATCCCACATGGCTTTGGGACCTCAAAGACATCCCCTCCCACCCCAGGCTCAGCACCTTCCACCAGAGCTGGCTGCTCCAAGCCCCATCCAATCCCCTTCCAGCACATCCTCAGAGCTGGGAACGCTTGGTGGCTTGTCTGGCTGCATGTGACAATGCCAGGGGACCAGGGAGTGCTGCTGTGCTCCAGATGTGCAGCCCAGATTCACCCCCGGGCCCAGCAGCTGGGCACCACCACCACAGACACTGGAGAGGAGCAGCTCTGTGGCTGTGGGAGAGCAAACCCAGGGACAGTAAACTCAGGGACACTCCTGAGAAATTCCTAATGGCACAAATACATGTCCAGAGAGAGGCTTCTTTAGCAAATCACAAATCACCACACCGAAGAGGAGAAGTGTCTCTGTTGGCTCCCAGGACAAGACTGAGATGCCACAGGAATGTGGCAGGACCTGCAGCAGCGTCCCCAGCCCTCCCACTGTCACCTGTCACAGCTGAGGATGAACACACAGCACCCAGGTGGCCACACACGTCCCAGGCTTGACGAGATAAAGGCCCCAGAGGAGATTGGATGAAACGGAGCTCTTCCAGAACAAGCTCAATTTCAGCCTGTGAAGCCAACCTGATGTGCTTATGTTTTCCTGTTATCACCAGAGTGACAATTGTGGCTCCATGAACCACAAATTGTGGCTCTGCAAACCCCTCAGCCTGGCTCTGAGCACACACTCCTCACCTCCCACTCCAATTTAACGCTTCCTTTCTCCACCACTTTCTATCTCGAGAACAAAATTGGCCAGAGCTGCAATAACAGGAGGAAATCCTGAGACCTTGGGCTGTGTTTGTACGTGGAAATCGATCTCCTGGGCTGCACTGAGTTTCAGCCACACTGCAGAGGAGTGAACCCGGCACTTTGTACTCAATTAGCACAGGAAAATCCCAGCCAAGGCTGGGGGTTTGCATTTTCCTGCCATCTCAGTCTCCGTGAAGCCTGAGCCTTGTCCTGGCAAACTAAGAGGGGAATGGAACTGGGGCACTGCAGTTCCAGCACCCCACAGGGCACATCCATCCATCCTCCCCTCATCTCCATAGCCCTCTGGAATGCCACATCTCTTACTTGTGCTCATTCTTCAGCCCCCTCACTTTAAGGAGCCCTTCTGGAAGGAGGTGGATCCTCTCAGGAGCCGGGATGTGTGGCACACGTGGGGAGAGCAGGAATTGAACCAAGCCAAGGTCAGGCTGGTTCCATTCTGGGCAGTCTCATGGTGGTGTCACAGCCCTGCAATGAAGAGCTCTCAGAGCTCCAAGGTTGGCCTTTCTCTCCTGCTTTTCCAGAATCCTCGTGGGACGGATCATGGCCATCCCCACATCTTCTTTTTCTCCAGGTCTCTCCTCGTGCTGAGGCTGCCACCTCTCCTTTATCCCCAGTTTTGCTGTCTGGCCCAGCTGGAGTCACTCCTGTGTTTATTTGGTCATTCTGGGGGAGGGAGGGAGGGACGGGTACAATTTTTAGCAGCCCATGACAGCATAATTAGGTAAATACAAATGAAAGAAAAACACTCTCTGGAAGTCCAGGGACTTTCACATATTTTCCCTGTTATTCCATCGCACTGGAAAAATAAAAGCTACTCAGCATGAACATTTATTAGCAATTAGTATCTGGGGCACTGGGGACCTCTGGGGACAATCGGGGTAATTAAAGCTTCCCACAACCTCCTGCCTGAGCTGTGGCACCCTCTGTCCTCGCTGGGCCCAGCCCTGTGTGACAGGGCACTGGATTCGTGGCTCCTGGGGCATCAACAGCACCAGCACTGGCAGGTCAGACAGGCCCACCCCATCCCCAGCCTTTCCATGTTCATCAACAGCTGAACCACATCCCCGGAGGGAATAAACAACCAGAATCATGTGAAGCCAGCACAAAAGAGCAACAAAAACATGCAGAGGAACAGCGGAACAGCCCAACCTTCTGCATTCCCTGCATTCCCTGCCCATCCAGACCCAGGGAGCAGCTCCCTTGGCACACATCCAGGAGGCTGAGGCTGTCAGTGACAGACTTGGGTGTCTGTTCCTGCAAGGTCCACGAATCAGCTTTGCCATCGGGATGAGGAGAGTTTTCAGGAGACTCTGTGTCTGGAGAAGGGAAGGTTGAGGTGACTGAACTACAGCTCCTTCCTCTGAGACAGACATCCTCTTCCCACCTTGGGGCAGGACCCCAGGAACTGGATTCACCCCCAAACCCTCACAGTCGACCCAGGCTGGTGCTGTGATATCCCTCCACCCACCTGGATTCCTGGAAGGAGCAGGGACAGGCGGGTCCCAGCCCAATCTGCTGCCATCACTCACCACCTGAAGCCTTTGGAATTCCTGGTGGCCTTCAGTCGGAAATTCCAGCTTCCAGACAAGTCAATAATTGTACATGTCACATTTATTTACTGCCCCCAATCACTCTTCCCTGGCCCTCTCAGTTTGGACATTAGTGACTTTTTAATAGATATATTTTCTCACGCTGGTGGCACATCATAAAATAACCTTGTAATTCTGCAGCCATAAATTTGTCACCCTGGGAAGTACCTTGTCTCACTTAGAATAAGGAGAGAAGAGTGTGTGTCCCTCTTGCAGTGCTGTGGTTTGTGGGCACGGGCACCCACGGGGAGGGCGAGCTGGTGCCACTTCCCTGATCCAGGCCCTTGGGGTTTGTTTAGACTTTGATGGAGTCCTTGTGCTCAGGGATATTCAACCATTTAAGGAGTTAAACCCCTTACAAATCCCCAGAATTCCACCTGGGAAACTGGACTCTGGAGATCCATGTGCAGAGGAGGGAGTGGATAATGTCCTGACCCCCCTCCCCCCCAGTGCCCCTCAGAGGGGCCTGGCTCTCAGTTTTCCTGGGAAAAGTGCCATCAAGAGGAATCTCTCACTTCCAGCAGAAGCTTCCAGATCGTTCCAGTGTTCAGTTTTCCCTCGTGTCCCAGTGACCTTTTGGAACCCCCAATAAACAGGTCACTACCCAGGCAGCCATCGAACGGCCCTTGGGGGCAAAATGCCCCTCCCCAGGGTGGGCTTTGCCACCAGGTCTGGATAATTGATGCAGAAAGGAGAAAAAAACCTGGCAGAAAGTCTGTCGTGCCCCGGGATGGAGGGGGTACCCGGGCTCAGTGCTCCTGGCAGCCTCTCCGGCTGATGCCCTGGAGGGAGGGGGACACTGAGGCAGGACACTGTGCCCTGTCCCGGCGAACAGGGGCTGCTGCTCCCCCAGCTCCATGATTTAGTCCTGTCCCAGCCTTCTCTGGGCTGTGACAACACTGCAGCACGGGCCGGGCCGGCTGCCTTCATCCCAGCACATCATCTCTGCCCCAAGCCCTTAAGCCCCGGCGGGTGTTTCACGGGCAGCCGTTCCCTGGGAGGCAGGAATGGCAGGAATGGCCGGGGCTAAGAGGGGGGGGATTTGTTCCAGGCAGCCCCCAGCCCCTGCCCCGATGGGTGGTTCATGTGTCCCCAGCCCATCACCTGTGCCAGGCGGCTCCCGGGGGTGCCCAGCCCGCTCCAGCCTCCAGCCCTTTGCCTGTGGTTTCCTGGGATCCCCCGGGACTAGAGCTGAGGCTGGAATAACATCCTCCCTGCCCCGCCCCGACCCAGAGCAGTTGGCAGCCGAAGTGATACGCGCATTACTGGATTTATATGAAGTGCTGCTGAACAAGAAAGATTTGAGGGGGTTTAGCAGCTCGGAGGGACAGGGATGATCTCAGAGCATTGGCTCGTGCTCCAAGCCAGGGCCAGAGCTTTAAAGTCACAGCTCGGGAGAGGCCTGCGGGTGCCTCCTCCTGTGCCTGGGGACAACCAGCACCGCCAGGGCACTGCCAGGACACAGCCAGGACACTGCCAGGGCACTGCCAGGGCACTGCCAGGACCCACAGCTGCTTCCATGTGCCCACCTTGTCACCCTGAGGTGACAAGGCTGACGGGAAATGCTGCCAATTCGAGTGATGCTTTTATCCAGGGCACAGTGGCAGGGAGAGAAACTTGTGTTTCCTCCTGCAGACTCTGGTCACACGGCAGCGCTGGAATAAGCAAAGTCACAGGAGAAAGAGGGTTCAAACCTCAGGTTTAAAAAAGAAGGTTTAAGCCATCAGGTTGTACCTGCTCATGTCTTGCTGCTGCAGCCCCTTCCCTCTCTCCACAGGGCAGGCCTTTTTTCCCAAGGATTTCTGTCCAGCTCTGCCATACCCCCTTGGTGAAGTCTGTCCAGCTCATGGACCTGTTGCTCAGCTCAGGGCAGCTCAAAAACAGAACCAGCACTGGCTGGAAAAGGAGCAAGAGCACCCACTGCTCCTGGACCAAGTGATCGAGTCTCAACAAGAGACTGAAATCCCCTCCATCAGGGGTGAGGAGCTGTGGGATTAACCCCTCTGGTGGCTCCTCACTCCCTTCAGACAGAAAAGCTTTTAATAGGTCAGCAGATAAAAAAGCAGCAGTGAAAACATTCCTTATCTCCCCTGCCATGCCTGGGCTCTGTAATACAACTGATTCCTGCGATGTGCAGACCTACTCAAACAAGTTTATCTTCATTCGAGGAATAGTCATCCAGTGAGATTGCAATGTAATTACCTTCTCACAAACCCGAACTGCAAATCTTCACATCCAGTCATTAGCTCCAAGACAGGCAGACAGGCAATTATAGATGAATAAATGACTGAGAAATGAATCCAGGAGACTCTCGGCCCTGATTCCACCTCGAGTTCACAATCCGAGGTGCAGCCCCAAGCTGTCCATCAGGGCTCCCTGTGTCTGGCACAAACCTTTTCCTACCCCACTCTCCTCCTGGCCTCCCTGAGTCCCACAGGTGATCCCAGACCTGTGATCCTGCCATGGGCAAACCACCAATCTCCCTCCCCATGGTCTGGAACAGACAACATTGACAAGGCTCAGCCCCAGGTTCCAACACCTCCCGAGCATTTACTCCTGGCTGAACTCCTCCTTGCCCCCTTTCCTTCCTCCCTTCCCTCAGCAGGTTTATAGGACTCGGTGCTGGGCCTGGGCAGTCTCCCAGCCAGGTGAGCAGCATCCCGTGGGGTCAGAGCACACAGGCAGAGAGCCAGGAGGACACTGGAGGTCAGTGCCTGGCTCCAGCACAAACTTCCCCAGCGGCCCTGGGAAGGTGGCAGAGGGGAGCGGGTGTCCCACAGGAGCTGGGTTTCCCTTCACAAGGTACATCAGCATTTCTGAAGGTTCCAGCACCCACAGCAGCACAGAAAGTGCCCCACAGGTTTAGGAACAGCTCTCCCTCCACTGGAGTCACCCACGTTCCTTCTCTTCTCTCTGCTCTGAGCCTGGAGCACCACAGCTGGATGGTTTCCAGGCCTTTCCCAGTGAGGGCGGGCGAGTTGCACGGAATATATTTCCCAGCTATGCTCTTTCTGAAAGCTGTTTAAAAAAGCCAAATGTAACACTCGCCCCATGGACCCCCCTAAAAGCTTTCCATTTAATTACTCTCTGGTGGGTGCCAGCATTACCAGTTCCCCACGGGAGCATACTGGGAAGTGCCAGCACCGCACAGCACCAATCCGGAGCCTGTCTGCTGCTCCCCGTGCCTGCATTCCTGCTCCCCTCCCTCCATCTCCCCATCAGGACGGATATTTTATCTCGTGTGATTATTTACTTAACGAAACACAGGTATTTGCAGCACAGAGGGTTTTCCCCAGCGGGAGGCTGGAATAACAGCTCTCCATGAGGCTCTGGGAGCACTGACAGCATCCTCTGCACGGGGCTGGGAGGAGGAGCAGGAGCAGCTCAAGAGGTTGTTTGATTGTTTCCTGGTTGTGAAAAAAGTCAGCTGGTTCTAGAGAGAGCAGAGGAGGAGGGAAGGGGGTGGTGGCCTGCTGACGATGGGAATGACACTTCTGGCACCAGCTTTGGGCACATGGAAACCTGGATTCCTGGAGAGCCAGGGCTGCGCTGGCCAGATCTCCCTCATCTCGCATGGGAAGGTGTTTTGTGGATGCAGAGCCTCCTCCCAGCCCCAAACACACCGGCCACAACTCTCCCTTTGTCTCCCACAGCAACCTGGAGCGATGGTGATGATGCGCAGGGGAAGGTGCTTCACCACCCACTCCCCATCTCCAGCATCCCACACCTCCAGCGAGGCAAATCCACTTGGCTCTGAGGGCTCAGCAAGAACCTTTAAGGGGGGTTCTCATTATTCCAGGGAGGACCCCATCGGTCTCTACAGCTCCCTGAAAGGAGTGTGGAGCCAGGTGGGGATTCCTCACTTCTGCCATGTCTCAATGAAAGGATGAGAGTTGCACCAGGGGAAGTTCTGGGAACCCTCAAACCACCCAGATCTGTCGCTGTGGGATGATCTGGTGGGGAGGAATGGCTGGTGAGCAGAATGAGGGGGTTTCAAGCATGGTTTGTGCTACTTTTCTTTTCCTGGACCACACAGGCCCTCCCCGAGGCATCATTCCCAGCAAAATTAGGCCACTGTGAGATTTATGGGCTGAGGGAGAGCAGGAGCTCAGGGCTCTGTCATCGGGTTCCCACTCAGGAGCTCCAGTGTGAGCCCATTGTCACTGTGGGTCTGACAGGGGACGTGGCTGGTGCTGGTCACCCCACAGGCAGGTCTGGGGGCTGTTTGTGCCCCCTGGGTGCCCCCCCAGCAGGGCTGGGTGAAGTGACAGAGCAGTGGCAGAGCACAGTCCAGGACGTTCCCGATATCCCTGTGGATCTGACAGGGAAGGACGTGACCCCTGGTGAGGTGCTGCAGCATCCCCCACCATCCCACCTCTGAAAGGGCAATAAAAACCCTTTGGGGGTGAGGAACATCCAGTTCCTGGTGTTGTGGCCAGGAAAGGGACTTGAGAGCTGGTGGCTGGTGACACTGATCCCTGTCCGTGCCTTGAGGAGCCCAGCAGTGAGCTCGGACAGAGGTTGGGCAGCCAACAAAGGGGTTCTTTAGCTTTGTCTGTGCCAGCCCAGGCCGTGGTGGCCCACAGGCCTCCAGGGAATTCACAGGGTCTGCCAGGATCCAGCCAAACCTCTGGGATTGGCACAGGAGGAGTGAGGGAGAGCAGCCCATGGGGACATCATGGCTGAGGTCATGGAAGGCCTCACTTTGTGACCAGAGGAGAACCTGTGAGGGAAAAATTCACCTTCACAGGCCAGCAGAGCCAGGATTTGGGAAGCATGGGATGGGAGGGCTGTGGGGAAGGGTGTGTTCAGGACACACTGCTGACTGGCAGCTGCTTGATGGGCTGGATCCTTCAGGAGCCTCCCCCCTTCCCTGAGCCATTAGTGCCGAGTGTGAGCCCTTTGCTTTCCCCACGCTGCTCTGCTCTGCTGCCTTCCCCAATCCTCCTGCTGCAGGCACCTGGAACGTGGCTGCTGTACCCTTGGGCAATGGGGAAATATGTAAATGTCAGTCTTATTTGCAATGCAATAATGTTTCGAGACGTCGAGGTCATTCTGCATTAACCTGGCGATGACACTCTTTAATCTTCCCAAGAGGGTGGAATCAAAGAGGAAACGCATCGAGCTCATTCCCAGGAGCGTGTCCTGCACTTGTGGGTTTGTAATCACAAGAATGTAGGCTGTGTTTGTACTTTGCTGGGTTAGGAAAGGGCCTTTTCAGTGATTTGTTTATTCAGAGGTTAATGCATTAACTGTAAGGAACCTGCCAGCGAGGGCACGGAACAGGAGCTTTTACTGTCCCTGCTGCCCTACCTGTCAAAACAGTGGCGGGTCAGGTTCAGCCCCAAGTGCAATCCAGGGCTTTTTTCTGGTTGCTTGAACATCTTCCACTGAATAAACAGGTTGGAAGAGCCTGGAGTGCACTCCTGTATCTCTCTGTGCCCACTTGTGAAAAATCCAGGTGTGGTTCTCGCCGTTTAAGGTCACCCTGACCGTGGTCCTTAGCAGAGCGTGGATGAGGCTGTTTACTCCACACTTACTCCTCTGTGCCCCCCAGGCTGTGTCTCTTCTGGCTACGTTGGCACTTTTGTTTGGTTCTGTCAGGATTTGATTTGACGTCTTTTTTCAGTTCAACGTTTTTAGCACATTATCTAGAACCAGGCTTGGGCACTAAAGGCTTTGGCTGACCCACCACCAAGTCCCAGAGTTATTGATAATGCTTTGAAGGCACTTGAAAGCATCCCTTGACTTCTTCAAGAAACTAATCCAGCAATTTTCAGAACTTTCTCGCTAATTGTTTCTTGGTGTGACAATTTTTCAGTGATGCTGTCACTGACAGCTGGCACAGGAGGGACAGGTCTGAGAGCCAAGTCACAAAGTCACTATGGAAACAGCTGTCGTGTATTTAGATGTTTCCATGCGCTGCTGAGCTGGGATTACAGCTGGGAATGCTCTGCAGCAGCTTCAGGGCAGCATTAGCAAGGTCCATGCATGGGTTAGCCGTGGAATCCCAGGGTGCTTTGGGGTGGGAGGCACCTCAGAGTCATCACATTCCACCCCCTGCCACGGGCAGGGACCCTTTGCCCCTGGACCAGGTTGCTCCAAACCCTGCCCAGCCTGGCCTTGAACACTTCCAGGAACTTGTGCTTGAAGGAAGAGGAAAACCTAACAAATGACACATCCAATTGCATGTCCAGTGTGGGAGGCACCAGGATGTGCTCACAGCCCTGCTGCACAGACCAAGGCCAGCTCCTCTCCATCCCCAGGCTGCCAATGCTGCAATTCCTGCTGTCCCTGCCTTTGCTTTTCCTCTCCCAGAAGCTGTCAAGGCATCAAACTCTTGTATGAGAGTTTTTTACAGAGGGACATCAAATCCTCAGATACCTGACCTGAATGATCATGGCCACAGCAGGAGGCAAGTTGTCTTTCCTCTGTTCCCTTATATGTATTACACTAAATAAAACCTTGGAAATGACTGTGGAGCTGGGAAAGTCCTTCAGCAGGGCTCTGCTTGCAAATCCAGGCTAAACTCACCATCTCCTGAACGAGAGTGTGCCAAGAGCAAATGGACGTGGGACATGACCTTTCTCAGCTCTTCTAACAGCCTTTGTTGGTCACCTCCCATAAGCTGCTGCCTGGGCTTTAAGGCAGAAATCGAAAGGATTCTGATCCCTTCCTTCACATAAATACCAAGAGGATTCCTCGGGCTAATGTGATTCCAGGGGAGCCAGCAGGGAGATGGACTCTGCGAGACAAAGCTCTTGGTTAAACAACATCGATGGCTCAAATATTTGCCAACACTTGTGAACACAAATATTTACGCCAGCAGCAAGAGCCCAGGCATATTTTTCCTTCAAGATGTATTAAATGTTTCCTTGAGTGTGCAGAATTGGGAAAGAGCTCTTATATCACTCGCCGGCTCATTTTCCAGGCCACTGAATGCGCTCACTTATTTGGCAAATCTTGCTGTTAACGAGTTTTTCTCATCTGATTTTACTGACTTTGCTGCCTTTCCAGAGAATCTTGTGCAGGGAGGGAGAACAAATGCATCTTTTCCCTCCGGCAGAGCCAACCAACGTCTCGCATCACGAACTCTCACTGCCCAAGGCGATCATTTGGGGTCGTCCGTGTTCCTTGGGGTCTTGTTGCAGGCAGGGAAGAGGCTGAGCAAGGTCACAGGTCCAAGGCAAGGCAGGGCCTCCTAAAGACATGAAGCCTGGTGAAGGCTGGAGCTGCAGCCCATTGCTTGGCACATCCAGAGGATGGAGTGACACACCTGAAGCCGGGAGGTGCCAACCAGACTGCCTGGTTTCCAGAGCAATGCTCAGCCTGGATTGATTTCACCACTTTCTGGAGGTGCCCTCCCAGGTGTTGAACCACCAGCAGTGCTCCTGTTGCTGCTCTCATTGCCCCTGGGCTGCTGGGGGATCCCGGGAATGCCTCTGCTGCTGGGACACTGCAGGACTGACCTCTGGTCCTGCTCAGGCAGCTGCATCCCCCTGAGAAACAGGACGTGGTGCTCACAGTAAATGTGAGGCTCAGTTACAGCCCCAGCCCAGGCAGAGGAAAGGGGGAAGTGGCAATTCCCTGCCCGGGAATTGCAGGGGATGAGGCAGCAGCAATAAACCTTCAGTTGGGCTGTGCCCCCAGATGGAGGGGGATCAGGGGAGGCACTGGACACCAACCTTCCCTCCAGGAACAGGGATGTGCATCTGGGGCACATGCTGCAGGTCCAACAGGACACCAGTTTGAGGCTTGGGGTGATTGTGAAGGGGGAATATTGTGAAGGAATTGAAATCAGGGTTCTTTTCCAAACTGTTTGGCTTGTATGCAAGGAATAAAAGCTGCACACATGTTATTTTGTGAGGTGGGTAATAGAGGGCAGAAGATGTTGGCCTTCCTCTGCCATGGCAGTGGGAGTCAAAATAGTGCCTCCAAAGCCCAGGGATAAGGCTGCTGATCCCACTGGTTGGTGTCCTGGCTCTGGAACCAGTGGACTCAGAACTCTCTGAAAAGAGGTCCTTTAACACACAGGCAGAGGGAAAAAATCTGTGTGAAAGTAGGTGGAAAAGCGGGTGACATTTGACAGGGGCTTTGGTTGTGCTGCAGGTCTTTCCCACTTGTGCAGCAGGAGCCCAGTGGCAAAGCTCCAGTGGGCAGACTGGGGAGGGGCTGCAGGATGGCAGCAGGTACAGGGAGACAGTCCAGGGACGCAGCCAAGGCAGGAAATGGGAAGGGGCTCTTCTGACCCGGGGAAAGGTGAACAGAACTTTGTGGATTTCCAGGATCAGATGTGGGAAAGGCGAGGCCTGGGACAGGAACATGTGACTGGGGACAGATGGAGGAGGCTTTCCTAACATCCTCCCACTCCCTGGCTGTCTCTGTCTGGCACTCTCAGCCCTTTGCAGAACAACATAATCCGTGGGATTCACACCCACAGATCTGGGGGGGAAGGCAGAGCCCCGACCTGCACTTCCATCATGGGACACCCTTCTGTGCCTCACCCGGCCACTGGAGCAGGTACTCCCAGGATACTCCCTCCTGTCCTGCTTTTCCACACCGTGCACTTTATTAACCCTTTTCATGCATGACTGAAAGCCAAGAGATAACTAAAGCAGAGAACAGGGTGAGTTAGTGGGACGTCTCCCTGGTTCACTGCCTGGGAAAGGCGAGGGAGGAGCAGACACACAGCACTGGCCTTTGGACTGTGGAGCTCTGAGGTGCCACATCATCAGCATTCCTGGGATCACAGGATCGTGGAATGTCCTGGCTTGGGAGGGACCCACAGGGATCATCCATCCAGCTCCTGGCCCTGCACAGACACCCCAACAATCCCCCCCTGTCCCCAGAGCATCATCCCAACCCTCCTGGAGCTCTGGCAGCCTTGGGGCTGTGCCCAACCACCCTCTGGGGGAAGAACAACCTTGTCCTGAGATCCAACCTGCCCCTGCCCTGCCCCAACTCCAGCCGTTCCCTGGAGTGTCTCTCCTCAGACCTGTGGGTCCTTGAGGAGGACACACTCACCTCACACGTGGTGAGCGTGTCCTTACACCGTGTGTCACCCCTGAACTGCTCTGTGCTTCAACCCAAGCTGTGTTTCCTGGACAGTGGCCCCTCTCCAACCTCGGGGAGGAAACGAGAGTCTCTGTGCTGTGTTCCTTCCTGCATTTGGCAACAAAAAATGGAGATGTTGGGAGGAAACAATACAGAGAAATTTTTCACATCAGTGAGACAAACTCAAAAGTATTTTTGGCAGCCTGGTGTGGGAATCTGGCTTAGAGAGCTGCTCGTGAGCCCTGGACTCCCCTGTCTGCAGCAAATAGTGGCACCTACATCTATTACATCTGGAATGTTTTGGGTCCTAAACCCAGGGCCTCAGAAGAGATTGCTAAAGGAACTAATGGTGCTCTGAAATGTTTTCTTTAAGGAAAAGCCCTTCTGAGTCTCTAAAAATGGTTAGCTCTGGGAGACATGGATGTTGTCCATGGTTTTGTTGGCACAGCGCTTGTTTTCTTGTGCTTCCTGGAAAGACGGGGCTATTTCACACCCAAAAGGGACTGCAGCAATCCATGTGTGATTCCAGTTTGTTGAAGTGTCAGAGGAAACAGCCCTTGCTGTGGCTGGAGATGCCTTTGGAGATGCCTTTGGAGCACTGGGGAGCAGATTTCTTCCAGCATCCTCCGAGGACTGGGGTTTCAAATGGAGACAACGGCCAAGAGGAGCCAAACTCAGGCCCTGCACCACAACCTCGAGGGCCATAAATGAACATCTCTATTGTTTTCTCCTTGATTTTGGAACTCAAGCATATGGATCCTGCTCCTTTCCTGACCCAGAGGAGTGATAAAGAAAGGATTATTCCCGCCAAAAACATCAGGCCTTGACGGGTTTTTATTTAATGTAGGAAAAGGGAATAACCCAAATATCTGGTTCCCTGTCTCTGGTTCAAGATACACCTTCAAATCTGAAAACTCGGGAATCTCTGGCAGGGCTTCTTTTTTTTTTTTTTTTTTCCTAGAAAAACAAACAAAAAATGCTGTTTGCTGGCCAAAAAGTCCAAGCTGTTCATTTCTTCCCTCTCTCTGTTTTCCACTCTTCCTTTTTTTTTTTCGTTCTGGGGCTGGTTTTGAGCAGCTCAGCGAGGAGGACACGCTGGATAAACATGGTACCAGCGGGGAGTTTGGAATGCTGCTCACTCCGGACCTCCTCCCCACGGAGCAGGAGGAGGCTGGAGGGGAAGGAGCAGAGGGCAGGGAGAAGACAGTTCCTCTGTTCTGCTGGCGTGTCCAAACCTTTCCAGCTGAGGGCAGGAACTGGTGTGGGCCGATCCTTTTATTTACTGTTCTCTTCCCCTTTCATCCCCATGTGTCAAGAAGCTTAGAGCCTTTGCTTCGGGGGGGCAAGGATTCTGAATCACAGGCCCAGGGCTCTCAAACATCTTTGGATAGACAAAGCCTTGAAGGGGAGTTGAGAGGTGCCTGGGGGCAGCACTGGGGCTGCAGGCTCAGGAGAGCCTGGGCTGGGAGGGGGCCCTCAACCATCCCTGGGGACTCTTCCCTGGGGAATGGAGGCACCATTTCAGTCTCAACCCACACCAGGCTGCCTGGATTCTGGAAGGTGCTTGGCCGGGGAGGTCTGGGAGTCCAACAGGGAGCACCTGTGGATGGCCCTGCTCTGGGGAGTGGTGAGGGAGTCCCTGGAGTTTGGCCTGTGAGCCGTGTCTGTCCATCCAGGACCTCCTCCCAAGTCCCACTGTGCCTCCAGTAAATCCATAAATGTGGCTGTGGAAGTGCCAGTTACATCCTGCTGGAGGCTTTTCATAGAATCCCAGAATCCCAGGCTGGTTTGGGTTGGAAGGCACCTTACAGGTCATCACATTCCAGCACCCCACTAAAGGAAAGGACACCTTCCACTGGACCAGGTGGTCTTTTCACTGTTCTCACAGAAATGGGACGTCCCACCACCCTCCAAGGATGTCCTTCTGATGGGGAACTTGAGGCACAAGGAGTGGTGGGGTTTGTCAGAGGGCACAGGAGCAGGAGTCCTGCTTCCCAGCCATCCCAGCCACTATTTCATCTTCAGTGTAAGGATGGTTTTGGCCTGGGAGTTTGGCCAATCCAGTGAAAACTTGGCCCAGCAATGAAGCAGTGAGTGTAGCCTTGAGTATTTCAGGCATTCTTGTTTCTCAAAGAGCAGCAGCAGCATCATCCCTCTCCAGGGCTGGAGTGCAGCATTCCAGGTTCCTGCTGCTGCCTGGGCTGAGCGCAGGATGCTGGGAAATGCAGTCCCTGTGGCCACGGCTTGGTGTTGTACAGGCCCCACGATGTTCGTTCCACACAAAACTAGGTCCTCCCTTGGATTCCCAGTCAGTGGCTTCTCCCAGGGAAAATGGTCCCAGTGAAAGCCCATTGAAGTCCAGGGGAGTCTCTCTGCTGACGTCAATGAGTCTGGAGCCAGTCCCATGCACAAGGGCCTCCTGCTGAAGGGAAATAAGCAGCAAACCTTCAATGTCTGCATGAGGGATTGTGTTGCATCATTCATTGTCTCTAACCACAGTTCAGCTGGTTTTCTGTTGCTGCACCGACAACTGGAAGCATTTAAAAGGGAGGGAGGGGAGAGGTTTGGCTGTGCCCTCTCTGCCCAGGGACTGGCACCATGTCCCAACTGGGGCTTCTGGTCAGTGCCTGGAGCAGAGCTGAGCTGGAGCATGAAGGCACTGCTGGGACCCAGAGAGAGCTGTGGAACCACGGAACGTCTGGAGCTGAAAGGGCCCCACAAGGACCATCAAAGTCCAGCTCCTGGCCCTGCACAGACACCCCAACAATCCCACCCTGTCCCTGGGTGTTGTCCAAACCCTCCTGGGCTCTGGGAGTCTTGGGGCTGTGCCCAAACCCTGGGGAGCCTGTCAGTGCCCAATCACCCTCTGGGGGAAGAACCTTGTCCTGAGATCCAACCTGACCCTGCCCTGACTCATCTCCAGCCGCTCCCTCGAGTTCTGTCCCTGGTCACAGAGGGCAGATGTTGGTGTTGCCCTTCTGCTGCTGCTTGGGAGGGAACTTGTGTTGGGACCTTCCCCCCTGCCTGTCTCCTGCCTGCCAGCCCACCTNCCCTTGGGAGGGAACTGCAGTCCCTGGTGAGCTCTTCCCTCTTCTGCAGAGTCACCCCAGACCCTTGTGTTGGGACCTTCCCCCCGTGCCTGTCTCCTGCCTGCCAGCCCACCTGAGCTCTCCGTGCCACCCTCCACCCCATTGCCAACACCCTTCCGAGCCCAAATCCGTGGCCATGGCCGTGGCTGGCACAGGACAATGCCAGCAGGGAGGTGGCTGCAGGCAGGAGCTGCTCCCCGTGTGGTGACAGTGAGAACGGGGTGCTAAAAACATAACCCAGCAGCGCTTGCCCTTGGCACATCCCTTTGGAACAATCAAGTGGATGTTTGTCGTTCCCTGCCTTTCCCTCGGCGCTGACTGACGGATTCAGGAGGTGCTGCCCCTCCGGATCGCTGGCAGTGGCCGTGGAAAGGCAGAGGCCAGCTGTTCCAGCCCTGGCATGCCAAGTGTTATCCAATAATCCCTTATTACACTCCCGCTTCTCTCCGCTCTCAGCACTTGCTTTTCTTCCTTGAACCAAGTGCTACCTTGTGGCCATCAGTGGATTTTTAGTTAACCCTGCCAGCACCTGAGAGGAAAACCCCACTGTGGAATAAATGGGAGTTCAGTTGGCACATGAAGCAGAAGCTCTTGGAAGAGTCAGGAAGAGCATTTTAAAATATCTCTGGTGTGAGTTATATATGCACACACACATATATATTTGTATGTGCATGTAGGCAGGGAACAGGCAGCACACACGTGTGTGTGTAAAGAGGAAGGGAGGGGGAACTTTGTACAAAAGGCAAAGGTGTAAAATTTGAGGGTTGCCATGGATACAGGTCAGATGCCTTTGTTCTCGAATTGTGATGTAGCTGAGGGAGATGAGAGATGCGCCAGGCTCGGAGCAAGAGCAAGGAAAGATGTTTTTTTAATTGTTTTTCATATGTGAAGGCAAATATCCACACTTATTTTATCCGAGTTTGAAATAAAAGGCAGCAAATGAAGGCAATCTCCAGATGCAGATGTGATTGAACTCGCAGCGAGTCTGGGAAGCCGAGTGGCACCGAGGGAAATGTCACCGTGGCATCGCCATGGTCACAGACAGCCCCTCTGTGGAGCCACAAAGCCACTTGTCTGCGGTGACTCTGGGCTGCCACTGAGCCCCACGTCCCTGCCCAGCCCGGGTGGGGGTGTGCACTGTGTGTGAGGCCATGCCAGTGCTCCTGCCTTTGTTTGCCCCTCTCCCATCCCCTGACCAGCTCTCCCTGGTCCCACACTGTCTGATTCAGTGCTGAGAAGGAGGTTTCAAACCAGGATCCATATGGGGCCCGTCAGTTGCGACTGGATTCGTTTTAAAGTCCTTGTTAAGTCCAACAAAAAGCCAAAGATTAGAGCTGATATGTTGGCTTTCATCCAAATCCTGATCCTTGAAACGCTGCCTTGAGACCGCCAGGCGACTCTTATTCCCCCTTTTCTTCTTGCTCTTCTTCATCCTCTCTAATTGCTTCCCAAATCTGGGTTTATTACCAGGGGTCTGAAGCCAGGTAATCAGAACCAGGTATCTTTCTTTCTCCCCTGTATCTTTCTGGTACCAATCAGATTCTGCCTCTTTGTCCATGTTAATAAGTTGACCACCAACGTCAAAGCCCTGGCAAGGCTGGAGCCCTTTGGGAAAACACTCCAAGCCAGCCCTGGGTGTTACTGGCAGCCAGAGGAACACGCTGAGGAGAAAACCAACTTGGTTTGTGTCTGTCAGCTGGGACCATTCCTTCCTCTGCCCTCACTCCAGGGCTACAGCTTCCCCTTCCTCTGTCCCTGAAGCTCATTGTGCCCCAGTGGAGGGGGATGTCTGTGAGGGGAAGGACACTGAGCACTGGGATCCAGCTGGAACATGGAGCCCTGCACAGATCCTGAGGGTGAGGTCACGTCCAGGTAACCCGGACAGGGACAACAGGAGCTGCCATGGTCATTGCCATTGTCCTGGCTGCACTCTGCTCCTCCAACCCAAACTCCTCCCTGCCTTTCACACCCCAGCACAGAGCTTGTCTCTCTGAGAACTGGATGGTGAGGGAGGCAAGAGAGGCCAGAACAGACACCAGAGCTCGAGCAAGGGCTGAGTGTAATTGAGGAAGGAGTGAGGGAGCAGATATGAGGAAGGGGGATGGATATTGGGGATATCTGGCGCCAAAAAGCAGAAGCCTGAGCAGAAGCAGAGCTGGGACCATGTTATGTCCAGCAGCCCAAACCCAGGATCTCCCAGTGAGGACACCCAGGAGGATGTTCCTGGTTCTCCCTCAGCTGTGCCCCATTTGGAGCAGCCTCTGTAGAACCTGTGTCATCCTTGCAAGCTGAGAAGGGACAAACCTGGAGAAGCCCCTGAGCCACTGGGGACATAAGGAGGGCACAATAAGGGAGAGAGTCTGCATTTGGAACAGCATCTGCCACAGGGCCCATATACAGCAAGGAGCATTAAAAAGCCATCATTCATTGACTATCCATACATTAATTTAAAGTATATGCAGACACATTTAAAATATGACCTAACACGTCATTTTGGAGACAGATTTCCAACCTGTGCCATGTGATGTCCTGCACACCCGGTACAGGCAGCAGGGAGATGTGCAACGTGTGTGTGTGAGATGCATCTGGACCAGGAACAGCTTGAAAAGCCATTCAGGAAAATATTTAGAAGAATGAGGGGTGGGAATGGGCTTGTTCTGTCTTTGTTTTTGTGGCTGTTTTAACTCCAGGCTGTCTGTCCTGGGAACCCCACGGCACAGAGCAGAGACCCCCCCCACAGGAGGCACAAAAGCATCCAGGCCTGTCCTGGGCAGGGCCATCATCTCTGCTCCAGCAGCATTTCATGAAGAGGAGTGTTAGAGAGAACCAAGATTCCCGTTCACTCCTGGCAGCATCAGCCTCATGGATAATCCCTCTGTGTGAGCAGGTGTCATGGGGAGAGCTCTTTTGTTCTATCATAAAACTTTTCTCCTTTTTACTGGAACAGACAATAGGTTTCTCTTCTTATCTCCCCTTCCCTTCCCTGACAGGAATGTGGCCAGGGGAGGAGTTTTTCTCTTTTCTACAGGACAAACAATGGAGGATTGTTTTTCTTATCTCCCCTTCCCGGCAAGGCATGTGACATGGGAGGGGCCTGAGGGTCGGGGCGGGCTCAGTGACAGCCAATGGCATGTGAGGGCACACCCACAAGGCATGTGACCAGGGGAGGGGCCTGAGGGTCGGGGCAGGCTCAGTGACAGCCAATGGCATGTGAGGACACACCCACAAGGCATGTGACATGGGAGGGGCCTGAGGGTTGGGGCGGGCTCAGTGACAGCCAATGGCATGTGAGGACACACCCACAAGGCATGTGACATGGGAGGGGCNTTTGTGTACTGGACTCATAACGTTGTGTTGTCTGCACCGGTCGTTTTTCTCACGGAAGTGTACAATTGGTTTCATTATTATTATGTCATGTTTAATTACCCTTGGGGATATATGGCTAACCATACATTTATTAGGCTGGGGAGGAAGGGAAGTACCCTTTTGCAGTTCTTCTCTTCTATCTTTCCTGAAGCCAATGCCATTCCTTTTGGAATGACTAGAGATCAGATTGACCTAAAGGATGTGTTGTTTGTGCTTCTGTTTCTTCTATCAGTATGCAACAGGGTCGTTCCTAGAATTAACACCAGGCTAAGGTCATTTTGGCAAACTCCTGCCATGGCCCGTGTGGTTAGGAAAAACACCCAAAGGGAAGCCACACGTTCCCCTGCCAGACATGCCATCCCCCTCTGCACATCTTCCACTAGACCAGGTTGCTCCAAGCCCTGTCCAACGTGGCCTGGGACACTTCTGGAGATGGGGATTCCACAATCTCTATGGGCAAAAGGGATACTTCTCCCAGAGTTATGCCATGGAACACTGAGACCCAGCCAACACAGGCCTTGTGGCAGAGGTGGAGGTGGCACAGCCTGGGGACATCCCAGGATTAGGTGTGGGTTGGAGGGCATCCAAAATGACGTGTTTGGTCATATTTTATATGTGTCTGCATATACTTTAAATTAATGTATGGACATTCCTCTCCGCTCTGCCCTTTTACCCCAGTCACACACCAAACCCATCTGGTTTTCTGGCTCCAGACAAACCATGAAGGTTTATGCTGGAAGGAGTTTCTTATTTCTGGAAACACCATCTGGGGCATTTTCCCTTAAAACTTCAGTTTATCGATGTGGAAATGACTGTTGGAGGTGGACATTACCCACAGCAGGTCCTGCTTCAACAAAAAGCCAAAGTTCGCTCCTTTGGAGAGAGGGGAAAAGAGAGAGTTGGAGTGTTTGGTCTGGAGCCTGTTGAGCAGCTCAGCTCTGCTCAGGGCTGGCCCCCAGCATCCCCTTTTCCTGCTGCAGGATAATGGGAGCTCAGAGGCCGGCGCAGAGCTGGGAAATCAGCGGGATGTGTGCGAACCGCCTTGGATAAAATCCACCCCAAGCACCGCCTGGGCCAGAACACGACCAAGAACAGCGAAGCTCTGAAGTCTGAGAAATAACATTTCATTTCTCCCCATCCCCCCTCGTTCCTTTTTGCACACCTGGGCTCCAGTCAGCCCAGCACCACAGGAACCTTGGTCTCACAGCAGCCCTAAAGCAGGGACTGCGGCTTTGCCGAGACCAGCTCAGGCCTCACCAGGTTATTTGAAGTTCAGACTTTTTTCCTGGTTGTGGGGTTGTGACTCTACCAGGCTGGAGCTCCAAAACTGGCTCAGCTTGTCCCAGGGCAGGGAAACACCCATGGGCCTGGACTTAGGATCTCTCATTCCAAACTCCCCCAGTTCTGAGATTAGGCAGAAACTCAAATAAATGAAGGCAGTTGCTGGAGAGGACAGGAAGCAATTACAGACCACCCTGGAAAGGCAGGACAGCCAGCAGCCTGTGTGGCTGCTGCTGCTGTTTAAACAACAACCACCCCCAGGCCGGGAAGGGCAGGAACATCTTTGAGGAACAATGCTGGACCGAGATGCACTGGAGTCCAGAGAGGAGAACTGACACGGAATGCTCCGGCACAAGGGCCCTGGGCTCCTGCTGCGTGGGTCAGGAGCAGGACAAACAGGATGGGCTCGTGATTCCAGAGGGAGGCAGGAGCCAGGACCTGCTGGTACCCAGCCAGTGATGGACCCTCAGCGGGCAGGAGGAGGGTGGCCTTCAGGATGCCTTTTCCATCTGCAGGGCCACTTTGAGGCAGGACTTTTTTCCTTTGCCATGGAGGGGGGAGTGGAGGGGAGGCATTTTCAAGCTGTTTTCTCCAGGATATCCCAGCTACGCCTGACAGCTGGTTCCCATTGGGCTCCTGACCAAAGACAGTCTCCAGCAA
This sequence comes from Pitta sordida, assembly GCA_013390025.1. Taxonomy (NCBI): domain Eukaryota; kingdom Metazoa; phylum Chordata; class Aves; order Passeriformes; family Pittidae; genus Pitta; species Pitta sordida. Next base: position 438,905 of record WEKX01006241.1, read on the forward strand.
GGGTGGGAGTGGGCGGGAGGGGGGGAAGGGAACCTCCTAACGAGGAGGAGGAAGAAGAGGAAGGATGAAAGGCACTGAAATGCCGAGGGTGGAACTGAACCAAGAGGACACTTGGAGGGAGGGGCTGGGGAGGCTTTGAAGCTCCTCGCTCTGGGGAGCCTCCTTTAAACCCTACACCAGATTGGAACAAGGTGGGGGAGGAGGGGCTGTCTCTCTTTTTCCCTCTGAAATATTACGAGAGGTTGGGACCCCCACTCAGGACGGCCTGTTTCTGTCCATTAAGCATTTTAAATGTTTGTCCATCTCCCATGGCCTCCCATCCTTCTGTTCTTTGTGGGAATGAGCTGGAGATGGGCCGTTCCCAAAGATAATGAAAGGATTTGGGGCATGGGGTGGGGGTGACAAGGGCTGGTGGCAGTCACAGCCTTGTGCCAGCGGGAGTTCAAGTGGAGGAGATGGGAAAAGCGACTGTTTATGTCCCAACCCCAGTGTGGGACGGGGAGTGTTGCTCCTCTCTGTCAGGAATCTCAGCAGGCAGGTCAAGGCAGGGTTGGCTGGTGCTGCCTGACATCCCCTCAGTGCTGGCCAGGACGGAAAGCAGCTGGCCAGGCAGTGCTGGGAGCAGTGCCACAGCTGCCTTGGTCCCTGCTCTGGAGGGGACAGCAGAGCCAGCTGCTGCACAGAGAGCTCCATCCTCTCCCGTGCTCCTCCACCATCTCTTATCACTGGATATCCTGAGTTGGAAGGCACCCACAAGGATCATCGAGTCCAACTCCTGATGTCCAACTCTCCTCATTTATAAGGATGATGGGAGGACATCTCTTCCTTCCCCACCCAAACCCAAACAAACCTCTCTCTGGAAAATGGGACCCTGCAACACTTTGTTAAATTGCATCGAACTGAATTCAAGGCATCACAAAATTTAAAGGCAGCCAAAAAATAAAGGTATGGGATGCCAAAAGAATGTGTCCAGTGGAGACCTGCCTCTGCAGTGCTGCAGTGGGGATGAGACTATCCCTGCTGGAGCTGAGTTACCTTGTCCTCCTCTCCTAATGAGTGTACTCCAAAGAAATGGACAAATCCAAACAAGCTTCATTCTTCCCTCTGGGATAAGCAAACCTGGCCAGGTGAGTGACTGCAAGCTGTTGAAAGTTTGGAGCTGGAGCAGAGCACCCTCATCCCTCATCCCTGCTCAGTGCACAGAGCGGAAATATCTGGAGGAAAAAATCCTCGGGGGGGATGCATTGTTCCTCCCAAGGCTGGCAGGAAATGGGGGGTGGGGGGAGGCACGAGGTGACAGGGCACAAACAATAGAGGAGAAAGTTCACAAAAACACGGGTTTGGTGCCTGGCAAACAGCTCTTGACAGGAGCAGTTGAAGGTTCAGGGTTTTTGGGGGGATGCCTTCCCCTTCTCCATCCCTGTGTGCCTCCAGTGGCATCCCCAGCCACCCAGGGCCCTTCCCCTTGCCATCCTCCCAGCCTTTGCCCGCAGCCACTGGGCAGCAGATAAGGGGGAGAACTGGTTTTTGCTTTTTTGAGTTCTCGGGAATGCAGTTTAAGTCAATTAAATTCAAATAACCCCCTTGGGTTGTGTCCAATGGGCCCAGAGGGAGCAGTGGCCATTGGCTCCTGGACAATGTCCGAGTGCCCGGGGAGCAGGAGGGACCTCGGGCAGGGCAGAAGGTTCTGGAGCAGCTCTGATCTCCCTCCCTCGCTCCCCCTTCCCGTGCTCCCCGTCCCTCTTTGGTTTTGCATCCAGACCTGCAGGTGTCTGAGCACTGAGACGAATTGGGGAATTGAACGCGATATTAAGTTAATTAAAACTGTCCTCTGTGTGTTAATCTTCTTGTCAGGTTTTAATTAAGTGCTGATAAAGACTCAGCATGGGGTGGGGGGAGCTGCTGTCCCACCTCCCGTGACCCGGGGAGCCCCTGGGCACAGAGGGTTTGTTGGGGTGACGTTGTGGTTGCCACAGGTCCCAGTGCTGCCGTTTCCCTCCCCAAAAGGGTGAAATGTGACCCATTCCTTGCCTGTCTCACTCCCTCCCCAGCAGGTTCCCAGCCTGGAGGCAGCAGATCTCCTCCCAGGATGGGTCATGCTCCTGCCAATGGCTGATTTACTGCTCGTGAGCCAGAAAATTCGGGAGAAATGTCAATTCAGGGTAATTGCCATTTCTTCCCACATGGACGGGCTGGAATGGGAGCATCAGGAGTGGCATTGTGGCTCTCTGTGCCTTCCTTTATCCCTGTGGATGTGCCATTTCTTTCTGCAAGGTGGTGGGACAGGAGGAGAAACCAGACAGAAAGACACACCAGATGCCCAGGGCACGGAAATCACAGAATCACTGAGGGTGGAAAAGACCTCCAGGGTCATCGAGTCCAGCTTGTGACCCAGAGCACTGGGTGTCACATCCACTCCTTCCTTGGACACCTGCAGGGGTGGGGACTCCAAACCTCCCTGGGCAGCCCCTGCCAAGCCTGACCACCCTTTCCAGGAGGAAAATGAGCATTTCCTGGCGTCAGTCCCTGGAGAAAATGATCTTTGGCATCCTCGCTAACTAACGAGGGCAGGTTGGCTGTCCCTGTCTCTCCCCACACAGGTGTCTCTCAGGTCTCTTTGTTCCAGGGGCATTTTCCAGCAGTGATCCCAAGCACTGACCACAGATTGACCCGGGACACGTTTTGCTGAATAATTCCTTTCCATAAATTTCTGTGCATGTTCTCATGGTGGCGTTGACATTTCCCTCTGAATTGACAATGAAACTGTCTTTGCTCAGCTAAAGCTGTTACATTTAACCTCTGTTGATTCCATTTTTGACTGTTTTATAGGCAGCAGGTCTCACCTAAGCTCTTCGTTGTATTTTTAAGGTCCCCAGCCAAAATTAAGACATTTCCCACTTTAACTCCCAGCACCTTGTAATGCCTTTAAACCATTACAGATATTCCTTGAAATATCTCAGGGCCAGACCCAGAGCACAAGTGGAATTAAAAGTCACTCATTCAGTGCCTGAGCCAGTAACTTGATGGGCCAAAGCGTTTCTCCTCGCTCAGGTTTTTGGGCTCAGAACAGGTACAGCACCTGCATTTACCATCAGGGAGTTATGAAGTGATGCTGCTTTTAAAATCGATTGTGACCGTTCCCAGCTCGGGGTGTCCCCAGTGCAGGTCCCTGCACTCGCTCCCTGGCCCCAGGATTAGGCAGCAGGTGATTCCTGCAAGTGTCTTTCTTTCCATTGTGCTCCAGCTCCAGCTTAAAGTACCTGAGTGCAGCAGTCACCAGCAGGACTTGTCAGTCTCTCAGAGTTTGTTTTGGAGCTAATGAATTTCGGAAGGTTCCCATCAATCTGTCCTCCCCCTCAGCGCGCTGGGAGCGCTCGGCTCCAGCTGCCCAGTGGCTCTGCGAGGTGGTTTCTTCACTCCGCTCACCAAGATTTATTTTGTACAGGCATTTTCATATGCTGAGGGGAAAAAAACAGAAGAGGAAAACCCACCTGGAATCAATTGTGAGCACAATGGAGGTTGGCATGGCCAGCGCTGGGGAGCAAGGCTGGACAATGGGGTATTTAGCAGAAATTCTGCTTTGGGGACAAGCAAAGCTCTTAGTGACTTGGTGCCAAATCGGATGAATGGGGTTGGCTGGAAAGAAAATTAAGTGGAAAAAAAAAAACAATCCTCGAAAAGTCAAAACCTTTAGTCATAGTTTTTTCTGACACGGATTTGTTTTTGTTTTGAAGGGACACTGGCGTGGTTTGAGTGAAGATTCCAAGGGGCCTGCCCTGCTCTGGGCTGAAGGACACGAGTCCTCCCTCCTCTTTTCCCCAGTGCTGCAGGTCCCAGGATAAAGTCCCTGGGGGGGAGCCCGTCCTTGGGGTGATGGGGAGCACGGAGGAGCTGCTCCCCCCATCCCAGCTCCCCATCCTGCCTTATCTCCCTCCCTCCAGCCCTTGCCCACTGTGTTTATTCTCACCATAAACTTCTCCAGGACGGGCTCTGTCTCTCATTGCATTTGTTTTGAAGGCCTGTCCCCACTCAGGGCTTATCTCTGGGCACAGTGATAACAACAACCAACAACCCTCTTTGCTTACAGCACCGTCTCTTTAAAATGTTTCCATAATCTAAACCAGCGCCTTTATCTCCTCTTCCTTCCTCTGTGGAGAAGCTCCCAGGCCAGGGAATGCTAATGGCCAGTCCTGCACTTGGACTCATCTCCTGCAGCCCCGGTGGAGCTGAGGGAAATGTCAGACTGATGCTTTGTTTCTGCTACAAATAGAGGGGACGTGGCAGAAATAATAGTAGTTCCATCTTTGGTTTGAAGTAACTGACTTTTAGCCCCAGGAGTGCCCGGGAGTGGAGCATGCCCGGGGAGGGGGCACCACCCTCTCCCCAGTGTGGCACAGGGGCTGTGTGTTCCCACCTCAGCAGCCTCTGGTCCTGGAAATCCAGGCAAGGTCAATGTGGAAAAAGATTCTGCCTCCCACCCAGGGAACCCTGAATCCTTCCCCTGGAGCATCTCTGGAGCAGAGGGGCAGCTCTGGCCTCTGTTCTCTGGTGACCAGGGACAGGAGCCAGGGAATGGCTGGAGTTGGGGCAGGGCAGGGGCAGGTTGGATCTCAGGACAAAGTTCTTCTTCTTCCCCCAGAGGGCGGTTGGGCACTGACAGGTTCCCCAGGGTTTGGGCACAGCCCCAAGGCTGCCAGAGCTGCAGGAGGGTTTGGACAACACCCAGGGACAGGGTGGGATTGTTGGAGTGGAATTGTTGGGGTGTCTGTGCAGGGCCAGGAGCTGGACTGATGGTCCCTGTGTGTCCCCCCAGCCCAGGACATCCCACGATCCTGTGACTCTGTGATCTCTGTGATCCCCCTGCCCCTCTCCCTCCACCCATTTCCAACACCCACACCAACATCCCTTCCCATTTCCCCCCCCCTTCTGCTTTCCCCCTCTGCTGGGAGGGGGGTGTCCCTCCCTGTACGTGGGGCTGGGTGGGCACAGAGCACACGGTGCCACTCAGCCCTCGTCCCCCTCGTCAGCGGCGCTTGCAGGGACTGAAGGTCAGCAGAAGGACATCTCAATTATTCTGTGTCATCTGCGAGGAGCTCGGCTCTTGTCGGAGTCCCAGCGGAGAGCAATGAAACAGTAACTTGGCTGGAGGAAAAAAGAGAGTGGGAAAAAAAATAGGAAAGGGAAGAAGGGAAAAAAAAACCAAACCAACCCTCCTGCACAGAAGCTAAGGTCAGCAGGATTGACAGCTGCTGGGAGATATCTCTATTTCGTGTGCCGAAAATAACACCTCTCTGGGCTACAGATCTGCGTTTTCAATTAAATATTGGGCAGTGAAGAAGGGGAGAAAAAAATTCTCCACGATAATTTCAGAGGAGGGGAAGGAAATGGAAACCAGGCTTGTGAAGGAAGCCTGTCTCGCTGCTTCCAGTAACCTGATTTCCTCGGGATTGTCCTGCGTGTTTCTCCTTCTCATGGCTCTTATCTTCATCTCCCCTCTGAAAGCCCTGGGAACTGGAGGCAGCAGCTGGTGAAACAACCCTGGCTGAGAGGAGCAGGGGGAGCCAGTCCCTCACTGAGGGGACTTTATATCCCTGGATGTGGGATAGATGTACCTCTCTATACCCAAAATACACCACCAGGTCTGGGCATGTCTTGCCCTTTTAACCAGGGACAGTTCCCCTCCAGCACTATTTCCCCTGCCTGTGAGTTCAAACCTATCTCTTCCATGTAATTCCTCAGTGGAAGAGGGATGGGAATGTGTTTCCAGAGGGAAAATCCATGTCCTGGAGCAGCCAACCCTGGGTGGGCTGACCTGGCTGGGAGCACCCGGCCAGTGGATGGCTGGGGACTTCCCTGCAGGTGACAATGTCACCAGCATCCCCTGCCGAGGGGGTTGGCATTCAGCACAAACACTGCAGATCATCTGAGATCATCTCTGTTGTTCCAGGCAGGAGCAGCACCCACGGATCCTCCCAACTCTGCCACGATCAGTGATGCTCCGGGATGGCACGAAGTGCTGCTGCTGTAAAATGAACTCATGATCGGCTTCAGCCCCTCAAACATGTTCAGCCAGGAGCTGGACAGGCTTCCAGGAGGCTGGGGAAGGTGGAGGGGCTGTGCTTGAATCCAGCCTGGGGCTGGGGCTGGGGCCCTTCCCTGGGATGCAGCAGCTGCAGAACTCGTGGATGCTCCTGGAGCAGCCGTGGCTGGAGCACCACGTGTGTGTTTTGAAAGTCAGGCCTTCAAACCCCCCCCGCCAGATCATGGGAAACCACAAGGTCCCTGGGAGTTCTGGTGTGGGGGAGATGGACCTGCTCACATGCCCAGGAAAGCACCCGCTGGCACTTCCACTGCAGGGTGGGTTTGGTGGCTCTTCCAGCCTGGGGGCTTGTGCTGGCATGGCACAGCCCTTCGTGCCAGCCCTTCCCTCTGCAGGCTCAGGGGACACTCCCTGTGGTCTCCTTTCTGCTGGGAATGTGCCCTCAGCCACGGCTGGGGGTGTGGGTGGGATGGAGAAGGTGCTGCTGTGTGTCCTGGCAGCCGCACATCACCTGATTCCACATGACTTTGCCTCCTGGGAGTGCGGGAGGAGCCGTTTCCCTCCTCTGGACGGTGTCTGTCTGTCGGGGAGAGGAACAAAGCCGAGGCCAGGGGCTCACCTGCTCTGCAGGGAGGCTCTGCCCCCTCTCCCCCCATCCCAGAGCCGGCAGTCGGGTCACACATCGTAAAGTGTCCCTGTTGTGGCACTGCTGCCCTGGAACAGGGACCTGGAGGTTTGATGTGCCGAGGAACAGGAATGTCTGCGCCGAGCCAGGGCAGGAGCAGCTGCAGGGATTTCACCTCTGGATCCCGGCTGAGGAATTGCAGACACATCCAGAGCAGAGGTGCTCTCAGTCCCTTGCCTGGCTCCCAGTGGTTCCCCTTCCAAAGGCTCCCAGGGCAGGAGGCCCCGGAGGCTCGGGCAGCCATTCCCAACCTGTCCCTTACCCCACTTCTGAATGGTGGGAAGAGCCTGTGTGTCACCTCCCAGTTGGGGGGTCCCCTCGGGAAGGGGGACACGCTGTCCCTGGCAAAGGAACCCCAGCAAAGCTGAGGCTGCTGCCCAAGGCTGACTTTTCCAGGATTGGGAACAGCCAGACATTCCCAGAGCTCCCAGGGTGCTGCTCCTTGGGGAGGAGAGGCAGAATGTGCTGGAGAACGTGGAGGGGGAGCCCAGGGAGCTGCAGGGAACAGCAGGATGGCGAGACAGGAGCACCTGGAAAGAATTAACGCTCACCCTCAGCAAGGGCTTGGAAGGGGGAAGAACAAAGCAGGCAAGCAAAAACCAGGAATAAAATGGTGCTAGTGGGAAAAGGCATTCCTGCTTCTCGGCAAGGGGGAAGGAAAGGCTGAGCAGCACTGCTGGGCTGGGGGATCAGCTCCCTGACAGAGCCTCAGCCTCGTAACGTTGGGTCGGCCCTTCTGCCTCTGAGCTTCTCCTCCTCTCTGTCTCTCCTCTCTCATTTATCTCATCCCTCTTTCTTTCTCCATCCCCTCTGATTTCTTCTGTGCATCATTTTCACAACCTCCTCCCTGTGTTCTGTGATGAAACAGTGTTTGTTTCTGTACCCAAAGGCCATTCCCACTTTTCCAGCAGCCCTGTTGTCCCTCCTCCAGGATGGAGCCTCAGTGCTGACCCTCCCTTGGGAGGTGCAGGAATGAGAACAGGAAGGATCCAGTTAGGAAAGTTAACAGTGGATGTTCCCACTGATTTGAGGATGGCCCTTTTTGGGAAGGGATGTCCTGCCTGGAGTCCTTGTCCCCTCTGGGACACAAGGTACCTGCTTCCCAAAGGTCTTGTTCTGGAATAACTCCTGGTGAGGGTTCACACTCTGCCTGCTCTGATTGCACCAAGTCCTCGAACAGAATACAAGAAAATTGCATTTCCAAGGGACATTCCCTACTCCATGTTCTCCCATGCTCCACGTTTCCATCCAGTTTTGTTGGCTTGAGGGGGTTGCACGAGTTTGGAGAAGGATTCAAGCACCTGAGTGCTCTGCCCAAAGCTGACAGAAAGGGCACAGAAGGGATCTCCATAACTCATCCCCTCCATCTTCCTGAAATTCCCAACTTGCTGAGTTTCTCCCAGCACCACTCCAGTCCCACCAGGGCCTGATGTAATGGGGCAGCAGTAAAATGTTAGTAGGTACAAATGAACTGCTGGGGATTAAAGACGCAGCACATGCCTCCTGGAAGGCTTTAAAAGCATCCTGTTTGCAAACAGCCCTGTGCCTGTGTCCCACATCCTCCATCGTTTGCTCTCCCCTGGTTTTTTCATTCCCAGCGAGGAATTGCAGCTGGAGCAGCTCAGCAGGTCCTGTTCATCCATCCCCCCTGGGGTGGGAGGAGTGCTGGCCCGCTCTGCCCCTTCCTCAGCCTTTTCCCTTTCCCTACGTTTCTTTAAGGTGTTTTTCCAGAACTTATTTCAGCTTGTCCTTGTCTTTTCCTGGGGGACTGGGAGATGTGTCTCAGGTGAGGAGTGCCCAGGGGATGCAGGATCCCAGGATGGCACAAGTTTTGCCATTCCCTCAGGGGTGTCCACCCCCCTTTGTGTCCTTCTGATGTCCCATAGTGGTTCTTCCACTGCATCCATCCTCTGGGAAGGAAAATTCCAGCCCTTCCTGCTTCGGGATACAGAGCTAACCTGGCACTTGAGACTTTCTGCTGTTAAACATTTTTATTTGCTTTAACGAGTGTTTGTCTCCCCTTTACACTGAGATTTGCTGTTCACAGGTAACAACCGAGTTCCCAAACAGTTCCCTGCCCATGGCAGGGGGTGGAACTGCATCAGCTTTAAGGTCCCTCCCAACCCAAACCACGCTGGGATTCTGTGCCTCTGGGAATCACTGGCGGAAGGAAGTGGCCAGGTCTGCATGGGAATAGGAGTTTTTATCCTGATTTGCCTGTCAGAATGTGGCAGGTCCCTGGGATTCCTTCCTGTGGCAGCTGTGGGCACAGCTTTGCATCCACCCACCTCTCAGCCAACCCTCACAAGTGTCACACTGGTGTCACCCTCCCCTGGGAGCAGCAGCACCCGAGGCTGCACCACTTGGGCACTGCTGATCTGTTGCTGGGGTTGGATGCAGAATTCCTGTATTTGGGAGGTTTGACTGGCTCTGAGGAGGCTGCTGGTGTGGCTGAGTGGAGCTGTGCCACAGTCCTGGGTCCTGGTGCTCGGTGCCACTCCTCACCCGGCACCAGCCGAGGCCCCAGGAGCAGTGGCAGGAGTGTGGGGAGGGCTGGGAGCTGTGCAGGCAGCTCAGCCCAACACATTGCACGGACCTTTAGCTTGGATAACTCTGACATATCTCCCTTCCCCTGGGATTTCCTGCGCTCCCCGGCCCTGCCTGACCCAGAACAAAGGCTGTTCTCACCCCACCTCCCTGGGTGACAGGGAAGGGCTGGGGCACTGGGGAGGCTCTTGGACGTGTCCAACACTTCCCACCTGCATCAGCTGAGCCTGAGCTGGGCTGCAGGAGCTGAGCCAGAGTGTGTTCTCAGCTTGGAAAAACAGAGCTGTGGTTCCTACCTACTGTCAGAAGATGATCCAGCTTGGCTGGGATCCCTCCAGCTGCCCTCGTGTGCTGCCTCTGCTCCCTGGGTGGCCTCAAGCTCTTCCCATGGAGGGAAACCAGAAATGGGATGGGGAGAAGGCCAGGGCCGGCGGGATGTTACTGGGGCCCAGTGCTCTGCTTTCACACACCTCCTTGTCGCTGAGCACCCGCCTGTCCCCGAGCTCTGTGCCAGATCTGCTCTCTGCCATCACTGCCACCCCTCTGCTCCTGCTGGGTCCATGTGGGGATGATGTTCACAGGCACTTCCCTGGAATGAAGTGTGGGAACACGGGGTGTTCTCTCCCTGGCGACCACAAGGTCTAATGGAGTGTTAATATCACCAGGAATCCCTCATTTTGAGGAAAATGGGGTTTGTTGTTTTTTTTTTCCTGGAGTGTTAAAGCATTTCACAGAGCTCTCACAAATGGAACCTGCGAGTGGTGCTGGTGTCCAGCTGCTCCCCACGAGCCCCTGACCCGGTGGGAGGTGTGTGGGGCAGGAATATCCTGCTTTAAAGCAGACACTGACCCCTCCTGAGGTGTCTGTTCTGGTACAGCCTGTCCCAGCCTGAATTTCTCCCCTCCCTGTGCCTGCCCAGACCCTCTGTGGGGGCACTTCCAGCACCACCAGTGGGGGGGGGTCATGGTGTGGGACTGGCACTGCCCTGCAGTGGGGATACCCAGACAAGACCTTTGGGTGGCCTTTTTTCTGGCCTCCCAGGCTCTTCCCCCTCCTGTCACCTGCAGCTGGGTGAGTTTGTGACACAGACCTTTCCCACTCATCCTCAGAGCGGCTTTGAGGACGGAGATAAGGGCCCTGTGCCCTGGAATGTCACCTCCTGGGAGGAGGGGACACAGGGATCCCTTGCAGCAGTGTGTGGGAATTCAGAGGGGAGGCCAAGCTGCACCGTGACATGGGCTGGGGCTCAGAGGGTGGCAAAGGGACTGAGGCATCCCTGCAGCTGGGCAGGAGGGCAAGGGAATCCAGGGCTGCTCCTGCACAGGGAGGGCACCAGGAAAGGTGACTGAGGCTCTGATCAGCCTGTCCAGGGACTCTGGAGGTGCTGAAGAACATCCTCTGCCTCGCTGATGATGTTACTGGGAGCACAGCAGCCTCCAGTGCCAAGCCAGGACTCTGCCACACCAGGGAATTCCCAGGACAGGAGCTGCTGCAGCTTCTCACCACAGGCAGCAGGATTGATTCCAGCCAGGACATACCTTTGGTTTTCCTGGACTTTGTGGCTTGCCTTAGGCATAGACCACCAATCTCCTGCTTCACTCTTCTGTCTCCCAGTTCTCTCCCCCCTTCTTGAGCAAGACCTTCCACCTCTGCTCCTCCAGAGACCTTCCACCCCAATGGGTTTCCTCCGGCCCCGGGTGCTCATGGGCACGTCCAGGGAGTGCTCCCCTCCATCTGCTGAACTCTTTGGGACAGAAAGCAAAGCAGCCAAACAATGAGTGAGTACAAAAGCACATGTGAAGCCTTGGCAGGGAGCGTTCCCTGACTCCCAGCATCCATGTCTGCTCTGCACTCACATCTCCTCGCTGTAATTAGGACGGGCTGAGCACACTCTGGGAACGCACTGGAAGAGGCTTGATGAACAAAACAGCAGCTCCAGATGAGCGAAAGCATCTGAGGGGTTTAGGATGGAAAAGCGGGGCTGTGTGTGCTCTCAGTGTGTGTGTGCTGGTGCTGGTGCCTGTTCCAGCTAACGAGCCCCGAGTTCCCGGGAGCAGGAGAGGAGCCGGCACCAATTACCTGTGCAGGAGCACATTCCTCCAAGCCTCCTTGCTCTGAGTGCTATTCAGCTCACGCTCCTCTGATGCTGGATTAGGGGTCTGGAAAGGCTCTCGCCTTGGGCCCTGGCCAGGGCTGTTCTCACATACCTCCAGAGCCGAGCTGTGCTCCTGCCTGGAGGAGCAGACCTGCTGCAGAGGTGACCCAGGGCTGCTGTTAAACTTCCCTCTGCTCAGTGTCCTCCAGGTGCCCCCAGCCAGAGCATTTCATCGCTGCTTTGGTGGCTGGAGACCCAGATTCCTCTCCTCCATGTGGGCCATCGGTCTGTTGTCTGTCCAGTCTTAGCAGGGCCTTTGCTGTGTTGGAATCGTTCTCTTCTTTTTGATGTTTCTAAAGAAGTCACAGACTTTTCCAAAAGTGCTCCAAGAATGCAGCCTAGTGGCCTCCACCTGCCATGGTGCCCCGAGGATGAGCAGAGGGGCCCCATCCCCAGTGCAGGCGATGACCAAAGGGGTCCTGTTGTGACTCCCAGGTGGTGAACAGAGAAGCCCTGTCGTGACATGCAGGTGACAAACAGAGGGGCCGAGGGGGCTGGGAAGGGCTTTGCAGGAGCCCCCTCCTCCCACAGGCAGATCAGGACGGTGATAATGGCTTTGTTGGAGAGGAAGAGCAGGAAGGAAAATGGAAGTCTAACACAAGAGGAGCCTCGCCCAAGCGTCCCAAGGACCTTGGCTGCCAAAAGTGGATGAGAATAGAAGCTGCAGACAATGCAGGGCCGTATCTGGGAGCTGCAGCAGCCCGGCCAGCCCCTGTGTCCCTGCAGGATCTGATAGGGCTCTGCTGGCACGGCCAGGCCATTGTCCAGCGCTGGCCCAGGACCCACACGGGCTCTGTGGGAGCAGAGAATCGCAGGAAATGGGAGCAGATCGTGTCCAACCTTCGTCTGCCTCCCATGGCAGGGCTGTGTCTGCCCCTCACTGGCTCTTTGTGCACACGGGGAACAGGCCAACAGTCTCCCAGAAGAGCTGCCAGCACTGCTGGGCTGCTCAGGAGTGTGGCCACCTCCTGCCCCTGCAGAGGCTCACACCAGGCAGTGTGCAGAACACAAACAGCCCCGGGGGGAGCACTCAGGCTCAGGGAGGCTGTGCCCATGGTGGATCCAATCCACAGCATCAGATCCATGAGAATCCTGACCTCTCGCTGCAGGAGAACAGTTATCCAAGAGAGGTTTTGCTTCCAGAGGCTTTGGCAGTGCCCCAGTGGCCTGGCTGGCTGGTGCTGTGGGCTGGGTGAGGGGCTGCACCATCACCTCCCTTTCTGTATCCCAACAGCTCTCCATCTTTCAAATATTGCCCTTAATTAATTTGTCTGTACTGATGCTCCTGCTAATACCATTATTTGTAGTACCTCAGAGCATCCCCCGGGAAGGGCACGAGCCTTAATTAACATCCATGAAGCTTCCTGAGCATCGTGCCTAGAAATCGTGAGCTGGAGCAGCTCCCTGTCCTGCGAGGTTGGTTTCAGCTCTTTTCTTCTCCTTCTTTGAAGGCCCTTTCTGTTTCCCAGTGGACACACAGACTGCCATCCCTGAGTGCTGGGTGGGCTTTCTGGTGTTACCCCTGCCAGCAAAGACCTTGCTGACCCCATTTTCCCCACTTTTCCTGGGTTTTCCTGCACATGCCACGGGCATGTCACAGCTCTGCATCCCAGCCCAGCCTCCTGCCCACCCTCCCCTTCCCCACAGGAACGAGCAGGGCCTGGGGCTGGGCACCTGCCCTTCAGCTGAGCCCCCTGGCAGCTTCTCTCCTGTCCCTGGAGGAGGCAGACGGGGTGAGCTGTCCCCAGCACGCTGCCAGGACAGCAGCCTGGACAGCCTTCCAGTGACCCCAGAGCGCTTGCAGGACTCCCAGTGTCCTCCCAGCTCTGGAGTCTCCGTTGCTGGTTGCTGTCAAATCCTTTCAGCCAAATCTCCGAGGTTTTGGCTGAGCTGTGCTCCAACACCAGCCAGATTTCTGATGCTTAGCAAAAATATTCATTAACGACTTAATCCGTGCACACACGGGGGAAGCTTTTAGCGTGTTTGTTCCCGGGCTGTGAAAGGGGGATCTGGCCACTGCTTTCAGCTCTGCCTTCATCTGTGATCTCACGGATGAGGAATTCAGAAAAATGCTGTTGGGGGAGACGGTGCAGAGCATCCCCCGAGCTCACACCATGTGCACTTGCCTGCCCACGGCACACGTGGCTCAGCTGAGCACGAAGGGATGGCCAAGGCAGTGGTTCCCTGCAGGACACAGAGCGGGGACAGTGCTGCCCAGCTGCGTCGGGAGGGAAAGGATGAGGGTTGTGATCTCACCCATGGCCTGGCCCAGGATGTGCTTCGTGGTGGAAAAGCATCACCTCAGGCTGTGCAGCCCCCAGCAGCTTCACTGGGGTGTCCCGTCCTGCTCCTCAACATCCTGTCAATGCCATGAGAGAGAGAGACTTGAGAGGAGACTCAAGGAGACTTGAGAAGGCCGATGGAGAACCCTGAGAGCATCATCTGTGTACAGAGGAAGGGAGGAGCAGGAGAGCTGGGAACAGGCAGAGCCAACACTGGGGTCTGAAGGGCTTTCCAGGGGTTCGGTTGTGCCATCTCTGGTGGCTGAGAGGAGGGTTCTGCTGGCAAATGCCTCCCCATGTCTGTCTGCACCGCTGGGTCACTCTCTGCAGGACAAGGGGCCATGGTCACCATGTGACCACGAGTGTGATCACTGGTGTGACACTGGTGGGGGCCTGGCTGTGTCCCAGGGAAGGAAGATGTGTTCCAGCTGAAGCCCCCCCCGCGCTGGTGGCCCTGGGTGAGGGTGGCTCTCCGGGGAGCAGGCGCTGGCAGGGATGCAGCTGCAGCAGGGCCGGCATTTCGGGGAGGTTTTATGACAGGAATGCTGATGAGTAATAAACAAGGTGCTGCTGAGCCTTGTTCCGAGGAAAGAGGGGAGGGAGCGCAGGGGCTGAGGGAGAGAAAGGAACACAAGGAAGAAGGGAAAGAAAGAAATGACCTTGGTGAGTCTTTCTGGCCGCTCTCCAGGTCACAGGCCCATGCCAGAAAAATCTCCGTGTCCCTTTTGGCTGGGAGTGCATTCCCTGCGTTAGTGAATCACACACACACGGAGCTGGAACGTTGCACACTCGCAGTTGCAAAGCTCACAGTAATTAGAAAAACTAGAAAACCAAGGCAGGGGGAAAAGTATGAGTCACACATGGAAGGGGAGTTATTGCAGTGCAGGAGGAGCAGCTCTGCAGCGTCCTGGAGGTAAAGGCACAACAGCCCCGGGGTAGTGGAATGAGATGGTCGTGCAGGTCCCTTCTAACCCAAACCATCCCATGATTCTGTGATTCCAGGCACATCTTCAGGCTGCCAGGAGGTGATACCAGGCTGGGAACCTTCTCCCACCCCCACTCTGTGCCAGCAGTAAATGGTGACCCATTATCCCTCACTCACTTGAGCCCTGAGCCTGGATGCTGCTGCTTCCCAGGGAGAGCCTGAGCCCACACAGCCCCTGATGTCCAGGGGAGTTCCAGAAATCATAGGGACAGCCTCACTCCCAAGGAACTGATGGCTGGAGCTCTCATCCCTTTCTTTGCATGACCCTCCTGCTGCTGTTCACTAACAACACAAAGGGTGTTTTAACCTGGGAGCAAACCCAGCTTTGTTTGGTTAATTCTGCTCCTGAGTCAACCCTGAAAACTGTGTTCCAGGCAGTCCCTGACTCTCCCACCGGGGTCACGCTCCTGGAGCACCCCCAGCTGGATACCCCAGTGTGGCTGAGGGGTGAGTACCACATCATATCACATCATACCACATCATACCACATCCTGTGGATCACATCCCCACACCACAGCACGGGTTACAGGCCTTCGGGTGACCTGGTGCCTGGCTCGGTGTCACTGCTCTGTGCAGAACAACTTCCCAGCCCCAAGTGCTGATTCCCAGCAGCAGAAGGATGTGGCTCTGGTCTCCATATTTAACCCCTGTCTGGCTGTGAGGGGCAGTGGGAGCTGCCAGCATCCAGGGGAGACTCCATTTGGGAAGGGCAGAGGGTGGATGGCACAGCGGGGGACGAGGTGACATGCTGCACAACCCTCACGGGACACGAAATCTTCCTGCAATACTCCAGGACAGATTGTTCCATGTGTCTGCCAAGAAATCAAACATTCCTGCTGGAGACGGAGCTTTCACAGGAGCCTCCTCTGGGACATCAAGTGAGGCTAAGACAACAGTGTGGAGCTTTGCTAGCAAATCATGAGTCCCGAGTGTCCCTCCAGCTGGCAGGACCATCATTGACCTGAGTGGCCTTGTCCTCCCTGAAGCAGCTCTGTCAATTTGGCTACAATCCACTTAATAATGTAGCTCAAGTATAAAGATGTATCCAGGCCCAACCACAAAACAGCTGGAGACTGTAGGGTCGACTTAATCCTGGTAGAATAAAACAGGGGGAACCAGTGGGAGTCACTGGGATGTTGCTGGCCGCGTTCTGAGCAGGGCTGAGCAATAAAAGCCATCAAATGTGTGAGGTACGAGCTGTCTGGAGCCACAGTTGTTGTTGTTGTTTTAACTAATTGAATCTTAGTGCTGCTGAAAGGTCCCAGATTGACAGCTCTGGGGACCAGGCTCTGCTGCTCTGGCCAGGTACAGCCCTGGCAGCAAATCCCCTCCTAATCCCTGACTTCGGCCAGACACCCCGAGTTCCTCTCCTGGGAGAGACTTTCGGCCCCTGACACATGCAGCCCTTGTCTCCACAGTGGGGACCTGAGCCCATGTGGGGTGGGCAGTCCCAGGGACCCCGGCACTCCCAGTCAGGGCTGGGCAGGGGCACTGGGAGAGGCGGGATGTGTGCTGGCAGGGCCCGGAGGGAAGGCTCTTTGCGGGGCCACCTTGTCACCCTTGCTCTATAAATAGCTGGGAAAACGCCCGGGCAGGAAACGGTGGATTTTAGGAAGGGCGAGGGGAAGGGCTCGTCCCAGCCCTGCCAGGCGCTGCTGCCGCGGGAGGGACACTCCGGGGACAGCGCTGTCCTGCGGGACCCGGGCAGCACATGTCGGCAGGTGTGAGGATGGATGGGCACGTCTGGGCACGGGGGTGTTGGGTGCCTGATCCTGACGGGCACGGGGATCGAGCCCTTGGTGCGGGTCCCCTCGCTGTGCTCTGTGTCGTTTAGGTCGGGTTTAATCCTGCGCTCGGGGCTGAGCCCAGCCCGGCTGTGGCAGCTCGTGTGCCGTGACTGTCCCCAGGCGTTTAGGGCACCCCCAGGAGCCCAGATTTCCTCCTGGGAACGGCGGCCCCGCTCATGCCCAGGTGAGCCCCGGCCCTGCCAGCCCCGGGAGGAGGCGAATCAAAACAAGGAAGGATTTAAAAAGAGCCGCGGCTTTGCTGCAGCCTCGGGTTGGGTCCATCCAGCTCTTTGCCGGCTTTTTGTTTTTCAAGTGGTCCCCGAACAGCACAGCCCCGGGCTCCAGCTTTGCGGCTCAGCCTGAGCCTTGTCCCCGGCAGGGGAGATGTCACAGCGCTCTGGGTGCTGCCAGCCCCTGAGGTGGCACCGGGGGCCGCGCAGGGAGGGCCGAGGGTGC
Organism: Pitta sordida; assembly: GCA_013390025.1. Taxonomy (NCBI): domain Eukaryota; kingdom Metazoa; phylum Chordata; class Aves; order Passeriformes; family Pittidae; genus Pitta; species Pitta sordida. The sequence goes on from WEKX01006241.1 coordinate 455,842, forward strand.
CCCGGTGCCCCCCGGAGCCGCCCCTGCCCCGCGTTGGAGATCTGAGCTCCCACAACAATGAGGGTAATGGACAGGAAATTAGAGATAAGTCGGTGGTTTGACAGGATTAGGGATAAGCAAAAGAAACATAATTATGTGATAGCTGCTATCGGACAAGGGCCGATGCGAGAGGGGATGTAAATGACCTGAAGAAAGCCCTACACCAGATCAAACAGCCACGCGGCGCAGATAAGAGCCCAAAAACACCGGGTATAAATATTTATCACAAATGAATTCTCCCAACACTCCCTACTCACCATCCCATTAACAATAGATGGGATTGAGGATAATAAAGGCTTTTCGCAATCTTTTTCCCCCTTTTTTCCCCCTGGGGCTTTTGTACACTGGAGCTGTGGGATGTGTGTGAGAGATAGGGAGTGAGCCCGAGGGGGGACCGGGGGTCCCACCCCCCTCCAGCCCCTCTGGTCACTGCTGGTGCTGGGAAACTCCAGCACCTCCATGGACCAAAGAGCCCAGAGAAGAGCAGGACTCGCCCACGCTCCTGCCCAGGTCAGCAGAGAAGGGATGAGAGTCGGTCCAGGCTGGAGACCCGAGGCCTGGACGATTCCTGATGCTCCATCCCAAGGCAGAGGAGAGAGAACTCGGCCCAGCTCCTGCCAGGGGATCACTGCTCGCTGCAGTCCTGCACTGGGGCTGTGCTGGCCCAAAATACTGAGGTGTGCCTTTGCAGAGCAGAGAGGGGATGGAGGATCCAGGGAAGGGCTGGAGCTCCCAAACCTGGACGATCCCAGCTGCTTCTGTCTCCTGAGCAAGGACTAGAAAGTCAATGGACAGTGAGAGGGTTCCCATGGAGTCACTGGGACCCCTCTGCCCAGGACTGGGCACCTTTTGTGCCTGCACAGCTCACAGAAGGTGGCAGCTCTCGTGTACAGGTGCCAAATACAGCTGTGACCTCAGACAGAGCAGGGGGTGATCCCCCCATCATCCCCCCATCATCCCCCCATCATCCCCCACAGCCCCCCTGCTCCCGGCCCTGGCTGAGGGTCCCCCTGGCACAGATCCCCCTGTGCCCCCCTCAGCCAGTGCCTGCCCCTCTCCCCGACTCATCCTGCTTGTTGTTATTTATTTCACAAGAGGGAACACAAAACCTCCAGAACCTGGACTGGCAAATTATCCAAGCCCAGGAAATGAAAACTCCAGGGCAGCATTAATTGGAGGGCTTTTTAATTAAAACAGCTTGTTTCCTGATCAAAGATAAAAGGAAGGAGGAAAGCTGAAAGGAAAAATAATAATAAACCAATTCTCTGCCTGCCCCTCTGTGGCATTCACGAGGTGTGGGCTGAGCATCCCGTGTCACCCTCTGCTCTGCTCTCATCCCTCTTGATTTACTTTTTTTTTCAAAAAAAGGCCTTTTTGGTCTCTTCTTTCTCCCTGATTTCATCCTCATCTGCTCCTCCTCTGCCTGTCCAGAGCTTCTCCCAGCCCCTTTGGCATCAGCCCGTGCTGTCCTCCCCCTTATCCCTGTCCCCAGTCCCTCAAGCACATCCCTGTCACCATCAGCAGAGGGTTTTGCCCAGGGGAGAGTTTATTCTCCTTCAGACTCTTTTATTTTTGGGAATTAAATTCAGGCAGAGGCGTCAGCATTGCCTAAAGATTCAGCTGCTCTGACTAAACGGCTCCGGATGAGGCTAAATGAGGTACCTCCCTAATGAAGGGGAATATTTGTTGCTGTGGAAAGGCTGACGGCTCCAAGGCTGATGAGGAAAAATCAGGGGGAAGAGTGGGAATGAAAGCAGGAAATGCTTTAATCAGAATTTATGAATTGGTCAAGAAGCTGCTCTTTCTTAAGGCAATAATTTTTGTCAAATATCCATCTATTTATACATTTTTAAATGATGATCAGAGCTGACCACAAACTCCCAGGAACAGGAAACAGCCAGCAGGAAAGATGGGGATGGATGGAGCTGGAGATAGAGGGAAGGCTCTGAAGTTTGAGAAGTTGGTGAGGAAAGGTGAAGGCCTCCAGGAGAAACCAGTGTGTGGCTGGGCTGAGGACACCGAGGGGCAGGGAACAGCCGTCATCTCCCAGTCCCTCTGCCTCCAGGGCACTGGGCACACCCTGCCTTGGGTACCATGGAAAACCTTGGACAGGCATTGCTGGGAGTCAGGAGGGAGGGACACCCTGCAGCCAGGCTGGCCCAAGAGCCCTGGGGCTCTCACACCTCAAAATAACAACGTCAGGTCCATGGGATACAGGGGTTCATGGGATATTGAACTCAGGGAACCGAAGTGGCCCAGATGCCTCCTCTGGAGGACACTGGGAGAGGGCACAGATGTCCCTGGATGTCCCTGGAGGAGGGCACAGGTCCCCCATGTGCCCTGCAGCCCCGACGTGGGCGGTGGGCGAGCAGCAAAGCCCCATCCCGGTGTTCCAGCTGCGGGACTGGGGGGGGTGGGGGTGCGATTCCTTAATAACTTCTGGGAACTGCGGCTCTTCTCTCCATCAGGGACGTTATTTATGTGCACGAGATGGCGGCTGATTATGAGAAACATATTGATTGAGGTTTCACAGCTACTGAACACAGTAGATCTGTATCAGTTACACCACAGCCCAAACCTGTATCAATGTGTTTCTCATAATCAGCTGGCATCTCATTAACATAACGAGCTGTCTTCTCCCATTTGGGAGCGGCTCCGTGCCTGGAACTGCACATTCCCCAGCCCGGCTCCTCCTGCATCAGCCTCTCCGCAGGTCTCAGTCCCAGGGAAGGGGGGGGAGTGAGACATCACTTGTTACATAGTTGTTAGACCTCAGTAAATATGTTTCTAATCAGCAATTAGTACTTAATTAACATGCTGAAAATATCATTTTCAATCTAAATGAAGCTTTTATGGGAAATCTGGAAGGAGAGGTGGGAAGATGCAACAAGTGATGCTCAGGAGACGGGCTGGAATCAAACTGGTGTGTCTGAGAGAACCCTCACCCCGAGCTCGGGAGGGATCACTGATCTCCTGGCAGTGAGCTCCAGAGGGATGGGGCTGCCTGGGAATTAAGGAATGAAGCTGGGGCAGCCTGGGGGGCTCAGCCCTGTCCTTCTCCACCCCCTGTGCTCCATGCCCAGCACACAGGCCTGGTGTCAGCCCCCCCTGCCCAGGAAGGACAAGTCACAGAATCAGGGGGTCATTACAGCTGGAAAAGGACTTTAAGATCATCCACTCCAACCATCCACCCAGCAGCACCCCTGTCCCCCACTAGAGCATGTCCTCAGGTGCCACATCCACGTGGGGTTTGAACACTGGAATTTAGGGACTGGAGAGTGTTGGATGAAGCTTGACAGCTTTTATTTACCTGATACCAAATTTACTCAGAGGAGGAGAGAAAAAACCACGATTTGTGAGTGTGAGTTAAATTCCAGCAGTTCTTACCCCTCTGGAAGTGACAGAAACATTCAAACAACCAAAATATTTTGAAAGGCAATACCATAAGAGTTGGGTTGTTTGGGTTTTATTTCCCCCGTGTTAAATCACTGGCTTTATTTCAAATAAATGGCCCAGATTTTTGTGCAAGATCAGGGAATTGCAAAAGATGATCTTGGAGCTATTTTTCCACCAAGGCTGCCCAGGCTGGACCATCTCTGTGTCCTCCTCTGAACCACATCCTGGAGTGCCAGGAAAATCAGGGGTACAGGACGGAGTTCTGCTGGTTTTGGTGGTGTGGGCTGAGCCACCACTCACCTCCTCTGCGAGTGTGTGCTCCTAAAGGTGAAATAAACCTCCACCAGAAGCAGAAAGTCCTGAAATGATGGAAGCATCTGAAGGAGGGATTGTAGCTGAATGTGTCAGACGTTCCTTGGGAGCTGGAGCATGCGGGGTGTGACCCAGCCAGCGACACACAATCCACGATAAACAAACAGCAATTACTCCAGCTCAGTAAAAGCAGCCGGGGAGAGCTCAGAAAGCCCCGGCAGAGCAGCTATTAAGGTGCGTGGGAAGGAGCCGAGTGCGGCTGTCTCTGTGCATCGTCTGGGAAGTGACTGGGGGGGGCTGGAGGGTGCAGGGAGTGCAGGGGTGAGGTGGCATCTGGGGACAGGCTGGGCTGGCAAACCAACCAGGCTGCAGGGAAGTGTCCCGTGGTGTCCCAAGCAAAAATGCCCCCTCGGGGCCACAAGAGCAGCCAGCTGGTGGCTGGAGGGAATCCTGAAGGCTGGCGAGATGGGTGAGCCATGGGCAGGTCCCTGGGGATGCTCCCCAGCCCCTGCTCTGCATCCACAGCCGCCTCCTCCCCACGACGAGCCTCTCCTCTCCTGCAGACCCGAATTTCCATCGTTGTGCAGCAGAGTTCCACACCGGGGGTAAAGAAATAAATAAGCGGGGACAGCTTTGTGCATCGATTCGGAGCTTTCTGCTGCAGAATTAACTGGAGGGGAATTTTTATCAGATTTTAATAACTGGTGAGAGCTGCCTGGTGTGTCCTCTGCGAAAGGCGGCCCTGAGAGCAGCTGGAGAACAAACATCCACGGCAGATGTGTCTTTCCCTTTCCAGACCCATCCTCTGGGGTCTTGTTTCCTTCCCCTTCCCTGGGAAGGGAGAGACTCCAGGCCGCCTGTTCCAGCCCATCCTCCCTGGCTGAGCACCAGGGCTGTGTCCCGGGGGTCGTGCTTTGTCTCTCAGGGACACTGAGAAGTTCTGTGGTTTGGCAAAGCCCTTGGGATTTGGGGCTTGGATTTGATCTGCTTTTCCTCTTTGTTTTTGGCGGCTCACTGGCCAGACACACCTGGCCCAGGGGAGTCCCCAGAGCTGCCAGTGACGTTTGCCAGGGCACAGCATCAGGAATGGGGTGTGCCCAGGCACCCACCTCCCCTGTGCTCCCTGCCAGCTTCTGGCAGCCACCAAAGCCAGGGATTTCCCGAGCCGGGGGTTTTATCTGGGTCATTGTTTGCAGGAGCCCTCCCCAGAGCTGTCCCCCTGCTCTGGCTCCGGGGTGGTGGCCTTGTCCTCACTCCGCAGCACATCTGGGCCCCTGCGATAAAAGACTTCCTTTGATTTGATTTAAATCCTCTGCTGCGTCACTTTATTGGATGTCCTGGAGGGGGGTTGTGTTCCAAGACAATGGGAATATTTTTTCTAATCCACCTCATCTCGACTGTCCACGGTTTTATTGAACTCTCTCGTATTTCCTCCTCTCTTTGCTCCGCAGCCATCTCGCTCCTCTTGGAATAAACTGTTCTCCTGGTCATTCCTCTCTCCTTCCATTACTTCCAGCATTTTCACGAGCCTCCCTTACAAACCCCTGGCACTGGAGTGTCTCCCACCCCCTCACCTGGGCTCCCACTGTCCCCTTGCTCTCGGGGCTGGACCTTCCCTGCAATCCTCGTCCAACCTCCCCTCCCCTCCTTTTGTCTCCCAGCAAGGCCCTTGCTGCCCTCCTCTGTCTCCTGCTGCTCACGCCTGGAAGGTTCCCTGCTGATCCCACTGAGTCGCCTCTTACTCCACCAGTGATGGAAAACCAGGAAGCTCTTTGGAAATAAACCTGGATTTATATATTTTTATTTCCCCCAGTGATGTCGATAACAAATGGAACAGGAAGAAACTCCCCTCCTGTGGTGGGGGATGCCCTTTGTGAGACTGTCACCCCCACTTGCCATTCCCTGCCCCGACAGCCTGGCAATGTCCCACGGGTGGGCTGGTGCTGTGCAGGACACCAGGGCAGTGCCCATCCCAGTGGCACTGGCATTGTCTGGTCGCCGTGGCAGCTCCAAGCACCAAAGGAGTTCTCCCAGGTGAAGGGAGTGAAGCAGGGAGGTGGCAGAGAGCATGTGGAGCTGGCAAAGAGCAGGATGGCAGCACCACCTTGCACCCCCAAACAAGGAGAATGGGGACACCAGGAGAGGACGGGGCACAGGGAGGGTTTGTCACACTCTCACAGCTCGGGCAGCACCAGCACTGAGCCACGGGGCTCCCAGCGCCCAAAACAAAGGGGGGGAGGAAGAGGAACTCGTGTCTTGATAAACACAAGGTTGAGGAGGTGATAGGTCGAGGGATTTGAGCTCCCAGAACTTTCTCAAACCATAAATTTTCAGTAGCAGTGCTGAGGCCAGGAAACCTGAGCTGGCTCCTGGAGATCCATTGTCTGAGGAGCAGCCAGGGTCAGTTCTCGGCCTCCTCCCCGAGTCCCACCTTGGCCACGGGCTGTGCTCACACACGTGGGAGCTCAGGGGCTTGGGACACGGCTGGGCTGCAGCTCCAGCCCCTGGCTCAGCCGGACAGCCCTGGGAGTGCAGGGATGCTCTCCTTGAAGGGCTGCTCCAGCCTTGGCCTCTCAGAGCAGAGATTTTTTTAATTCTTTTTTCCTGTTTTGCTTTTGTGTTGTTTTGGGGTTTTTTTAACCAGGAGAGGAGGTTCTGATCATCTGATGTGCACAATGAGCCCTTAAGTTTGGGCTGGGCAGAGAAGGGAGTGACAAGAGGCCGCGATGGGATTTTGTCTGTCCTGGTCAGCCCTGGGTGGTGGCCCTGGGGCAGGATGTGCTGGTTCACCCCACGAGCAGGAAAATCAGCATCAGCTGAAGGTTTGGAATAGAAACATAAAGTCATGGAATGGTTTGGGTTGGAGGAGACCTTAAAGCTCATCTCATCCCACTGGGCAGGGACACCTCCCACTGTCCGAGGCTGCTCCAACCTGGCCTTGGACACTCCCAGGGATCCAGGGGCAGCCACAGCTTCTCTGGGCACCCTGTGCCAGGGCCTGCCCACCCTCACGATAAAAACATGAGTCCCTTGGGTCACTCAGGAGGCAGGAGAGAACCCTCTCAGAGGACCAGGCACTCCCAGGTTCTGGGAACCACGGACTGGGGCAGCTGGGGGGGGTGTCTGTGTGTGGAACAGGCATTTGGGGGGAGAGGAGCTTTTCCTTTCAGCCTGGGAATGTGAGCTCGGGCAGGGAGGGAGGGAGGTGCATTCCAGCAGTGGGAGCCTTGCTGGGAACCAGCAGCTCTGGGGTTTATCAGCAGTTCTCTGGCTCCGGGTGCCCAAAGGGAGGGAACTGCTTTGGTTTGGGAGCCACAGGGACGGGGCTGGAGGTGCTGGGCAGGGCACCCACCGCTGCTGATGGAAAACACGGAGCAGCTCGGGGGGAAACGTCCCCTCGGTGTTTCCTGCCGTTGTTTCCCTGTATTTCTCGTCCCTTTTTGCATTCCCTCTCTGAGGCAGCTCAGCAGCGGGTTCCCTGCCAGGAGCGTGCACGGAAACAGCTCATGGAAAATGGAATCTGGCCCGAGAGCTGCTTATTGAAATTATTTGATGAATAATTTAGGATAACAATTAAAGTCAAAAAATTCACAAATAGCTCATGAGCAATTCATGAAGCGGAAGAGAGGCTAAAGTTGGGCTGATAAAGGGCTTTGCTGCCCATTAGTCACAGACGCCTGGCCCTGGGCCGGGCTGGGAGGAGGGAGGGCTGTGGCTGCACCCACGTGGGCCCAGCACCCTCAGAGCCCCAGCGGGGTCCATCCTGCTTGGGGAGCACAGGGACGTGGGCACAGGGGACTCTGGGGAGACGGGGAGCAGCTGAATTCCTCGGGAACTGTGGCTTTGGCTGCCCTGGAACTATCAGTGGCTTTGCCAAGCACAGCTCCAGCCCGGCAGGAGAGGCTTTGGGGCACATAAAGTGGTGGCTGATGGTTTGACCCAGCACTGGGGGCTCTTGGTTGGGTCCCTCTGACAAAAGGACGTGTCCCACCGAGCTGGGGAGACCCCCAAAGCGGGTGGAGGTGTCAGCTGGAGGGAGGGCATCCCATCCTTTCTGGAGCAGAGCACTGTGACCATGACATTCCAGCCCTCACCCATCCTGGGACGCTCCAGGTGGGCACCCCCCCCTCAGCACCCCTCGTGCTGCCTCCCGGGCCCCCAGCAGCAAACACAGGAACAGATTCCGGTTGATTTGAGCTGCAATGAGCTGTTTCCCGGCTGCTGCAGTGACCTCTTCTCCCTCTCCCCAGCCCCGTGTTCTTCCCAGATCAAACACAGCGCTTTGCTCAAAATGAAACAAAATGTTTCAATTCCCCTTTGGGTCATTTCCAGCCAAAAAAGCGGACGAGCCGTGAGGAAGGAGCCTGATTAGAAGGTTTGGAGCTCTTGCTGCTCTTTCCAGGGAGGCTGTGTCTCCTTGTGGGGAGAGAGGCAGGACTGGGGTCCTGGGGAAGGGGTGAGCTCTGCCCATCCCATCCCATCCCATCCCATCCCATCCCATCCCACAAAGGTCCCACAGCACGGGCCCTGGCACAGCCCCAGTTCATCCCCTGGGATGGAGCCTCTGCAGCTGCACTGGGCTGGCACAGGCAGACCCTGGGCCAGGACAGGCAGACCCTGGGCCAGGACAGCCAGGGTTTCCTTCCCCATTATTCAAAATCCAGCCTTATCCTGCTGCAGCTCCCGGGGGTTCAGCTTTGCAGCTCTCCTGGCCGAGATGTGATCCTTGCGAGAGGATCCATGGCTGCCCCCGGAGCAGCCTGCAGGAGATCCCGGAGACAACCAGGTAATGGGATATTCTGAACAACCAGAGCACTTTATGGCCATTAATAACATTTGCAGCTCCTGAACATTGCCCAGTTTCGCAGGAACAGCCAGAGCCGGCCCTGCAGGGCTGAGCTGGAGGGGGGACTCTCGTTGCTCCCCTGCCTCAGCTCCTCCTTGGGAAGGGGAGTCACCGGGCTCCCACCAGCCAGGGCAGGACCAGAGGGTGCTGCAGCACCTCCAGGGGCTCTGCCAGGGCTAAGGGGAGCACGGCTGCCCAGCCCTGGGGTTTTCCTCCCTTGTCCCAGGGGAGGGACAGAGGTGCCGTGCAGTCCCAGTCACCAGAGCTGCTCGTGCTGTCAGCCCCGTGTCCATCGGCTCACACGTGTCTGTCCCTGTGCACACACACCCCGTCCATCACCCCAGCGTCCCGTGACCTGGGGCAGCCCCGTGCAAACACTGCACATCTTGTGTAAACAGAGCTTACATATATTTTCCTCATTTATTCCTCGCCGACAGAAGAGCAGCCTCTTTCACCAGGAAAAATAAACCAACACAATGGCAATCCCGGGTTCAGCAAGTGTTCCCTCAGATTTTAACCATGTTCAGAGAGGTGGTTGTAAACAGACTGACAGCACGCCGCCAACCTTGGAAATTCCTTGCAGCCAGTTTCCTGTCTCAAATTCACACCATCGCTTTTCCACCGGGGCCCTAAATTAATGCCCGGCTGGGGTGCGTAATTACCAGCTCCCTAATGGGCCAAAACATCCTGAAGGGCTGAAGTTTCCTTTTTGATTTGTGGCTCCGAGTCAGAGTTGTAATTACCAAATTGATTTTAAATGCAGGCTCCGTTGACAGACTATTGGCAAACGGCATCTCCGAGTCCTCAACCATTCATAAAAAAAAAAGAGGAAGCCCTTGATGGATATACCTTGATCTGCAGCTGCTGTTTATTTAATACAATTTATGGGCAATGGTTTTAGGTTTTATCAGGAGCTGCAGCTCTGGAATCGCTGCCTTGGCAGGAGAGGTTGAGCTGAAAAGTTGGGTCAGAGCCGTGAGCTGCCAGAATCACTTTTTCACGTGCCGACCCCTCTCCTTGGCTGGGCTCATCTCGGATCCTCCCTCGCCCACTCTGCTGCACAGCTGGGATGTTCCCTGTGCTGGGAGGGGGCTCCCTGTGCTGGGAGGGGGCTCCCTGTGCTGGGAGGGCTCCCTGTGCTGGGAGGGGGCTCCCTGTGCTGGGAGGGGGCTCCCTGTGCTGGTAGGGGTCCCTGTGCTGGGAGGGGTCCCTGTGCTGGGAGGGGGCTCTGATGAGCAGCTCTCAAAGCCCACCTGCCCCCCGAGGCCGCGCGGTTTCGGGTGCTGAGGCAGTGCTGGCGAGGGGCCCAAACGTCCATCAGCGCCGGCTCCCACCACGGGCGGCCCCGGGACCTGCTGAGTGATCCCCCCTCCGTGCCTGGCACCCCCAGCTTCCCACTGGGACAGGGGCCAGCCTGAGCCTCCCCCACCCTGGGCTGGCCCATGGCTCCTGTTATCCGGGTGGGGCAGGGAAGCCTCAGTTCTTCCCTCCCAGTCCCACTCCGGCCAGCCAGGGGCTCAGTTCTCCCTGGATTTCCAGTACCCGGCACAACTGGGCCCTGACCTCCCCAGGAATTTCCTGGGGTGATCTTCCACCTCTGATGGGGTTTGCTGACCCAGTTCCCTCTCTGTCTGTGTGGTCCTACAACTACAGGCAGGAGGAACTGGAATCTCCCACGTTTGGAAGGAGAATCCCTGAGTTAGGACAGGAGGGGAGGGGTATGGCCAGCACAGCCCGTGGGGAGAGACATGGAGAAGGCAAAAGGGACCGATGATGTCCCTGAAGCATTACTGGCACCTGCTCTGCTCTGTGGGGAGGTCTCTGGCAGAGCAGGAGCTGTGGGCTTCCATGGGAGAACTGGGAGCACATTGTGAGCTTCCCAGTCCATGCTATTCAATGTTGTGCTGCTGTGGCCACCCCTCCTTTCCAACAGGAATACTCCCTCCCTCCGTCCCTCCCTCTACATTGTGCAGCACACGTGAGATCCCCAACCCTTTGGAACAGCTCTGTAGCATCCGAGTGATTTGGATGAAGTCCATGAGTAGCATTTGCTCCCTTCATTTAGCATCACTGTCCAAGGAAATGGTATTTCCTGGGATCCTGACACCTTTCTACACTGGCTTCATTTTATATTTCCGAGACTCTGGGTTCCCACCTGCAGAAGGGCTGACAGAGCTTCTCTCACTCTCAGTCAGCGCTGGAAGCTGATGATTAAAGCAGAAAATATGATGGGTCTTAAAACATCAGGTGCATCCCAGCTCTTGGCTGCTCCTCCCCCTCGTGTGCTGGGAGACGGATGGATCCCAACACATCCCAGCAGCCCCAGAGATTCCCTGTCTCAGGGTCGTTCAGGGGGCACAGCTGAACAGCTCGAGCCAAGGTGGGGTAAAACTGAGTGGGGGATTGATGCCCCAGGAACTGAGGAACCCCAGCGGGAAGGAGTGAAGGGACAACAGGACAGTGTCGGTGCTCTGGGGGCAGAGGGAGTGTGAGTGTGTGTGATGGGATGTCAGGCATGTGCAGGAGGAGCTCAGGGACAGGGAACAGGCAGGTGAGAAAAACCAAGGTGATATCCAGGTGAGATCTTGGAAGTCTGGGTCCTGTTCTGACTTTTCCATGGCCCGGAACACCCCTGCCAGAGTCCCTGGGGCAGAGCAGGGGCAGAGGGGAGACAGGGGTGTCCCTGGGGTCAGAAAGGCCCCGAGGAAGGTGTGAGAGAGGCTGACTGACAGGAGAGCAAAGGGTTTGGCTGCTTCCATGGAAAAATACCTGGTCTGTTTTGTTTCCTAGATATGTGATGAAGGATAAGGATTTAGGAGGGAGGGAGGGAGGGCTGCAGTTAATCCACTGATTAACCTGAGGAGAGGCTGGTGCTCAGTCAAAGCAGAAGGGCAGGAGAGGGAAGTCACAACTACCAGCCCAAGCTCAGCAGGACACAGGGATGGCTCAGCCCCACGAGGTGGGAATGTGGAGGTGGAGACCACAGGCACCCAAAGGGCAAGAACAGCATGGGAAGGTGGAGAATGAGAGAGCAGAGACAAAAAGGAGAGCAGAGTGTCAGTTCCCAGAGGGAAGTACCAGGGATGTGCTGGGGTGCTGCCCACTGTGGTGGGGGGGTTGGGTGAGAGATTGTGGCTGAGGACCCCAGGCTTTCCCAGGAAGGTGCTCGTTTGGATGGCAAAGGCATCTGGGGGACTCCTGGTTCTGTAGCAGCAGGGACAGCACAAACCCCAAATCCCAGATGCACAGTTTGCTCTTGCCCTGTCAGTTGTTACCTGGGGAATTACGTGTCCAGACAGAGAAAAAAGAACATGGAAAGAGCCCATCCTATACCAGCCCACCCTCCCTGTGGCTGAAGCTCTTCCTCTCCTGTCCCTGGGTTCCTTTGTGACACACGGGTGTACCTGTGTGCCCGCCGTGTGCCCACGTGCTGCCCTGGGGCTCCTTGGGCTGTGTCTGTGGGATGGATCTGTTGTCTCCATGCACTGGGTGGGAGCTGCTGAGCGTCACCCGTGTGTTTTCACACATGGTTCTGCTTTGGGAACCATCATTGCCGTGTATTTCCCACCGGGTGGTGCAGGAACACGCTCCATATCCCCCATGGCAGCAGGTCATGCTTTGCATTAGCCCAGCCAAATTACAACTTCAAAGTTCTCAGGTTCGGTGGGGGCTGCTCCCCCCAGCGCAGGGTGAGCGGGGCTGAAAGGGTCCTCAGTTATTTGGGTCGCTGGGATGGCAGGGAACCGCTTCCCATCTGGAACCGTGGGGGATTTCTGCATTTGAGATATTTAACCTGACTTTAATTTGAGGGAAAACGTCTGATATTTCTGATAGTAATACCATGACGGGAGAGCGGACCAAGGGCTCCCCCTTCCCTCGCTCCAGCCGGTCCCTGTTAGTGATTCCTGGCATGGGAGTGCTGGGCAGACAGTCCTGGAGAGCCTGGTCAGACTGGGGAGCTGTGGCAGTGCTGGGGGGGGACAGAGCGAGTGAGAGTCTGGGAGAAACCCAACCCTTCCCAACTCANCCAATGCCTGTTTTCCCCTTTTATCGAAATGCCAGCAAGTGCCTTGTCAATCCACTTCATAAATCAGGAGAAAATGAGGCATTTGCCATTTATACTTCACTGGATTAATTAAAAGGCGATGTTGTTTGTGCACATGATTTACCTCACTGCTCCTGGATCCGAGATCCTGGGAGAGGCTCCCCAGGGCTGCCCAGGTGGGCTTCTCTAATCCAGCATGAGGGCAGAAAGAGCTGGAAAACTGCCTTTGCAGCCCCCTTGGCAAGGGCAAGGCCATTCTGATCCCAGCCCTGCCACGGGAACCACCTCAGGCCAGCCCAGGGCTGGGCTTCAGCCTCCCAAGGGTTAAACAACAGTAGCTGGGAAAATAATTGCAAAATGTGGAATTAAAGCTGCCCTGCAGCCCGGCCCCTTCTTTAAACTTCAATGATGTCTTTTAAGAAAATGTTACTTAAAGGAACATTATATTATCGCAAATCAGATTTCCTGGCTGGGGCAGACATGGCCAATGAGTCAGTAATTTCGGTTCAGATCCTGAGATAAGGAGTGACCTTCCCCCCTTTATGCTCGGCAGCAGGGTTTGGATGTCACAGGGATTAAGGAAATCTCCCTCCTTCCACAGAGGGACTGTGGCCAGCTGGGGATGGGGAGGTGGGTTGGACCATCCCAGGATACAGATGGAGAGGGGCCAGAACTGCCAGAGTGACCAGGGGGACATTGATGGGCGATGGAGGGGATGGGGACAGCAGGTCAGGACAAGACACTCGGCCCAAAGGCCGGGCTGGAGCTGCAGGGGTTGGGGAAAGCCTCCAGCCCACAGAGCAGTTCATGGAGCTGCTCCTGGCTCAGGCATTAAACGCGAGCGGGGTTGCCATAATCTGTATTAGATTTAAACGGTGCAATAAATGTTTCGGTTTATTGATGCCAGACTGCAACCGGTTCCAGCTGAAGTCACCACTGGATTAGTGCTCGATGAGAGGCGGAATGGCTTGGGAGGGAGCTGGGGGTGGGGAGAGGGTCAAAGCATGAACCAGCATCCTGCTGCCAGCCTGGAAAGCCTTTCCTGAGGAGAAGTCTGGCCCAGAAAAATAGCAGTGCTCAGGTTGTCTCAGTCCATCCCAGGAGAAGGGTGGCTGTGTCCTGGGAGTAGGGACCCATGTCCCCAGAAAAGAGTATCTGTATCCTGGGATGAGGGGCTCTGTGTCCCAGAAGAAGCGTGTCCAGCCATGTCCCTTGGCTGCATCCCGAGGGTCCCCAGCAGGAGAGGAGTGTTGGATGCATCCAGCTGGGCTCTGCAGCCCCGTCAGCCTCCTGGTTCCTGACTGCACAGCACCACGCAGCAATTTGGTTTTGCAGAACAAAATCCAGAGCACCAGGGTGTCTGCCCCTCCCTGTCCCTTCTTTCTCCTTTCCAGCTGCGCCGTGTCCTGCCTCATCCCCCCTGACCGTTGCCTGGGGCTCCCTTCCCCTCTGTCGGGGTGGCACTGTCCCCTCACAGCTGCCAGGCCCCGGCTCCTCTGTCCAGCAGATGTTCCTGGCAGGTGGGAGGTCCGGGGCTGCTGCCAAGTCCAGACCACCCATCAGAGCCGGGCAGGCTCTGCCATGTGCTGGCCAAGGACAGCCTGAGGTCACCACAGGGCTGAGGAGCCACCACAGGATCGTGGCCACCCTCAACCCCAGCACGTTCAGCTCAGACTGTTGCAAAACCCCCCCACCCCAAACCCTTTCTCTGCAAAGCAAAGGGGCAGCAAAAGGGAGGAAAGGCCTCATTGATGGGGCAGGTCTGAGCCCTCACTCCCTGGAGCAGCAGGGCCGTGTCCTGGGGGGATGCTCGGGGCACAACCCCGGAATCCAGGACAGAGAAGCATCCCAGGCAAAGCCCCAGGACACTGCAGAGGGCTCTGGGGGGGCTGTACAGCAGGCACTGGGGAGTGTAAGCCCAGAACCCCTCTCTGCCAGGCCCCTCACATCCCTGCAGTGCTGGACCTCGGGTGCCCACGACACTGCTGAGCCTGGCAGGGCATCAGCTGGAATGGGAAGCTGGTGGTGAAGCCAGAAGGATGCAAAAAGAGGAAAAAAGGTGCATTTCCAGGGCCCCTGCCGTGGGAGGATTAGAGTAAAACCCATGGATTTCTCCATATTTTCCTGACCCAAAGTGCTGAGTTCGTTTGGCCGTGATTTATGGATCCTGTTACTGGCTCCTTGTGAGTAGCGAGACAGTCACTGGGGATTTATTAAACCATTCACAGGTCCCCAAACTCCATCACATTTTCGCATGACTAACAATTCGCCTGAAAATCTGGAGGGCAAGGCAGAGGACTTGCTGCTCCCTGTTCCTGGCCCTGGGACACTCCAGGAGGGCACACACCATGACCAGCCCTGTGCCAGGAGCAGCAGGAGCCAAATCCAACTCTCCACAAGAACTTTTCCTCCCACGTATTCCATGGCTGGGAATAACTGGGAGGAAACACACCTTTCCCTTCTCCCATCCTCAGCAGATGCCCAGCTCCATCCACAGCTGATTTTCCACCACCTTCAGCTTCCAATAAACACCAAATAGCCCTCCATTAAAATAACATTAAGAAACAATCCAAACCATCAGGGGAAGGAAATTCCTCGTGTGCGCTTTTTTCTCCCTCTTTTAATTCAGATGGAGGATTTTTTTGTCCAAGTCCTGGCAAACAAACAGCTGAGATCAGTTCCCAATTAGGTGCTTTTGGCCTCTCCGAGCGGTGAGGACTGACCGAGCTGATTTCTCCGAGCTCATTTCCTCAAGCCCTTTGCACAAAATCTCTGGCAAACTCGGAGTCTGAGGCTGGGAGCTGACGTGCTGGATTTCTCTTTGCTGCCACAGCTGCCTGCCTGAGCCCTCCCCTCATCCCACACCCCATCCCACAACTCCCAGACCCTGGAAGCCGGTCCCCCAGTCCCCACCAGCTGGACCAGCGGCGCCTCGGGGCTGAGTGGGACCAGTCTGAGCATGGGAGACCCTTGAGCTGCTGGGGGTCACTGGCAGCTTCAATCCCCCTCAGCAGCAGCCAGCCAGGCTCCTGCTGCAGAGGTGGTGCTGGTAAAGAGTCATTTAGTGGGTTTGAAGACATTGTTATATTCTTCCTCCTCCAGGAAAAAGACCTCTCCCAGCATCCTCATCCTACCTGGGGTAGGAGCAGCATCCCCCAGAGGAGCCCCATCCCTGCAGTGTCCTCACTCCCATCCTGCTCCAGTTTGTTTTTCAGTGTCAGTTATGGAAGTGCCTGCCTTCCTGGGATGGCTGGATCGACCCCTGCGAGGAGCCATCGGGAGGGGACCAGGAGGGAAGGGGCTGGGGACACGAGGATGTGGCAGTGCTGCCTCACTGGCAGGGTGGGAGCTCTCCTGGGGGCACTGGAGACCATCCCACCGTGCCAGGGAACTGTGTGAGCATATCACAAATTCCTATCGAGGAAAGAGGCCAAGGCCAGGCTATAAAATAAATAATCTCTCTGGTCTGAGCGGCAGCAGGAGCTGCAGTAAAACCAAATGAACACCCCGAGCCAGGGCTGAGTCTGACAGGGATCCCGACCCTGCTCCCGGCTCCCCGCTTTCATCTTCCCCCGACTTCAGCACTATTGTGGGCAGATGCCTTTGGATATGATTTATTTGTTTGTCTTGGCATCCACAGAAGGAATCTTGAGCCCAGCAAAGCTGCTCAAGAGCCACTTCCGAGGTCTCGGGCCCTTGCAGCCGGCACACACGCTGCCCTGGGTGCTTCCAGGGGTTCTGTTCTCCAGTCACTGGGGGAGACGCATCCAACAGCCACATCCAACAGTCCATCCTCCCAAAACAATGCTCTTAGCTGGCCCAGGGCCTGAGGGTTGCACTCTGCTCCTCTGACTGTCAGGGAAACGGGGCTGGAAAGTGCCTGTGTCCAGATCCATCCACCCAGCATCACTGGGGGGGGGCTTGTGAAATTCCCCTCAAATCACGGGGGTGAAGTCCCTGCTCCCAGGGAGCCAGGCTGGAACCAACCCCCACTAAAAACAGGCGGCTGAGGAGGGCTGGGGGCTGGCCTGGTGATGTTATCAGAAACAACTCCAACAGCTTCTTGGGGCTCTTCCAAAAGTCTTTGTTTTTTTCCCAGCTTTTTGTTGCTGGATTGCAGAGGATGATTTAAAGCCAGAGCCAACTATCTACCAGAATGAAACAGTTTCACAAATTGTAAGGCCAAAGGGACCATTCCATTACTCAGCCCAACCTCCTGCTCGAGACAGGCCAGCTCTGCGCTGTCTCATTAGTGCCTTAACGCTGCAACTGCTCCCTTCTGCTCCCTTCTTCCTCCCCCCAGCCCAGTCCCAGACCCCCCACTTCACACTGTCACACTGGGCCAAGACTGAGGAGGAAAAGTCACCCCGGGCAAAAAGCAGCTTCCAGCTCCAAGGTTTGACAGGGCAGGCCCAGGACCTGGGGGTGTGTGGTGGGTTCCTTCTGCCCTCTCTGAGTTCCTCATTCTCCATGCAGGGTCCAGGGGGGATAACTGGGCTGGAGCAGATGAATCTGGGATGTGATGTGTCTATAACAGCAGGAGATGTATGTCCATGTAACCTCAGGTTATCAGTTCCATGCCACCCTTCCTCAGCTGGACCAGCTCTCAGATGCCATTCCCACCTGGGTCCTTGTGTGTCCAAGGTCCAGAGGGACAGAGTAATGTCCTGCTATTCCTGGTGACTCTGCTGCTCTGTGGGAGCAGTTCTGAGCCACGGCACAGGGGTCATCAAACACTCCCACATCTGGCTCACGTGAGACACAGGATTCAAGGCCAGGTTTGACAGGGCTTGGAGCAGCCTGATCTAGTGGAGAATGTCCCTGTCCACGGCAGGGGTTGGAATGAAATGGTCCTTAAAGGTCTGTTCTAACCCAGACCATTCCATGAGCCCATGAAGGAAACCCACAGGGGCTCTCCTGCCATCCCACCACAGCAAGGGGAACTCCCTCATCCCAGTGTGCCTGAACTTCGCTGCCTGGCTCCCTCTCCTCAGCCCAGCCCCCCCAAGCACAAACCTCACCACCACCACCTGATATTTTCTGGAAGCTGTGTCACATCGTTGGGAAATGTGTATTTATTTCTCTTCCTCCCTCCGGAGTGTCCCCTCTCAGCTCCGGAACGTGACGCTGAATTTTCTGCCGAGAATGTGCCGCTGTGTTTGAACAGGTTTTTCTATTCCCCAATCACTCACCATCTCTTCTGTGAGAGATTTATTGACTTTTATTTATTTATTTTGACTCAGTCATTTTTCATCTGGGACAGAGCCATGTGCCGAGTGAGGGCAGCCTGGGAAGGCCTCAGCGTGAGGCACAACCTTAAGCCTTTGAGCTGCTTTATTTCCTTTGGTTTAATCTCTTGACTGCAGTAAACATGTTGGACAAAGCTCGGCTTGTTCGGGGATGGTCAGGGCTGGGCTCCAGTCGGGTGGGAAGGAGGAGAGCAGAGAAGTCCTGTGCTGGTGGCTCAGTCTCCTCTTCCTCCATCTCCAGAGATCATCAGAGACTCACAGAATCACAGAGTGGTTTGGGTTGGAAAGGACCTTCCAGACCATCCCAGTCCACCCCCTGCCATGGGCACGGACACCTTCCACTATCCCAGGCTGCTCCAAGCCCTGGCCAAGCTGGCCTTGGACACTTCCAGGGATGGGGAGTTCACAGCTCTCTGGCATCACTGCCTCGTGATGCTGAGACCCTGCTCCTTTCGTGGCTCTCCTGGGGCTGTTGGACCAGCAGAGACTGGGGCCATCAGGAGTTCCTGCTCCCAGACACACCAGACTGCTCATTCCCAGCCCATATGGGAAACACGAATTTTGGCTCCTGGAGTTCCAGTTGCTCTCCTGGTTGGTTTCTCCAGCTCCCAGCCACGTGTTTCCTTCCATGCTGGAGTCCCAGTGCCTGAGGCTGCTGGTGAGGAGGGTCAGGAATGGCTCCTGGGGGTCCAGGAGACTTCCCTGGCATTTCTGTTAGTTGGGATCAGCTGGCTGGTGCTTGGCCATGGCAGCAGGGCTGGTCCCACAGCTCCTGGGCTCTGGGTGTGGGGGCTGCCCCAGCTCCCCATGGTGCCAGCCCTGCCCTCTGCCGTGGCTCGGAGCAGTTGGCACTGGGGCTCTTCCAAAGCGTTGGCTGCTGGCAAGGAAATCACAGTGGAGGAGCCTCTTCCAGATGTGCACAGCTGCACTGGCCCTGCCGTGTGCCAGGCTGAGCTGGGAGTGTGGCTCCCATCCAGGGAATGCCGTCACCTCTGTCAGGACACGGTGTCACCTCGTTACGCGTGGCAGGGCCGTCAGGACAGGAGCTGCTGTCGGCCAGAGGTCCCTGCCAGGGCAGCCACGTCCCCAGTGCCCCCCCTCGAGGTCTCACCCTGCCGAGTTCCAAGTTCAGTGAGTGGGACTTGCAGTGTTTCCTTTGGCAGAGGAACCTCCAGCCTAATTATCTGCCCTTACGTCAGTCCTGCTCGTGTAAGCTGAGATTTCCCGCACTCATTCTCACCCTGGTGCTTCTGGTTTTGCCCTGCAGCTCCGTGTGGGAATGCTGTCCCTCTGGCAGGCACCTGCAGGCACCAGGCATCGCCTCTGTCCCCACCAGGGCTGGGGGATTGGCGCCCTTACCTGACCCCAGAGCCTGCCAGGATGATTCTGCCATCCCTGTTCCAAGGCTGATGCTCCGAGGTTGGCATTAACTCCAGCAAACCCAGGGTGACACTGGGAAGCTGAGGCCTTGCTGGGGACCAGGAGGGCCAGCATGGTGTGGCTGTTGCAGGTGGTGCCCCAGAGCCTGGCATGCTGCTGTGGAGCATCCCTGAGGGCAAGGGGCTGCAGACCATCCAGGTGTCCCAGCAGACACAGCATCCATCCTCAGGTCCCTCCAGTGCTCTGCTCTTTTCTCCCCCAGCAACTTCCCAGCACACCTGGGTCCCTGTCCAGCCTCTTGCCACACACAGAAGTGAAGGATCACGTTGTGGGTTTTGTCTCTCCTTGCCTCAGGTTGCTCCCAATGGAAGGATTCCACTGATGAAGCATCAGAGATGCTGCCCAGTTCTGCTCCTGAAAATGGGCTGAACGAGAGCAGAGCCAGGAGGGCACTGGGGACCCTCCAGGGTGGATGTGGTGCCTGGGCCTGGGCAGGAGGGGGGTGGAGGAAGGAGGGTCACCCTGGCAAACAACCCTGGCAGTAACAGCTGGTCCTCAGCCTGTGCTCCAGTGTGGGGTGGAGAGCGAGGACCAGCACAGGCCAAGCTGCTCCCTCTGGCTTCTGGGCCACAGCTTTGATCTCTTTTTAAGGAAAACTGCTGAAACACTGGGAATCGGGGTGTGGAGCTTGGCAGTGGGGGGGTGATGGGGCCAAGAGGGAGCACAGCTCCCCAGGGCTCCTCCAGCACTGCGGGGCAGGATGTGACCCCCCCTCCCCTGCCCTCCCCTCCTGCTGCCCCTGCTACTGCCGGGAGGGAGGGTCCAGGTGGGAAAGGGAAGGAGCAGCAGAGAGCTCCGAACCATCCCTTGGAGCCTCTGCTTCAATGGAGTGTTTTGTTTTAATCGCATTAGGGAAGGATGCGTTCGTGTTTTCATCTCCGGTTGTTGTGTCTCTCGGGGCCCCTCGCTCCACTCCTTTGTTTGGGAGCAGAAAATGCTTCCACAAGTGAAGGCTGGCCGAGAAATCCTGGAACAGGTTGTAAATCTCCGAGGCCGGCCGATTGACACACACCTGCTGCTCTGCAGCTGGGAGAGGGGAAAGGGGAAGCTTGTTACTTTTTTTTTCTTCTTTTTTAATAAAACTTGCATCATTCTTTTTCAGATTTTCAAAAGAAATGGTGTTATTGCAAAGCAGGAGGTAGTGGCAGCCCATGGTGATGGATTTCCCACCTCTTCAAAGCCCAGAAGCCTGGATGGAATAACAGATTAGGGTGATGCCCCTCCTGGGAATTGAGGCCAGGGGACCGGGGGCAGCTGTCTGAGTGGTGGGACCCCATCCTGGGATGCTGCATGGAGTGCTCACAGTCGTTGGATAAGTGGGATCTGGGGGGAAAATGAACCAAAGAGCAGGACTTTGGGTGGGTTTTGGCTGGGTGGTCACTTGTGACCACCCTAAACTAAAGGTAAAAGGCAAATTTGTTCTTGTTTTTCAGTTGTGTGGAGACAAAACTTTAACACCGCAACAGCCACACATTTTTATTTAATTGGCATCACAGGAAAAGCCATTGGTGCCGAATTGTGGCCCCTAATCAAAGCCTCCTTCTGAGGAGTGATTCATAAACTTTACTGGGAGCGCCTCTAAAAAATAATTTCATAAAGAAGAGAGAAAATGGCCGAGATTTCCTGTGCCTGCTGTAACCTTAAACCTGCGTGAGCCCCGAGGAGAGGCCTGGGGATGTAATTGCAGGTTTCCAACCCTGTGCCCGCAGAGTCACCACGGTTCCCCAGCTGCACAAGGGGCAGGAGATGGGGGGAATCCAGTGGGCAGCATTTCTGTGCCTTTGGATTTTCCCAGTGTGTGTAGGATGCAGAGCCAGTCCCTCCTTTTTCTGGACTCAGATTAAACGGGCAGCCGCAGCCCCAGATGGTCGCTGGCCCCTCACAGAAGATTTTATTCAGGGTTGTGTTCTGTCCCTCAGCCACCCCGAGGGTTCTGAGGTCTGGGTGGGCTGTGGGAGGCAGATCCCGAAATATTAATGACAGCAAAAAATCCGGCAGCCTCTAATGGATGGGGTTGGGAGCCTGGTCCCCAAAACGTCAGGGGTGAAAGGGTCAGGTCCCAGTGGCTTTCTGGGAGGAGCTGAAGGATCTCCAGTGGAGACCTCCCCCAGCAGAGCAGGGACTTGTCAACAGATCCATGAGTTTTCTTCTCCCCTTGTTGTTGGAAAATGGTGATCCATAAAAATCAGAACCTTTTGTGGAGGCACAAGGGTTTCAATGGAAGGGTTAGCGAAGATTTCCTCACAGTCAGGACGGGATGTCTCATCCCAGTGAGCGAGAGTGGCTCCAGAACTCTGCTGTGCCCAGCTGACACTGTCAGAGAGGGACGAGCCACGTGGCTGCGTGGCCGTGCAGGACACCCGGAGCCAAGTCTGTGCTCCTCAGCCTGGAAATCGGGGCTCCAGCGCCTGGGCAGGAGAAACGGGAGCCCGGCAAAGGCAGGGGGATGGCAGGGCTGTGAGGGACGGGCACAGCACCCTCTGTGCTGGCTTCACATCCTCCTGCTTCCACTTGACTGAACAATCGCATTTGGCTGAATCACTGGAGAGGAAAAGAGAAGCCACTGACACCCTGTAGTTTGCAATGAGGATGCTAAATATAGCTCTTACTCCAGGTTGTGTGAGAGGGAGGGGAAAGCAGAGCAGGCAGATGCTCAGGCACTCTGGCTAATGTGATTACACCCAACAGGATTAAAACAACATTATCCAGTTGCCTGTGCTCTCCCTCCTCCCAGGAGGCCAATTCCCAGCACCTGGGCCCTGTTTCAGGGTCTGTCGCCTGCCTGGGTTCTGCCCCACACCTCCTGCTCTGTTTCCCTGCTGGGGTGCCAGGCCCAGATCCTCCTCCCACTGCTCTCATCCCTAAAATATTCCACATGTGTGACTCCTGGTCCTGGGTTCATGCTCCACTCTGCGTCCCCTGCCCATCCCCAAATCCCCCCCTTGTCCCCTCCTGCATCCGCATGGCTGGAATGGGCTCCACGGGAAGGTGATACCCTTGGCTGAGCCATAAAGCCTGGGTGGGGTTTTTCAGAAGCACTTCAGATCACTCAAATTTGTGGCAGATTTCCATAGGAAAGACATATCTCTGCAACCAGAGCTGTGCCTTGGAAAACGCCACACATCCGTTCCACAGCACGGGAGAGCGAGAACTTCTCAGGGAGATAAAATAAACATAATTGGCAATGGAGCTGTTTTCTTGTTTTTCAGGAGTGAAACAGGGTGTTTGTGCATGCTGTGCTCTCAGGAACGGCTGTGCCGAGCAGAGGGGGATGGTTCCACACCTCCTGCCTCAGGCAGATACCAAACCTGGGAAATTTCAACCCAGTTGATGCGAGTCTGGCAGTGCCTGGCTGCGGAGCCTCCCGGTGGGAAGTGTCAGGTGAGCCCCACAGGAGCTGTGGTGCCACAGCGAGGGTTGTTCCCCAAACCCTGCAACGCTGGCACGGCACGCCGCAGCTCCCACTCATGTTTGGATGCTGCAGAATTCCCCATTTGTCAGTGCATTGTTCCAATCCCCTTTTTTCTGTCCTTTCCCTCCTCTCCCCCAGTCTCTGGCACTTGCGGCCGCTTGGCTGGGCTGGAGCACCAGGGCTGGGATGACAAATCGTCTTGTAGCATCTGCTGGGAACTGATAAGACAGGAGCTGATAAGGCTGATGTGCTGCTCCTTCTGGACAGGGGAACGATGCCTTTGGCTGGGGCCGAGGACTCTTCCCCCACTGACTCCGGGATCCAGGCTGGGCTCCAGCCAAGTGCCCCAAATTGGAAAATCAGGCCGAGGGTTTGGGAGCCTTGGGCAGCCTCTGGCTCGGAGTGTGGTGTTTTCTTTCCAGGCTGTTGACTGTTTCCCGAGGTTAAACACATATGTGGAAGCAAACCACAACCCAGCCCGTCATTCTGCCCTGCCGGAGTGTCTGCAGTTTTTTGGAAGAGATAACAATGCTGTCTTTGTTTCCTCCTCCCTTCCCGCCCTCCCTCCCTCCCTTTTCTCATTCCCTCTCTCTGAGCGTGTAAACCATGATAGCAACGATACTTCATTCCACAAATAGCCTGGGAAATGGGGCTGAGGGCATGGGAAGGCTGGTGGGAAGGCAAATACCAGCCTGGCCCAAGGAGGTGGGGAAGGCTGAGCACGAGGTGCCAGCGCTGCTCTGGGATGTCCCCCAAGCGTGCCATGGGCTGGGGTGCCTTCTGCATGTGAAGGCAGAGGGGTGACCACTAAACAGCACATTTTACTCTCAGAGGCCTTGTTTTCCAGGGAATGTCACCACACTGGCTGCCAGGCTTTCATCCCTTCCCCTTCTCCACCGAAAATCTGATCTGGCAGCCAATGATGGGAGTCTGGAGGAGCAGCTCCCGCTGTGTTCTGCGGGCAGAGCTCTGCCCTGGGCCTGGCTGGGGTTCAGAGCGATGGTTGTTTCTTAGAAAGGCCTCTGCAATTCCTGGATGTGGTGTAGGTTTTCCCTCGGTGATGCACTCAGAGATGTCAGTCACAGCATCACTGTCTGCTGTGCCTGGGGATGGGAGTGGGAGTGAGGAGGGTCTGACCAGACATCAGCAGCCCAAAAATTGCTGTTGGCAATGAGATTGGGAGAACTTGCAAAATAGTGTTTGTTGGGAAACCTCAGACACATCTGAGCCTTCCCAAAGAGCTGCTGCTCTTGGGAACTAACACGGGATCATGTCTCTCCGTGTGAGCAGAGCTGGGGGACATGGGGTGTGAGGCCCAGCTCTGACAGGGGCTGCTGGGACCCCTCCCCATCCCTAGAGCCAGGCTGGGAAGAGTCACTCACACTTCATCTCTAATCCAGAGCTGGATTGCCCCAGAGCCAGGGGGTTTGCGTTTAAATCTCTGCTGAGCAAAAGTGAGACCCTTGTCCCTCCTGTGTAGGGCAGCAGTGCCAGGGGGACCCAGCAGGGCCATAGGAATGTAGGAGACTGGATGATGTTACTGGAGGCACACAGAGAGATTTTGGTCTGTACAGATTGAACCTCAACAGAGACATGTCCTGGAGAAAGATCTGTTATCATCAAGTGAAAATTGGAACAAGCCAAGAGCTGTGACTGCTCTAAAATAAATCAATCAAATCTTGAAAATAACACCAATATTTCAATATGTCTCATTTAATGCAATTTTGGAAAAGCCTCGTGCCCCGTCCTTTGGAGGTCAGGCCTCATCATTAACCCCTCACTCCAAACCTCCTGCTGTGGGCTCAGCCTCGAAGCTTCCCCACCACTGAATGCCAAGAAATTCCTGCTGGAGCCATGGCCGGGACTGCTCCATCCTCAGCTTCTCTCTGGGCTCCGCATTCCTGCGGGATGAGCCCTCAGGCTGAGGGGAAAAGGCTCGGCCAAAGCCCTGGGAGAGGAGGTGTTGACAGAGTGACACCGAGAGGGGTGTGGGGGACCTCAACACCCTCTGGCAGAGTGTGAACAACACTGGCCCAGAGCTTTCCAAACAAACTGTCACTCGCACAAGGCCTGACAGGGAGCTGCCCTTCCTTGGGCTGATCCCAAGGGATTCTGGAGCAGCTCCCTCCTGCCTCACCTTCCTCCTCCTCGTGCACCCCACTGCTCAGTGCTGGCAATCATGTTGGAGGTGTTTGTTCAGTTTTATGTGACAGAAAAATAGTTAATATTTTCTATCTCTGTTGTGTACTTGTTTGATTGGTTCTCATTAGCAGCTCCGATATCGCCCCAATTAAGCTTTGCCTGTAGCGAGACAAAGTCACTTCATCTTATTGAAATGAGCTTTTGCTTCTCACTGAAAGAATTTTATTGGTTTTGGGTGGTTTTTTTCTGGAAATGGGAACTTTTATGGAGAACCAGAATAAATACTGGATTGCCTTCAGACTGGAAAATCTCCTCTCTGGTCAGACCTGGTGCCATCTGTCCCCAGCTTCATCAGGAGCTGCAGTGCTGGGACAGGGAGCAATGGTTTCAAACTGAAGGAGGGCAGGTTTATAGTGCTGAGTATTAGGCAGAGATGGGGAAAGAGGATTCATCCCAGACTAGCAGAGAGTGCTCAGTGCTGGTGGTGCCAGCACAGGGGCAAGGGCATTATTCCAACACTCAGAGATGTGTCTGATATTTTATTTATTAGAAAAAACCCTCTTTCCATTCCCTGCTTCCCTGAAAAAAAAAATAAAGACCGAGCAAGAAAAACCCTCCCAGACTCATTAAAGGCAAATGTTCCCACTTAGGAAAAACTGAGGGTTTTTCACTGGCTGCTTATGAGAAACAGCAGACAGAGAGTTCTCCTCACCCCCAGCCCCAGCCTCTCCTGGCACCACTGAAGTGCCTCCCCCCTGCCCACAGCTCCATGGGCAGGAGGCTGCACTGGCTGGGGGCAGAGGAAGGTGCTGTGGTCCCTCAGCACCTCTTGTGCTGGGGATGGAAATGGGGCTGTGAGGGAGCAGGATGAGGACTGGGAGGAGGAAATCACGAGATCCCAGCTGGCCAAGGAGACAAGTGGTCACAGATGGGATCCGAGCTGAGAAAAGGGTTGAGAGGGGAAGAAATCCCTTGGGAAAGGTCCACAGAGCATTTGTGGGATGAGGATGGGCGAATGGAAGGAACAGGCTCTGGGGCTATTAAAGAGAAATTTACCTCCATGGGGCATGAAAATAAGCTTTGTTTTCAAAAGCAAACAAGCAAACACATGTTCGGCCCAGCTGAACACAAACTCTCCAAGTTATTATTTATTATTCCTACTAAGGCAGCATTAAGGGGCTTCTTTAAGATTGAAAAGGATCCCTGTGTTTGGCTTTGTAGTGACATGGAGCAAGAGGCAGCCCTTGAGCAGGAGATCAGACACAACAAATGGGAGCAGCAAAAAGGATCAAGGGTGGGAAGCGCAGGAACAATAACAAGGCAGTGTTTGCTCTTGCCAGCTATGTACACATCAAGGGGGTTTGAAGGCTCCATGGTTTAGCAGCTTTGAAACTTTTCTGTAAACGCAGCTTTGAGGAAAAATGAAGTGGAAATAAATAAAAACATTTCGGTTAATAGAGCTGCACCACTGCTGGGATCCAAGGGCTCTTCGGCAGAAGGAGCAGCTCTGTGCTCACATGGTAATGGAGCAGGGCCGTGGGATCCAGAGCTCAGCCCATCTCTGGGTTAATGACAAAGTGGGATCGTGGTCGGGAAAGATCCTGCAAGAGGAACAGACACAGTGTCATCATTGGACCAGCTCCTGCCTCCACGCTGCTTCCTGCTCAGTGGCTGTGTGTGAGGAGAGCCCTGCACAGCCTGGGGTGGGCATTCCCTCCCCTTCTCTGTGCCCTGCACAGCCTGGGGTGGGCATTCCCTCCCTCTCTCTGTGCCCTGCACAGTCTGGGGTGGGCATTCCCTCCCTTCCTCTGTGCCCTGCACAGCCTGGGATGGGCATTCCCTCCCTCTCTCTGTGCCCTGCTCACAGCCTGGGGTGGGCATTCCCTCTCAAGGAACTGGGGGACCTCAGGCTGACAGTGGATCCAGGAGGGTTGTATCTCTTGTCATTATTTACCCCGTGCTCTGGGACTGACAAGTGCCACATAAAACTCTCAGGAGGAAATAACTTCTCCCAGGTGAACATCTAGCCCTGCTGAAGTCCAACCAGCTTTTACTGCCGACTTCAGAGGAGCCAGATTCTCACTCAGGGACTTCTTAGCCCGTTTCACACCAGGCAGGAATCTTCAGGCACTTTGAAGGGGTCAGGCTCCTGCTGGGGTGGGTAATTTTCCCAGTGGGAAGCAACATGAGCTGCTGGCTCTGGCTCACTGCTCTGCCTGTGGGAAGGAGGAAGGAGCTTCCCTGCCCACCAGGGAAGGGCTGGAGCAGAGCAGGAGGAGAGAGGAGCACAGGGCACAGCGGGACAGGGATGGTGAGGGGATGAAGGCAGCTGGGGAGGGCAGTGAGGAGCAGGCTGGAGCCCTGGCCATGATGAGGAAAGCAGCAGGAGGGCAGAGGGGGGGCACATGGCCAGTGCAGCCCTACCCTGTGCTCCGGAGATTCACGTGTTGCCTGTGACTCCAGGCTTGCCCTCCTCTCAGTGACCTGGCAGTCCCAAAAGCCCTCCTGGCCTCTCCTCTCCTGGGGGCAGGAGCTTGGTGCAGGCTCAGCCTCTGTCCCAGCACTCCCCCTCATTCCCTGGGCATCCCCTGCCTCACCCCTGGCTCTGGCTGGGCACCCTGAGCTCCTCTGTGCCCCCCTCAGCTCCAGGGTGACCCTGTGTGTCCATGCCCAGCTCCCAGGCTGCCCTGCCATGCCGTGCTCCTGACACATCCCTGAGGGATGGAGGGTGAGCTGCCCAAAGCCAGCCAGCAGCTCTCCCCCTGTGCTGGGGCTGCAGCCAAGCACAGCTTCCCTTGCCCTGCACCCACCTCCTCACTCCCACCCACAAAGGTGTTTGTCTTCATCTCCCAGCCCCTCCCGGAGCCCACTCCCCCCATCACTCTCCCAGACAGAAGTGCAGGGTCAGCTCTGCCTCTCCTAACCTGCCAGAACCAGCTTTCATCACTCACTGCCTCCAGTTTAAACCACCCTGCAATTCTTCATCTTCCCTCGGATGCAGGAATGTTCTGAGGGTGCTTCTCCAGACCCCTCATCCAAGGGTGCAGAGATTCCCCAGGCCAGGGCCCCCTTCCCCTCTCCCCATCTTTGTGCTCCTCTTCTGCACTCAGAGTGGAATAATAATAATAATAATAATTACTAATCATGGAATCACAGGATGGTTTGGGTGGAAAGGAACCTCAAAGACCATCTCACTCCACTCCCCTTTATCCGCTTTCCCCCATGTCTTTATCCCAATTGCAGTGTCCCAGAGGGCACTGGGGACACCCCCAGGTGATGTCCTCTACCCTTGTGCTTCCATTTTTTTCTGTTACCAAATAATGTCACTTGGAGTAGTGTGGCACCCTTCTCTTCCTGCTCTGACCAGCATTTCCACGTGCCCACAGAAGAACCAGCTGCCCTTTGGCTCTGCCAACACTCCCTTGCTTGTCCTCATTAATCCCAGGAAGCCTCAATTAAACAGGATTAGTGCTGGCACTTAAAAAGGGAGAGGAGAGGACGCCTGATGTGTACAGAGAGCTGTGAAATCAGCACACACAAACACACAGAGAGAGCAGGAGTGTCAGCAAAGCCCCAGTCCCTGGGATCCCCTGGGATCAGCTCCCTCAGCCACAGTCCTGCTCTGCCTCAGCCACTGAGCAGAGACATCACTGATGCCTCAGAACACGCTGGAGTTTATTAAATGATAAAAGTGAGCCACTCTCTTTAGCCTGATTGAAGCAAAATATTTAGAGAAGGATTTCCAGTGCTTACAGTAGGAGTTTGGAATTTTTATTTCATTGGAAATTTGGAGCTGCTGACACTGTTTCTCAAATCTGGGATGAAAGAAGGCTGAGGCAGTGGTGTTTTTGGGCTGAAGGGGAGCGTTGTGCCGCAGCCAGCTCTAACAGTCTTGTCTTATTTCCCTCCAAACAGAAGATAAATGAGAAATATTTGAACTTTCCCAAAGAACACTAGAAAAAAAATTCCTAGCCCAAGTTTTCAGAGGCTGCAGAAAGAGGAGATTCTTCAGGTGACTCCCAAAATTTGCAGGGACTGAAGGGTCTGAAGGGATGTTGCAGGTGAGCTGCAGCCTGGAAATATCCAAGTTTTCTGTGCTGGGCTGCAGCTCCTGACACCATCATCCATCAGCCACTGGGCTGGGAGCATTATAACGTGCACCTGATTAGGAATAGCTTAACTTGCAGGAATGGCCCTAAGGAGGGTAGATTTAGATTAGATATTGGGAGAAATCCTTCCCTGGGAGGGTGGGCAGGCCCTGGCACAGGTTCCCAGAGAAGCTGTGGCTGCCCCTGGATCCCTGGGAGTGTCCAAGGGCAGGTTGGAGCAGCCTGGGACAGTGGGAGGTGTCCCTGCCCATGGCAGGGGTGGCACTGGATGGGCTTTAAGGTCTCTTCCCACCCAAACAATCCAGTGACTCCATGAACATCCCTGTTGCCTTGAGCCAGTGTATGTGCTGGAACAATTTTTTTAGCTTTGGAAGACGTTACTCATTTTATAAATTCCCACCTCTCTTCTCTGCTGGTTTGTAGCAATTACCTGGACTTAATAACTTGAGGAGTTTTATTGAATTGCTGTGGAAACCCCAAGTGAGCTGCAGTGGGGAGAGAGCTGGGTGCTCCCTGCAGTGGCTCTGGCCTGGGAGGCTGCACCAGCTCCCACAGCTGTTCCTCCAGATGTGACCCAGCCCTGGGGCTGTCAGGGACTGGGCAGTGGTGAGGGATGTCAGCCAGAAAGAACATTTCCCTTCCCCTCAGCTGGGAGTGCTGGGAGGTGCTGGGAAGGCCTGGGAATGCAGGTGGAAGGAGGGAGGCAAAGCCTCATAATTTCCATTAAAAGGGGATCTGTCGTACTCCAGGTGTGGCAGGAAGATGGAAGGGTTTCTCCTCTCCCTCCGAGGAAATCCCAGCCCCAGTGAGCCTGGTGTGTCCTGGATTTGGAAGCTCCCACCACAGCTCTCGTCTCCAGAAATAGAGGCCTGAGCTGAGCTCAGCTCCTCGGGCTCCACGGCTGCTCCATCAATCCCTGCCCCAGGTTAATGCAGTCGGCAGCTCAATTAAGGGAAGAGCCCGTGGGAATGGCAGTAAGTGTGGGGTTTGCTGGAGTGAGCAGCAGGTCCCTGGAGCTCAGAGCCATCCCAGCCGGGTTGCTGTGCCTGCAGAGCTCTCCTGCAGGCAGGTGTGACTCCATGGGAGCCGTCAGCACCCCACATTCCCAGGGAACGGGCTCTGGGAACACTCAGCTGGGCCTGCAGCACGGTCCAGAGCCTGGGAATGCTGAGGGACACAGGAGCCTCTCCTCCTGCAGCACAGTCCAGAGCCTGGGAATGCTCAGGGACACAGGAGCAGGGGAGGGACAGAGCCGGGGAAAGTCTCCAGCTGAACACAGACTGTTTTGGGTGTGTTGCCCACAGAGCTCTTTGTCTCTCCGTGTTGGGTTGACAGAATTAAAAATGAAGTAAATTAATGTAATCAAAGTAAAGAGGCAGGTTCCTGTCTCTGGATCAGGACATTAAAAGGGGAGGGAGGAGGACAGAGACGATGTATGTGACAGGACCATTTCTGCCCCTCCCTCCTTCCTTTCTCTAATGAATTTTCCCCATTAGCTTGAGGTGATTCTGTAAAATTCACTGTGACTGTGCGTGTCCCAGTTGCTTCCTCCTTCTGTGAGGACTGGAGAGAGGGACAGCAGTGGAGAGATCCGTGTCTGGTGCTGTCACCTGGAATCCAGGAGTCTGGGGCCAGCACTGACCTGTCTGAGGCACTTTTTATTTACCAAAGTAAATAAAGTGTGCAAGGGAAGCAGAGGCTTGGTGAGGAGGGGAAGGAGGAATGTGATACATTATTCCATCCTGTGATAAGTCCTTGGCTGAGCTGGCGGTTGGAATCAAGAAGATCATTTCTCTAATCCAGATGGCTAATAAATGTGGATTGCTTTGCTAAAACCACTTGACAAAATGCAATTACTGCTGGCTGCAGAGCTTCCAGAAAAGGAGCCAGGCTGGGAGCAGGCTCTGCTCCGGCTGGAAAGGCCTCAGGACTGAGGGGAGCTGCTGTGATTCCTGGGTCCAACCCAGCAAAGCAATCACAGGGTTTCCTACATGAACATTTTGTTGGGAACTTCAGCAGGTCCGCTCCTGGGCCAGCATCCTGCTCACCGTGAAATGCTGATGCTGAGCCGGGTCACTGCTATTGGTGCCCGATGGCCACAGCTCCTGGAGCTGGAATATTGCTCTGGGAGTCCTGGTTGGAAAAAACCCCAAGATTAGAGCATGGATGAGAGACATTAAAAAGGGCTAAGAGAAGTGAGAAGACTGGGGACACCTTTTCTATCACCAGGTGAGACAGGTCTGGGAGTGAGATGGGTGAGTGTCCCCAGTCAGGGCTCTCACCCTTTCAATCCAGCTCATCCCACCCTTACACCAGTCCTGGGGCGTGTAAAGGTGTGATCCTCTAAACCCAGTGTCCTCTAATAGGAGATGTTATCCCAGGTGGGTTTTCCTTCACTTACCCTGGGGTGAAGTAACCCAAGGTGAGTCCCTAATGAGAAGCAATTTCCAATGTGTGCTCAAAGCAGGGACAGAGTTCTCTGTGTTCACCCTGAAATCCTGAGCCCTGTCTCCAGGCCGGGCTCCTGCAGCCTCCCCAGCCCCAGCAAAGCTCCCTGGTACCTTTCTCGGTCCCAGAGTTGTTTGGTTAGAGGAAACACTTAAAAATAAAACTGCAGAATTTCCCCTCAGGTCACAGAGTTTGTTTAGGCTTCTCGGAGCAAAGAATCTCAATCAGTGGGAACTGCAAACCTCCCCCACATCCATCCCACTCCTGTCGCAGTTTCCCAGTTTATACAGCAAACAACAACACGAGAGCAGCTCCCTCCACACATCAACTCCTGGGAACGGCAGAGGGGGGTGAAGACGAGGAGCAGGGGCTGAGCTGCCCAGCACAGGGACACGGTTGGACTCGATTATCCGAGAGCTCCTTTCCAACATAAACAATTCCATGATTCCACAATGCCTGGGAGCTTCTACCCATCCCCTTGGGAGGGCAGGGAGCTGCCGGGGGAGGCTCCATTGGAGGGGGTTACCAGCGGGTCGGGAGGTGGATGAGGGGCAGGGATGAGGGGTAGGGCAGGGGGCCGTGTCCTCCTCCCCTCGGCAAGGGCACAACACTCCCTGTGCCCTCAGAGCCTTCCATCTAACAATAACACATTATCAGTGCCACCATGGCCCAGCAAACCACAACTTATCCCAGCTGAGGATGTGCACTTGGGGGTGGCTCTGAGATCGTTCCTAAGTTACAAAGGAGCTTTTGGGGACAGAGCTCTGAGGGCAGGACCTGGGTTTTGATCCACAGGAGGTTGCCTCGATTTGAACCCACTTGGGTGATGCTTGTGCCAATGACATCTGCACGTGGGTGTCCTCAGTGCCAGCCAAACCTTGTGCCAGGCTCTCCAGGAGCACGTGCTGCAGAATCCATGGAAATG
Source organism: Pitta sordida (assembly GCA_013390025.1). Lineage (NCBI taxonomy): Eukaryota > Metazoa > Chordata > Aves > Passeriformes > Pittidae > Pitta > Pitta sordida. The sequence continues at coordinate 488,205 of WEKX01006241.1, forward strand.
AGCAGTTCCAGCCCAGCTGAGCAGTGACCCCACAGTGCCACAGAGGGTTCAGCACTGCTGGAACATCACCCTGCTGGAATTGCTGCCTCCTCAGGGATGGTGCCTCCCCAGCTCATCCTCCCAGAGCAACGATCCCGCTGTGGACCTGCCTTTGCAGAGCGGCGGCGTTACGGGGGTAGAGGAGCTCTGGGTGGAAGGACTGGAGGCAAGTCAGAGCTAGGAAAGCAATCAATTGTTAGTTAATGGAGTTACAGTAAAGATGTTATCCAAAACCACCGTGGCTGCCTAATTATTCATAACATCCCTCTGGAGATTCTCCTTTTGGCAAACTGTGGCTCCGCTGCTTTGTTGCCACAATAAAAGCGGTTTCAGGGCTGTAAATGAGAGGGTACAAATTACCATGGAACCCCTGACAATATGGCAGCTCCCGAGCCTTGGATTACATGGTAATTTCCATGCAATATCCAGGTTATTACATAGTAAGTGCCATGTCATTACAGGCTAAATGAATGATTATCACCACTGCTTGACAAATTCACCTGACAAATTTGCCTCCCTCCTTGGTCCATGGGATGTGGGCTGTTTCCATGAGGAACAGAGTGGTTGGGGTGGTCTCTTCCACCCCTGGATTTATCCAGATCTCACCTGGATGTGACCCCAGCTCTCTGATGGCACATGTATCTGTGTCTTCCACATACAAACCATTCATGGGAGTCCTTAGGAATTTTGCAATATCCGTGTCAGTGGAAGCAGCTTCAAAGTTCCCCGAAAGGAGATGCAATGCTCAAGAGCAGCTGGAGGAACCATTTAAAACTTCTGAGTTAATACCAACAGAAAAGTGTTTACAGTGTTCCCTCAGCTTTATCATTTCTGTCTTGAATATTCCAAAGCTCCTCCACACACACTGAAACGGCTCCAACTGCTGAGAGGCAGTTTTCCACTTTATACAACCTAAGGCTGCTTAACACTGCCACAGATCTGACCCACAGGTTTCTGACATCTTTAAATCTTCCATGAGGCTCGATGGGGTCTCCTGGATTTAATGGATGGCCACCACTGAACCATGTCCTCAAGTGCCACATCCACGTGAGGTCTGAACACTTCCAGGGACGGTGACTCCGTTCCAGCCTGTTCCTCCCTTTCCCAAGAATGAGTCCCCAGTCCCACTGCAGAGTAGGAAGTAATTCCCTTCCTGGGAGTCTTTCTAACATCCATCATCACTAAAATTGCTGCCCCGTCAATCCCAGCACATCCCAGGGCAGGCTCTGCCCCGGCCACCAGCAGCTGGGGGCTCCTCCCGTGTGTGAAGATGCTGCTGCAGCAGCTCAGAGGGAGAATTGGGCTTCATCAGGCAGAGCTGACATTTAGCATCAACCCCCCCTCCCATCTTCTGCTTGAATTTCCTCGCTCGCCTTTCGAAGAGAGAAATAAATGGTGCATTAGAGAGAAAGAGGGAGAGATGAGCTTTATTAGCTGTTTATGGAAGAAATTAAAATTGTTCATTAGTAACCACGGCACTGACAGTGCCCCCCTCCCTGGCAGAGCCTCGATGGTTCCACAGGGAGCATTCACCTCGTATTTATTCAGGCTGGCACCTGCCTGGCACCTCCCTGCCCTTCTGCAGATGGGCACTGGGGGACTGCAGGGAAATGTCACCACTCCTCTCCCTCCCTCGCCAGACTCACTCAGACTGCCTGGCATCGCCGTCAGCAGCTCGGGCTGTTCTGCCATGCCACAGAACATCTGGGGCCTGGGCTGCTCTGGTGAGAGGATGGGAGTGGCAGGGAGGGGACCCAGTGCCCTTCTGGGGTGTCCCACTCCAGCGGGAGCAGCCCTGGACCTCAGGGTGGTGCAGGAGTGGCTCCTCTCTCCCAGCTGCCCTCACCTCCTGGGCAGGCAGTTGTTCCCATGCTGCCATTTTGTGCTGAGCACTCTCACACAAGAGCCCATCACGAGCTGCTGGAGCTGCCTGGAGCTGCCTGAGCCAGCTCTGGCCATGCCAGCCAGGTCATAGATGGCACAGTGGCCAGCTTGGCCTCCTCCTCCTCCACCGTGCATCACTCCCTACCCTTCCCTCCAGCCCCAGGGTGCCCTGCCCACAGAGGGGCCTGTCCTGGCTGAGCCGTGACCTGCTGGGCTGGGGCTGGGGGAGGACGAGGGGCCAGCACTTCAAAGGCCCCGTATCTCTCCACACAGCTGCCGTAAAAAACAATCCAGGTTTCCGCTGCCGAGTCCCACGTTGCCCTTGCAAGGGACATCTCTGAGGGCAAAGGGATAAATCTTTCATCTGCTGGGCCTGGGTTTTATTAAATGCCTCGCACATCCATGTAAGATGCAGGACAAATGCTGACAAACACGGGCTGATTTGGCAGAGACTGGGCTCACCAGGACGGTGCAGAGCTCTGGGATTTGCTGACACCAGAAGCTCATCCCTATGGCACAGCCCAGGACGGAGCTGAGCTGATGTTGGCAGAGGTTCTGGCTCCTCTCACACCCTCCTGGCTCCAGGGCTGGGGCAGCAGCAGCTTTGCAAAGCTCAGGGCCGTGGAAGGGATGTTTAACCTCGGGGCAGGGAGCAGACACGGCTCAGGTAAGGGGTGCTATGAGGGCTCTGCACCACCCCTGTGCACCAGCATGGACATTCCTGCAGGATCCCTGGGAATATGTTGTTTAATCAACAGCAGCACATGGTGGCCAAAGCCAGGTTGCAAAGCCTTCAGATCTCTAAACCTGGGCATCAAGAGCAGAGAAGATGCCTGTTCTCATATCTGGGGCGGAGGAAAACAAGAAATGATGGGCTGATGCTGTAGCAAAGGAGATCTGGGTGCACAGATATGGAGGGTCCATGCAGAAGGTCTCCCAGAACACTCTGGATTGCCCTGGAGGGCTGAGATGGGGACAGCCAATCCTATTGTATGCTGAGGACAGCCCCAGCAAATTTAGGAACCAGTGGCCCCAAGACATGAGATAAGATATAATTGGGAACAAGAAGCCCAGGAATGAACTTCAAATGCCCTTTGGGGTATCCAAGCACTCGGGGCTTTTCTAATCAGTAACCTCCCGTTCCCCAACCCCTGCAACAAGCACTGCTAAGCAGACAGATTTTCCATTAAACCTGGAAGAAATGGCAAACTGCCTTAATGAATGTCAGAGTTAATACCCCGTTTGTTATAGGCTGTGACTGCAATGTGAAGGGTTTATAAACCTGGCCCTTCATTATCGTTATCAATATTAGTCTTACTTGATTCCCGTCTGCAGCCCAGACCCACATCCAGGCCAAGAGCCTTTGGCAGCTTTACATGGGAGCTGCCCAGGGATCTCCTGGCCATCCTGCACCAGTGCATTTTAAAACCAGTCAAAAAGGGAATAAAATAAAATAACGGGGGCAGGTTGAGCACATAAAGTGTGTCTGAGCGAGTGCTCATTGCGGAGCATCAGTGCAGCGGTTGGGGCTCTGATTGAAACCAGACTCAGGAAAGAAGGGCTGTAAACATTTTTTCACTGCCTGTCCTAAGAAATTTATGTCTCACCCACTCCATCATATCCTTCAGGGCTGCCTTTTTTTGCAGCTGTCTTCAGAGACCATCCGCTGAGCCCCCTTATGAAGTCCACTCCATGATGTCACCTGGAACCATAACTCACCCACCTCCCGGCACTGGGGCTGCACAGAGGTGCCCATAAATAACAGCCCGTGCTGGGGGCATGCCTGGGAGCAGCCCTGCACACGGAAAACCTTCCTGACATCAGAAAGGAAAGGAGAGGAATATACCCATGGGGTGGGGGGACCCAAAGTGGGGTTGGATGAACAAAAACTGCACAAAGCAAAGGGGACAGAAAACCCACTGATGCTGTTTGCAGCAGAACCTGCCCCGGAGAGTCCAGGGTAAGCCCTGGCTGCTTGGACATCCATTAAACCTCCCAGGGTTTGCTGCCTCCTCCAAGGAATCAGAACCGTGTGCTGAGCACTGGGGCTCCTGCTGCCCCAAAGGCTCTTTGCTGCCTGGGATTAAAGTGACTCAGCAACTGGGGCGGGTTCGTCCTTCAGTAGCACCCAACTGGTCCTGACTAAAATCTGCTCTGACTTTGGGGGGTGTTTTTGGGGGCCCATTTCCTGGTCAAGCTGCTGCTCACCCATCAAACTCCCCCAGAGCAGGTGTCCACGTCAGAGAGCACAAGGCCCCAGTGAAGGCACATCCCCACGCCTGAACCCGCCCTAATTGTTTCATTCTGTCTGATAACATGTGGTTTTGCCATATTTATAATCCAGTGCTATTAAAGGGAGAAAAAAGAGATCAACTCCAAATCCCTCCACCGCAGTTGGCTCTAATTGTCCTTGTCCCACCACTTCCCCCTTCTCCAGTGCTGCTTGTGGGCTGTCTTGGCAGCAGAGGCGAAGCTGGAATGAGCTGTTGAGATGGAGTTTATCCTTTGGTGGGATGGAGGACTGAGCACTGGGAAGGCTGGACTGTATCTGCTCAGGAGCAGAGCCTGAGGAGTGGCACCTTCCTGGCACACCTTCACCACTGTGGTGGAGCCACCCCACAGGGAAGGCACAGCCTTCCACGGGGAATTTCATCAGTTAATGCCCCTGGAGCTCTGGGATCGACTGGGCGGGTTCTGGCAGCTGGAAAATGCTCAGGCTGAGAGCAAAGGGCTGTTCTCACATCACCTGCGTTTCTTCCCTTCCAGTCATGGGTTTTCAGGGGTTGGGTCTGTGGTCCCAGGACACTTGTTGAACCACAAAGTCTCCTCCCTGTGATGGCTGTTGCCAGGAAAATAAACAAACAGCAAGACTCCAACAGCATCTGCAGGACATTCCCTGTCCCGAACCACACACAGGCAGAATAAATCCAGCTTTGGAGGGCAGGAGCAGATCCTGCTCTGTGTTGTGGGCCATGCTCCCAGTGCCTGGAGCCGTGCCACACATACAGTCAGTCCCACTGAAATGCCCTCGGGGACTGGGAATGCTGGTCAGGCATTCCTCAGTGGCTGGGAATCTGGCAGAGGATGGGATGCACCAGGGACTTGGTACTGAGCTGGAATTCATTGCCCTCTCTTCTCAACCCAGTAAATACAGAATGGAGGGGAGAGCGATGGTGTCTTTTCTCCTTTTTTTCCTCCCAAACTGAAATTAAAACCAGCCCAAAGCCCACCATGGTGGGTGCTTGGAGCAACGTGGGGCAGCTCAGGGGGGCTGCCCAGGCCCATGGGATGGACCTTTCTGCAGTGCCAAAGGATGTGTCTGTGAAAAGGGCTCTGCTGTGTGTCCCCAGGCCCCCACAGCCTTTCCAGGCTTCTCTTTCTCCTTTTTTATATTCCAAATTGCTCAAAGCTCTTGAAACCACTCCAGCAAAGCTTCCCTGTTATCAGTGGGATGGAAACAAGGGTTGTTGTCATGGCACCGCAGAATCCCCCTCCTTCTTAGATGGCTCCCAGGGGGCTCCAGCCCCCTGTACCCAGGCAAGGGCCTGGATCCCTCACCAGGGAGGGAGGGCCAGGTGTGTCCGTCTGCTCTTTGCCAGCCCTTGCTGCTCAGTGATGATGAGCCACCAGCAGCATTTGTGTTCCCTCACTGTGGGATGTGAGGGATCCCCAAGGAGCCTGGGGCAGGGTTGTGGGTGTCACCCCTCATCCCTCCCCCTCTCCTTGTCACCCCACTCCTGTCCCTTGCCACGTCCCCCCATGCCCCCCAGCTCCTCTGGGCACCATTGCCATGGCATTTCTGAGCCCTTCTGCAGCACTTCTGGGGCTTCTTGTTCCTGCTGCGCCCTGCGCCACCGGGAGGGTTTTCAGCGTGGATCAGCGTTACTTCGGTGCAGACAATGGGATTTAGCAAAATGATAATAAAAGGGAGGGAAGTGGCTCGTGTTTAACCTTTTGCAGGCAGCAGGATGCGGCAGGGCTGGCGTTGTCAGGGGGACCAGAGCAGAGCTGCCTCCATCCTGTGCCGGCTGCCCGTGCCGCCTGCCCGCCGGAGCTGTCAGCTCCCATTACAGCCCTGAATGGAGCCGGCCATCCTCCGGCACAAGGAGCCTTTATTCCTCTGGATGGGAACCAGGAGAAGTGGGAGAATGAGGCTCTGCGTGCTCTCAGACCCCCCAGCTGGGATGGTTTGGTGTCTGATTTTACAGGGAACCAGCGAGGGGGGCAGGGACCCCTGGATGGGGAACTGCTCTTCCTCCCTCACCTCACGGGAGCTCCTTGGGGCAGGAGGGATGGAGGCTTTGTCACCTGGTTCCTGCTGTTCCACGGCTCACTGCACAGAAACTCCAGCATGTAATGGTGCAGTCTGCATCCAGCCATCCCGGGGTGTGAGTGCTGGTGATGGATCCGGCCCCTCGGTCCCGTCCGCCTGGGACAGCACGACGTGACACCTGCACCATGTGCCGGGGGTGCCGAGCACACCACGGGCTGCTCTTGGCACGGCTCGGAGTGTGTCTGGGTTTATAGGGCTTGTGGTATCGGTTGTCGAGGAGTTCGTGCCTGATGTGAGGAAAAGGCTTCCTGGCAGCTGTGCTGCAGTGTGGAGTCTGCAACCTGAACGGGGGGGGGACCCATGGCTGGGGACTGTCCTGGCTGGGAGAGGTGGGAGAAGAGCTGCCTGAGGATGCTCCCCGTGGGAACACGTTGGGAAGCCACGTGTGAGCACGGCCCCCTGCAAGTAGCAGGATATTGTCAGATCAAAACGCCTTTGGGTGATCTACGGCTGGCCAAGGAATGATGGAAAACTCCTCACAAGCTATGCTTTAATTTTTCCCTTTCTGGAGAATTTTGGAAACATCTGTGCCTGCCTCTCATGTTACTTTTATTTTGGTGTCATCTTTGACTGCTGATCCACAGGAGTAATTGTGGTTCCTTTTCCCTCACCCCAGAATATGCTGAGTATCCGTGTCACTGTGTTCCTGGGAGTTCACACTTTATTTTTTTCTGGACTCTTGGATAAATACCATCCAGTCCTGGGGATTTACTCCACTTTCTCCAGCTGCTCCCTGATTTCCTCCTCAGAGACTCCCCCTGCTCCCACCCCATTAAGGTCACTCGCTGGTTTCCTCCACCCAACGCCTTTCGAATGGAAATGTTTCCCCTCATTGTCTTCCACAGCAAAGATCAAGAGGAAAAATGAGTTTCTCCTTGCTTTTCCACCTCCATAATTGCTCCCCTCTCCCCAGTAAGCAAACACGTGCCACAGCCCCACACAGCATCTCACACATGGAGTCCTTCAACACATTCCTTGTCCTGAGACACCATCGCTTCCACTGTGACCTTCTGGTCCATGAAGAAGCCGCTTTCCAATCCATGAAAAACTTTCCCATCTTACTTGAAGGGAGAATCTCGTTAGCACAACCTATCCCCGTGCCCAGGATGGATTCCTCTCCCCTCTGCCTTTCAGCCTGGCTCACCTACAGGCACAGGCCCCGTGGGTCCCACCGCCGTGTGCAGCTTTCACACCCAGCCCAGGAGCCCAGAGGGTCTCTGGGACGTTGTCACATCTCTCCTGCTCACGAGGACGTGTCAGGAGGGTGTTGCCTGAGATGCTCAGCACCCCCAGCCCTGCTGGGCTGGATCCAGGCCAGGTGCCTGAGCCTCCAACCCTTCATCTGCAGCTCAGCTCCCGTCTCGTGCCGGGTCCGTGCCAGCAAAACCCCACGGAATGCTATTTCCTGATGTTCTGCTTGTTAACAGTTGCCCACAAAGATTTAAAAGTCTCAGATGTGTGTCCAATCTGTTGGCTTTGGTAGAGTGATCAGAAGGGACCCAAAGGACTTGTGACTATCTTGAAATGTTATTAGAAGTTTGCCTGAATCACTGATATTTTGGAACAATAACCTTCCCGAAGCTCCAAGCCATTCCTCCACAAATTTGATTTAAAATAAAATTAAAATGTGATGGGTAGAATTTTCTGTGTGCTGGGGGGAGGATTTCTGCTGGAGCTCAGCGAGCAGAGGGTGTGGTGGAAAATGTACAGAATTATTTTAAGTGCAGCTTGTTCTCCTCTGTGTCCTTTTCCCCAGTCCCTCCTGGAACAGGAACTCTGTAACATTTGATCCTTTAGACAAACTTTCAAACCCATAATGTTCAAGTGGGTTTGAAATTAGGCAGAAAGAGTTTGTTCATCCCCAAGAATCACTGAAATGAATTAATAAGAGCTCCTTGTTTTACGCTGGGAATCCTAAGAAAAAATCAAGAAACAACTGGAGCCAAAAGAAAATGAGAACTAGCAGGTAAAGTGCTGCACTTGGACATGCCTGACTTGAGAATTTCCTGCCAGGGCAGCATGCCCAAGGACACTCTGCACTTGTCCCTGGCACTGCCCACCCCTGGTGCTCCTCGTCAGGAGATGAGCCCACAGACACACCGGCTGTTACCTTTTCTGAGCAAGGAAACGGGGAGAAAACTGGTAGCAGAGAATTTGCACAAATCATTAAGAGTGTCTGATAATTCTCCATGTGAAAGCCCAGCTGGGCTCAGCAGCTTTGCCAGCTCCATTTCCCTGATTTACAGCTGTCGTTGTCCCGTGAAACCTCCTGAGCAACCCTGGAGCCCCAGGAGCCTCAACTCAACCTCCACATTCCCTCCCAGTGAGGCCTCCAGGCCCTGCTGGGGGAACTGGGCAGAGACAGGAGGTGGCTCCTGGGGTGACCCCAGTGCTCTCAGTGCTGGGAAGGAACGGGAGCAGCCCCTCGTCCGCTCAGCTGTGGCCAAGGCCTGCACGTGGTGCTCACTGCAAGAGCTCTCTGCTCCTGCTCTTCCAGTATGTTTCAGTGGAAAAGGAGGAAATTCCACGCAGGAACAGGAGTTTGTGGGCTGGGGGGCTTCCAGGTCCTGCTCAAGGCAGAGGAAATGGTGGCAAACCCAGACCTGAGGAGGGCCTGGAGCTCTCAGATGGGGAATGGCTGGTCTGTCCTTGCTCACTTTTCCCAGATAACTGAGATTGTTCTCATTCCCATGTCCACTTTCCCGAGGTTGTGGGGACCCTTGTCACCCACATCTTCTCTTTTCCTGGGTGATGGGGGTCCCTCCTCTATGGAGGAGGTGGGGCACTCCCAGCTCCTGTTCCCCCCAGCCCCAAAGGTGTTCACTGAGCTCTGAGCTGGTGGGACCCACCCTCAGCCCTGGGTCCTCAGCTCCAGATGGCAGTGCCAGGTGCCAGCAGGGACAAGGCACAGAGATGCCACCAGCCACCCTGCCCTCCCCACCCCGCACTGGGGCTGCCCTCAACACATTCCTGGCAAGTTTTCCACGTGCACTTTGTGGGTTTATTTGCCAGGCAGCGTGAGGGAAGGACACCAGGCAGGTCCCCTCCGTTCAGGAGAGCGGCAGGAGCAGGCAGCAGCTCTGAGGAATGTTCTATATTGTTCTCTGGGACACCTGAGCCCCAGCTCGGTTTGTGAGCCCCGAGCTGAGGGGCAGGACAGCGGGAGCCAAGAAAACCCCTGCACAGAGAGGTCCTGGTGCACAGCCTGCCAAAATAATGTCACTTTATGGACCTTGGAGGGGACTCCAGGAGAGAGGTGATGGCTCTGGGAGTCCCTGCCAGAGCCACTCCTGCTGCCTGTGGCCCCACAGCTGCAGGACTTTGGGCAGAGGGGGAGGTCATCAAGCCCTTCCTCAAAACACAAATTTAAATGGATGTAATTATAAAGTGAAACCAATTTCATATTGAAAAGTCAGTGATTTTCTCTTGGACGAAATATTGAAATATCAAGGGAGGTAAAATAAAAAAAAAATGGTGGAACATGCTAGGTTTTGTTGTTGTGTTGTTTTGCTTTTCTTTCTTTTCAAATCCAGATTTTTCACCTCTCATAAGCTGTTTTTACATGTATTTGGCCAACTCCAGCTTCTGCAATACCCATTCCTAAGCTGTGGCCAAGCCTCTCAAACAGCACATCCTGCTGCATGGTTAACACCAGGGAAGCTTCTGGCCATCGGGAAAATGAGCAGAAAGCCTGGAAACACAGAGCTCCTAAACCACCTCACCCACCCACCCACCGGTGCCCTTTGAGCATCCTTTGTGTTTTCTGTGTCTAAACCCATCCCCAGCCCCTGCCCCGCGCTGCTGCTGCACTTTGGCTGCCTGATATCCCTCCGGGCTTCTTCTCCTTTGTTCACTCCTGGCCAAGAGGCAGAATGCATTAAAGCCACCGGGGTGCCAGTGATATTTCAGTCTCTTGGAGTGATTCTGCTCCAAACCAGGACACATTCACTCCCTCCTCATTCATTTTGGCCACTCCTGGGGATGTTCCTGGGGCCGGAGGGGGAAGGAGAGGGGCTGGCTGGGCTCTCAGCTCGTGGGGTCCCTGTGCTGAGCTGTGCCTTTGAGGGGTGTTGGGTGGGGAATGGGTGAGCCCTGGGTTCCCTGTGCCTTTGAGGGGTGTTGGGTGGGGAATGGGTGAGCCCTGGTGCTCCCAGGGATGAGTGAACAGCCAGATCTGTTGGAGGGGTGTCACTCCCCCTCACACTCAGGCAGCCCCCAGTGTCCTGCCGGCCCTTGGGGACCCCCCAATCCCACCACAGCAGGGACAGCACCCCATGGACAGCACCCCCCCAAACCCCAGTGACCGGGTGTCCCCTGCCCTCAGCAGCCCTGGGGGGGCTCGGACACTGCCAGTCCCCAAATAACCAGGGACAAGCCAAGCCCTGCCCGTGCTGGGGGACATTCCCCTCCCCTTTGCTTTGCTCTCAGTGCTCTGCACATGCTGCACTTTAATGAGGGAGAGTTGGGCTTTCTCCTCCCACATCCCATAAACTGCTAAATTTAGAAGCCTGGCATTTTCCACTGGAAATGACCTCCCAGGGCTGGCTGTGGCACAGCTCCCTGGTGCCTGAGCTCTCCCTCAGTCCATGGCAGCACTGGCTGCTCACCCCCACCTTGGGAATGTTTAAATCCTCCAAGGGAAAAGCCGCAGGGTGTGACTGGGTGACAGTGGCCCTGCCTGGAGTCCCAGAGCGGGACAGGGTTGCTGCACTCACTGAAGGACCAGGGGATGCTGAGGGGCAGGAGGAGGGTCCCAGTCCTCTCTTCACCCCCCTGGTGTCCAGCAGAGCTGATGGCAGCAGCTGCCTCTGCTCCCACCAAACACTGGATCTGCAGGCAATGTGATATTTATTCCTGATTTTTGCCCCTCCACTCTCCCCGGAGCTGATGATATATGAACAGTCCCGTGTTTCCATCCCTTGAAGCTGCTCCACCAACCCCATCCACTCCCCTCTCTCAGGGGTACCCCGGGGGTTTTCCTGGGGTCATGGGGCTACTTCTGGATTTCCTGGATTGTCTGAATTCCTTGTGCAAAGTTGCTACATTTCTTAAATTCTATTTTTGGATTAATGAACATTTGGTAACAATACGAAGCCTGTCTGTAGCCAGTGGGGTGACCTTCCTAATGTATTCCCCATGCCTCCTCTTCCCTGTGGGCCAAACTCCCCCCCAGGAAAGCCCTGGAGCCTTTCCCGACGTCACCCCAGGAGTGAAATCAGCTCCATGTCTGCCACAGCGAATTTTTTCTTGGTGCACAGGCACTTTCTCTTTTCCCCACCTGCCCTAGAGGGAGAGAGGAAGGAGGGAAAGCAGATGGAGGCAGAGCTGCAGACGTGAAGTGTGAGAAAGGCAACGGAGAGGAGGAAACATGAGCATCAGGAAATTCTTCCAAGCAGAGCGAGGTGTCAGACGGAGCGATTGCCTTCCCGGGAATGGGGACCAGGCCCGTGTCTTGGGGGAGAAAAGGGAGGTTCAGGTGAGAGCAGAGCCTGCCAGGCCCTGTGAGCAGCCTCTTGTCTCACTCCCTGGAGTAAAGGACAAGCCACAGGTTCAGCTCTCCAGGCCAGGAGAGCCTGGGCATCTTCCAGTGCCTAAAGGGGATCCAGGGGACCTGGAGAGGGACTGGAAAAGGGTCTGGAGAGACAGGACACAGGGAATGGATTCACAGTCACAGAGGGCAGGGAATTTCCAATTTTCCTGCCCAAGAGGGGTATTGGGATATTGGGAAGGAACTCCTCCTGTGAGGGCAGTGAGGCTCGGGCACAGGCTGCCCAGAGAAGGTGTCCCATCCCTGGAAGTGTCCCTGGCTGGTTTGGAGGGTGCTTGGAGCAACGTGGGGCAGTGGAAATGGGGAGTAATGAGACGAGCTTGAGGATCCCTTCCAATCCCTTTCTGGGATTCCACAATTCTGGGGCAGAGCCAGAGTCAGACTGTCCCTCCCCCCTGACCTGGTCCCAGTGTTTCCAGAGCCCCCAGGCCCAGCACAGCTTCCAGCAGGGCCTCTGATGCCAAGGGATGGAATTCCAGCCGTGCAGGGCTGGTGCTGTGGCATGGGCACATGTCCCTCTGCATGGGCTCTGCTGAGGTGGCACTTCCAGCCACCGCAGGGTCCCCCCAGCTCACACGCTGTGGGAGGAGCAGCTCCTGCTCTGATTCAAAACAGGGCAGAAAAAGTCCCCAGTGATATTTTTGCCTATTTCATCCCCAAATAATTCTGCCGAGAGAATTTTTGTGTGATTGGATTAAGTGTGGGGAACTCGTCCTCGCTGACAGATTGCACAGGCACCGAACCAAAATCATGGGGGTTTGTCAATAAATTTTCTTTTGTTGGGGGAAAAAATATGCAAATAGCAATTCAGGTTTTTGGCCAAAACAGATTTTTACAGGCCTGTTGCAGAGGATGGATTGTTCCCCATTAGTCCCACAAAAGCCACTGAAAACCGTTTTTTCCTCTAGTTTCATTTTATGGATAAGAACAACTTCTGCACAGCCTTTTTTTCCTGAAAGGGGAACATTTTTTAAGAGAAACCCATGTCTGAGGTAAGCAACGCCACGGCAGATCCGGTGATATATCCACTCTGAAAAGGAAGGGCTATTAAAGAGATAAGAGATTGGGAGAACATCCTCTCTGCGGCGTTAAATAGCGGAGGAGGGAGATAACTCGGCAGTCTGGTAAAGCCACCAAACATTATGGGAATAAAACTGTTAGAGGAATCAATTTTCCTCACTGCAGCGATTGTGTTTTCCTGAGTGTGATGTTTATCCCTTGGCTCCTTTCCCACAGCTCAGACACATCCAGCTCTCCCCGGGCCCCAGCCAGCGCTCACTGCAGAGCCTGGAGAGGCTTCGGCTCAGCCTGCAAAGGCAGAAGGACAAACCTCACCAAAAACCCACCATCCTTCACACAGGTCACCAGGGCAGGGCCAGCCTGGGCAGCAGGAGGAATTTCTCCCTGGAAAGGGTGGTCAGGCCTTGGCAGGGGCTGCCCAGGGAGGTTTGGAGTGCCCATCCCTGGAGGTGTCCAAGGAAGGACTGGCCATGTCCCTCAGTGCTCTGGGCTGGGGAACAAGGTGGGGATCGGTCACAGGTTGGACTCGATGGTCTGGGAGGACTTTTCCAACCTCAGTGATTCCATGGTTCTGCAATCCCATGAAGTTCACCCCTCCCATGGCTGCAGCACCTGCAGAGGCACCACCAACTCATCTCATCAGCTCAGGGAGGACCCAGCACCATGTGGCCAGTGCTGGCCACCCCAGCTAAGCCCTGTCCTGCTCTTCCCTGCACACAGTGTCCCACAGCGAAGCCCGGAGCGTTCCGAGCACGTCAGGACACCCCGAGCTCCCTGTGCCCCCCCAGCCCTCAGCCCCGAGCCCAGAGCCAGCTCTGCTGACAGTTATTTACAGAGCTGAGTGGGCCACATCCAGCTCCCTTGGATCAGCCCCCAAGCTCTAATGAGATTACCAAGTTTATTTTAGTTGAGAAAGACACCAATAAAAAGGATTTAAAAATCCCTCGGAGTCTCGCCATAGCCCAGAGCACCCGGCCAGTGGGAGAGCTCCTCCAGCTCCTCCGTTTGTTTTCCTTTTGGAGCCGCTGCCTCCTGCATTTCTGTGCATTAGCAGCCTCTTCCCAGGTTGACCCCATGTATTATGGATGTGCTAAAATCTTCATGTTCTGAATAGAAGCTGCATTATTCATGGCGCTGCTTAGAGTTTGTCTTTAAAAGCCCTGCAGCCTTTTAATGAAATGCTCCGATTTTAACATCAGCCAAGACCAGATATTTTTGTTTAAATTTTTTAAAATCCTCTCTGTGGATTTATCTCCCCTGTTCTCCCACTCTCTTTGAAGGCTCAAGGCCACTTGGAAGACGGGATGGTGGCGCAGCGGGACAGATGCAGATCAGCAGCGGGAGGTTTTGGGAAGGGCAGGACCTGCAGCCACCTGCCAAGGCTCCCGTGTCCCTTCCAGAGCCACCGGTGGGATCGGGGGCGCTGAACCCCCCCAGCTCCCCATGGAGATGGGCTCAGGGATGCGCTGAGTGCAGAGCACTGAGCCTCCTCCAGCCTTGGGCTGCGCTGGTGCTCCTGCAATGCTTCGGTTTGAGTGACACCGAGGTTTTCTGGGAACCTTTCTGTAAGGAGGGAGGGGGGGAAGGTGAAGAGAGCAGCATGGCTCAGGCCCTGGTGGGTGGAGTGGTGTTTAAGTGTGGAAGGGGCAGGCAATAGGTGGTGGGTGAGACAGAGGGGTTGGATGGTCCCCTCCACCGAACAGTTCCTGAGGCTGGCATGGGATGGAGCAGAGCCAGCCCTTCCTGGTCTGGGAGCGGGAAGGGAGCCCCAAAGGCTCTGCCTGGGCTGCAGGAGCTCAGCACAGAGCAGGCACAGCCCCGCCGCGGGCACAACCCCAGCCCCGTCCAAAGGGCTGCCTCTGCCTCCACCTGCAGTGAATTTGGCCTAATGACTTAAACACAGATCCTGTTTCCATGCAAACATCCCAAGTGTTCTGTCCCTGGTGGCAGGGAAACTCCCTAAATCAAAGCGGAGCAACCCGATAGCCGGGTGCGCAGTGCTGGGCTTTATTGATCACATCTGGGCTGCCAGGGCTGGGAAGGGGCTGCAATGGGACTGGGAAGGGGCTGGGAGGAGATTGGATGGGGCTGGAACAGGGCTGGGATGAAGCTTGGACATGTCTGGGACAGGGCTGGGATGGGGCTGGGACTGGGCTGAGCCATGGGCTGGATCCCTGAGGACACCCTCTGCTCCCCTGCTCAGAGCCCCAACACCAGCCCGGGGAGGACAGAAAAGCATCGCTGGAGCCTCTGGCAGCTTGAGCCTTTCCGAGCTCAGTGCCACGGATTCCTGTAGTTTCTCCAGTTCCCATGAGTTCCCCAGCACGTTGAATGTGCCTGTTACTGGTTTGTATGGTATTGTGCTAATTCCTCATTACCTCTGAGGCTTGGGTATAGAAAGGTTTGAGAAAAGCAAGAGCTTTGAGGCATTTCCCTTCCTCTCCCCTCCAAACGCTATTACACACTCATGTCCCCTGGGTGGGGGTGGTGACCCGGGCTCGGGGGGTCTGTGCCATGGCTGGGCACCTTCCCACAACTCCAGGCTCCTTCCCAGGCTGTCCCTGGTAACTCCAGGGCACTAATGGTGTGGGATGTACTGGTGATGGTGGGGTCCCACCTCCCTGACTGCCACCCCTCGGCCACTCTCTGGGTTTCCTCTCCATCAGGTTCAGCTGCACGAGAAGGTCTCGGGGCAGTGACAGGTTCTGGACACCAGTGGCCTCCCAGCACCTCGGGAGGAGGCAGGGGAAGGCAGGATGGGGGGCTGGGAGGAGACAGCAGGGCCAAGTGCCACCAGCCTGACAACTCAGCCCAGGCCAAGGTGCCACCTGTGGCTACAGCGCTGGCACAACAATGCCACCATGTCCCAGCCCATGGCCCCAGGGACCCTGGCAGGGCTCTGGCACTGTCAGAGTGCTCTGTGTGCTCCCCCTGCGCCCATCAGGCGGTGCAGCCCCTCGGGGAGGCATCAGTCATGCCCCACTTGGGAGACAGGACTCCTCCTGGCACATTGTTGTGTCTGTAAGCAGGTCACCTCCCGTTTCCATAAGATCACATTTCCAGGCCAGCGCTGCCCGCAGACCTGCCATTCATGCTCGATTGGAGAGCTGCTTCTGCCTGCAAAGAGCGTGCACAGGAGTGATGTCTTAATTCATTGCACATTCTTAAATAAAGGACAGGGAAAGAAAAGGAGCGGCTCAAGGTCAGCACTCATTGCTGACTGAGATTTCTTCAGCAGATTGTCTAAAATAGCCTGGAAAAAATAAATAAAAGCAAATTGATGGGCACGCTATATTGAGGTAATGGGGGGGTCAGGATGAAAGGAGAAGTGGCAGCTTGGTGTGAGAATAAAGCCTTTGCAAAAATATTCTCAATTGGTATTTAAATGCCTGACCTGAATGCTTAAATATATATATATATCTATAATTGCTGACTTGATCAGTGAAGATGCTGAAGCCATTTGTGCATGGCTAAAGCTGGGAGAATCCCTCAAAAATAATTTAATGATAAATCTCTCGAATTGTTGCTGAGGCTGACCAAATTAATTTGATATCAAAAGACAGACTCTCCATTACTTCCCTGAGCATTGGATCAGGACCCTGAATGCTTTTAGGAGGCTTTTATTTTGTTTGGTGTTCCACAGACATTGCTGTGAGTACTTTGGGAAGGTGTTAACTGGAACTGGTGGTGGAAGATGGATTTTGCAGGTGCAATAATACACTGGACCTTAATGTCCATCCCATCCCACCCCCTGCCCTGGGCAGGGACACCTCCCACTGTCCCAGGCTGCTCCAGCCTGGACTGGGACATTCCCAGGGATCCAGGGGCAGCCACAGCTTCTCTGGGCACCCTGTGCCAGGGCCTGCCCACCCTCACAGGGAAGGATTTCTTCCCAATACTCATTTCCCCCTTGTCCTGTCCCTCCGTCCCTTGTCCCCAGTCCCTCTCCAGCTCCCCTGGGGCCCCTTTAGGCTCTGGAAGGGGCTCCCAGGTCTCCCTGGATCCTTTTCTTTTCCAGGCTGAACATCCCCAGCCCTTCCAGCCTGTCTCCAGGGCAGAGATGTTTGTGCTGTTTTAATGACTTGCAATTCATATTTTTGGTCCTTAAAACAAACATTCTGAAAAAAGATCCACTTAAGAAATGTCACAACATTGCTGGGCTGGGCTGACGTTTTCCTGCAGGAATTGCAGCCCACAGCTGACTGCCCTGGGAAGGGGGACTGGGATAATGTCCTGGGGCTGGTTTGGTCCCAAAGCCCTGGCTCTGGGGTTCCAGCTGTGAGCAGAGCTGACCTGAGGGGATGCAGAAGGGGCCAGACATCCCTTGCAGCATCCTCGGAGGTGAATTCCCAGCTGGACATGTCGGCCCACGTCCCCTTGGTGCTGCTCTGGCTGTTCCAGCACAGGGCGAGGCCACAGGCACTGCCTGAGTTCCAAATGTCACAAACAGTGTCAGGAACAATCCCCGTGTGACAAACATTAACCATTGGCTGGGTGTTGGTGCTCAGATGTGACAGAGCAGAGGAGTCGGAGCTGCCTGGAGAGAAGGAGAAGTGCCAGGAGAGACGTGGTGCAACTGCCATGTTTGTGTCCAAACTAGAAACTTCTGCTCAAAAGGGAAATATGGCTGAAATAAATAAAGATGAGGTAAAATGCAGGCAGATGCCTCGGAGGATGTTTCACGCAGGCAGAGATGCCAGGCATGCTGACAGTTCCCTGGCATGGAGAGCCTCTGGAGCCACAACGCCTTCAGTGTCTGGGCAGAGAGATCCTGGGATGTGCCCAGCAGCTCCTGACCACTCAGTGCCATGGAAACCAGCGTGGAGGTGGCCTGTGACAGGGGGCTGAGTGCAGCTGCAGGGGAGGGGCTGCAAGGAGAGCTGAATCATGGAATCATTCCGGTTGGAAAAGACCTCCAAGATCATCAAGTCCAACCTGTGCCCGATGCCCACCTTGTCCCCCAGCCCATGACCAGTTGTGCCTTGGACGCCTCCAGGGACGGGGACTCCAGACCTCCCTGGGCAGCCCCTTCCAAGGCCTCACCAGCCTTTCCATGAGGAAATTCCTCCTGGTCACACAGGTGGAGGGGCTGCCCAACAGTCCCCATCACCCTGACCAGCCTCTCATGGGGGGACATTTAACACATTCCAGCAATGCAAGAGCCCAAAGCAGGGCTGGAGCTGCTCAGTCCCTCCTGCCAGGCTTCCCTGTGGTCCTGCCCCACCACTGCCTCCCTTCCCTGCAGCAGGATGGCAGTGCCCGCCAGCTCTCCCCGCGCTCTTGGAGCTGCAGTGCCGATATCACAAGATTAAAGGAAGCGGCAATTTCGAGTGCCCAGTTTGAGGCAGTGCATTTATTTGATGGTACTTGGCCTTTCACAGAACAACGTCTGTTCAAAGCCCAGCTCCTGATGGCTTCCCTCAGAGCCAGGCATGTTCAGTACTTCTGAAATCAGCTCCCATGATCTTGCATTTGAATATTTAAGGCACCAAGCTCACAGGAGACGAGATGTTCTGTTCACCAGTGAAAATCACGGCTGGGGAGACCAGGAGGCAGCATGGCCCAAGCTGGGGACCGTCCCCAAAGGAGTGCTCACATGCCTGAATCCCAAATCCCAAACCCATCCTTCCTTTTCCTGCTTCACAACATCCACCCTCATCAGGATGCAGCATTTTAATGGCACAGACAGGGCAAATCCTGGTAGGTGAAGTGTGAGCTGTCCTGGCTCAGGGCTCAGCACAAGGCCATGTTCTCCAGCCAGGAGGACACGAAAGGCACAAACCCATCCTCCCAGTTTGGAAGCTCCTGCTGTAAAGGGACCTCCAGAACAGCAAGAGCATCATAAAGAAACAACTGCCAGAATTCCACACATTTCCCTCCCGAGCTTCATTCCTGGGAACAGATTAAGCATTTTGGCTGGAGCTCCACAGAGTGATTTGCTCGAGGCAGACACCGGCACGGAAAATTTCATCTCAAACCATTCAAGTTTGGCAAAGCCAGGAGCAAGTGTAAACACGGCCCTGTAATGTGTGCAGAGGGATCAGCTCAGGAGCAGCACTGCACCCAGCACCCCATTTACTCATCTATTTCTGTAATTATTTGCTTAATCACAGAACACTTTTAATACTGTGGGCATAATTAATGTGTTATTAAGAGCCATGCAGGCCATAAACCTCCTCGTGTCATGAGCAGGATAATTTGCATTTGTGCTCATCTTTTCAGCCAAAGATCTTGAAGCACTTTGCTGAAGTAGAGATCATTAACCCCAGGTTACAGCTGGCGAGGCCCAGACTGAGGGGATGTGATGCCAGTTGCCTCTGTGAGGCTGATGTGATGTCCTTGTCTGGCAGATCAGCGGGATGTGCACAGGAACATGCACTGGAATGCACAATCAGGGAGTGCTGCTGCTCTGGGGACCCGAGGAGAGCTGAGCTCAACCACCTCCTCTCCGTGGATGGTGCCCCCTGCTCTGAACTGTGCCTGTCCCTGCCATGGAGGGGTGATGCTGGCAGTGCCCTGAGCAGGCAGAGGAGAAGGGTGGCATTGACATGGCCAGGAAAGGGCAGAGATGCCATGTCTGGAGGGATGTGTGGCTGGATGGAGCTCTGCCATCCCCGTGTCCTGCCTGGGCACACAGAGGGGTGGGCAGCACTGGAGGAGACCTGCAGATTCCACCCATGCAGGGGGCTGAGGGGATTCCATCTCAGGAGCCTCCATGACCACCAGGAACTTCAGAGGCGAGCCTAAAATACTTTGGTTTGGATTGGAATTGACTTGGGAGGATTTGAGAGAGCAAAGCTGCTGCACCCTGGTAGTTCCTGAGAGCACCTCTCAGCTCCAGGTGACCAAGCTGCTCCTGTGACCTGGCTCTGGCACAAGGAAACCAGTGATCCAGGGGACAGACCAGGTATTGTCCTGGCCCTTTTGTCTGCCCCAAGCTGCAGAGCAGCTTAACAGGCTTCTGCCCTTTCCCAGAGGGACAGAAGAAGAGCAGGGACACAGGCCCTGCCTGGCAGTTTGCTGCAGGAAGCCCCTGGAGCCTCCAGGACCAGAGCAGAGTGACCCTGACATGGAAATGAGAGCAGCATCCCCCCAGCACAGGGACAGCAGGACAGAGGGCCAACATCCCTCCTGAGTCTGAGCTGCAGGAAGTGCAGGACCTGCTCTGTCCCCCAGGCTCTGGGAAGTCGCCAGCAGCTCGGAGGATGCCTCACTGTAGGGCTGTTTACACAGGTGCTGCTTTGGAAAGCAAATATTACTGTTTATAAATATTTTGCAATCCATTTCCTGAAGAGCAGCAGAGCTGCTGGAGGTGGCCAAGCCCTGGCAGTGCTCAGTGAACACTCACTGCCAGCAGTGCCCAGTGCCCTGTGCTTGGCACATTGTCCCTACAAGCCCTGTTGTCCCCAGTGGGCTGGGGATGGAGCCAGGTGCAAACAGAGCAGCAAAACTCTCCCAGGCCCTGCCTTAAAAACCTGCTGGACAGAAAGGTACTTGCCCCTTTTAGGCCTTCCTGGGTAGAGACAGTCAGGGCTGCCTGGAAACAGCAAATCCTCAATTCCTCTTTGTGTGTCTTCTGTGATATCCAGGGGAGCTGAGCTTTGGGGTGCACTCTGATCTCAGGCTGTTCATCAAAATATTTAACAGAATCATAGAATCACATGATGGTATGGGCTGGGCGGGACCTTAAAGTTCATTTATCTCAATCCCCCTGCCACGGGCAGGGTCACCTTCCACTGTCCCAGGCTGCTCCAGCCTGGCCTTGGACACTCCCAGGGATCCAGGGGCAGCCACAGCTTCTCTGGGCACCCTGTGCCAGGTTTCTGCAAAGGGGAGGCAGAGGGGCAGAGGGGCAGAGGGAGGTGCCCCCATCCCAAGGCTCAGCCTCTCTGGGCCGTGCTGGGAGCTGTCTCAGGGCTGGGTTGTCTCCCTCAATCTGTCTGGTTTTGATCAGCCTTTCCGTCCCGGAGCTCAGAGACTTCCCCCGATGACAGTCTCGTCAGAACGATTACATTTCCACACGACTCCCTGGGTTTGACAGCTCCACATTTTCTGACAAAACCCAAACCAAAACAAGGCGCTCTTGGAAATTTCTCAACCAGCTGCAGCAAAATGCTGATGGGGTTGTACATATTTGGGTGAGAAGAGGAAGGGCCAACAACCATAAGCTTCCCCAGTTTGGTTCCTGGGGGTTGTGTTTCAGACAGACCTGACAGACCCAGGGCGAGGGGGTGACACAGTGTCCGTCACACCATGTGAGCACCACTCTGGGCAAAAAAAGGGGCAGTGGTGAGAATTTGGGGAGAAAAATTCGCAGTTCTGGGCACCAGAGTGTGTGGGGATGTGCACAGTGGGAACAGTGATGCAGCTCCAGCTCCTCAGTGTGGGCAGGAGGTACCAACTGGAGCTGCTCACTGGTGCCAGCACACACCCACCACTGGTGCCACCATGCAGGCTCAGAGAAATGGGCCAAGAAATGTCAGTTATTTGAACATTTCTTGGGGTTTTTTTGTATTTTTTCCTGTGTAACAGCAACCAGCTTACCTAAAATGTTAAGATCCTCAAGGCTGAGCTGTGTTGACTCCACTTTCCAATGGCCAGGACCCTCTTCTGCCCTTTTCTTTCCAGCCCTTCGTCTCCTCTGCTCTCACCTCTTGCACCCTTGGTCTGGAAAAAAGAGATTGGACTGAAAAAACCCCAAACCTGTTTGTGTATTAGTGATGCAGATGTTTTTCTGTTTTACAAGTTGTGTCATAAAGAGGAACAAACAAACCCCCTAATTTTCAGTTTGTTATGTATTTGGGTTAAAAAACCCTAGTGTTGATAAAACAAACAGTCCTTAGGTTTATTTTGCTTAAATACACCCCGCAAATATTTGTTTTCCTGTTTAACTACTCAGGCACGGGGATGAAAACAGGAAGATGGAGAGCAAGAGGAACTGAGTCCAGAACCTTCTCCAGAGCAGGGCTCTGCTTGGAGAACCTCCTTTGGCTGCTCCCATGAGACCCCAGCAATAAACAGGATCATGGAATCACAGGATGGTCTGAGCTGGAAGGGACCTGAACTCTCATCCTTTCCCACCTCCTGCCAGGGACACCTTCCACTACACCAGGCTGTCCCAAACCTCATCCAACCTCAGAGCTGCTGAGGGGATTCAGCCTGGGACCCAGAGCAGACCTGGTTACACCCCTTTCCTTGTTACCTTCCAGCCACGACCTGCNCCTTGTTCCCTTCCAGCCACGACCTGCCCCAGCACCTCTGAGCCCCTCCTGCCCCAGCACCTCTGAGCTCCCCCTGCCCCAGCACCTCTGAGCTCCCCCTGCCCCAGCACCTCTGAGCTCCCCCTGCCCCAGCTCTGGACCCTCTGCTGATGCAAAAACTCCTCTTCAGGTGCTCTGCCGACCCTATGTCCTAACCCTGCCACTCCCTGGGGAGCTGCCGATGCTGGCATGAGGTGCCAGCAAACAGGCAGAACCTGTGTGTGGAGCTTGGCTGCCTGGCTGGGAGTCGCTGGGAGTCACTGGGAGTCGCTGGGAGTCACTGGGAGTCACGCTGCAAGGCCCTCATNTCCCAAACCTCATCCAACCTCAGAGCTGCTGAGGGGATTCAGCCTGGGACCCAGAGCAGACCTGGTTACACCCCTTTCCTTGTTACCTTCCAGCCAGGACCTGCCCCAGCACCTCTGAGCTCCCCCTGCCCCAGCACCTCTGAGCTCCCCCTGCCCCAGCACCTCTGAGCTCCCCCTGCCCCAGCACCTCTGAGCTCCCCCTGCCCCAGCACCTCTGAGCTCCCCCTGCCCCAGCTCTGGACCCTCTGCTGATGCAAAAACTCCTCTTCAGGTGCTCTGCCGACCCTATGTCCTAACCCTGCCACTCCCTGGGGAGCTGCCGATGCTGGCATGAGGTGCCAGCAAACAGGCAGAACCTGTGTGTGGAGCTTGGCTGCCTGGCTGGGAGTCGCTGGGAGTCACTGGGAGTCGCTGGGAGTCACTGGGAGTCACGCTGCAAGGCCCTCATGACAAGCAGCTGCCCATAGACCCGGAGGAATTCACCCAAATGAGGAGATCCAGCACCTCCGGAGGGGTTCAAGTGCAGCAATTATCTCCCCGAGCACCCATGCCATGCCGTGCCATGCCGTGCCGTGCCATCCCACCCCGCACTGGGAATGCCCCGAGGCGCCGCTGCTCAGGGAGGGCTAATGAGCGGATTATTGCGGCATTTTAAACTTNAGGCCCTCATGACAAGCAGCTGCCCATAGACCCGGAGGAATTCACCCAAATGAGGAGATCCAGCACCTCCGGAGGGGTTCAAGTGCAGCAATTATCTCCCCGAGCACCCATGCCATGCCGTGCCATGCCGTGCCGTGCCATCCCACCCCGCACTGGGAATGCCCCGAGGCGCCGCTGCTCAGGGAGGGCTAATGAGCGGATTATTGCGGCATTTTAAACTTGGCTGTTTTGTAAATTGGGGTTATCCAGTGGAATGAAGAAGACTTTTAAAAAGGAACATCCCTTCGCCCTCTCCTCTCTCTGCAGTCCCCAGAAGAGCAGCACAGCCATGAATAGGGGTTAATTCTGCAAATTCTTCATCTCAAACGCTTCCCTCTCCATTAACATCAAGCCTCTCCCTCCGGCTCCCCTGTCCCAGGGGCGAGGAGCTGCGCTTTCCCCTGTGCCCACCTCCGAGCATTTCTGAACGGCCAGAAATCCAACCCAGCCCATCCTGTGATTCTGNCGGCTGTTTTGTAAATTGGGATTATCCAGTGGAATGATGAAGACTTTTAAAAAGGAAAAGCCCTTCGCCCTCTCCTCCCTCTCTGCAGTCCCCAGAAGAGCGGCACAGCCATGAGTAGGGGTTAATTCTGCAAATTCTTCATCTCAAACGCTTCCCTCTCCATTAACATCAAGCCTCTCCCTCCGGCTCCCCTGTCCCAGGGGCGAGGAGCTGCGCTTTCCCCTGTGCCCACCTCCGAGCATTTCTGAACGGCCAGAAATCCAACCCAGCCCATCCTGTGATTCTGTCCCTGTGCCCTTGGCCGCAGTGTCACAGCGGTGTCACAGGGGGTGGTGGCAGTGGGACACTCCAGGAGCCTTGGGCAGGGACATGGGCTTGCAGGGCAGCAGGGAAAAGCAGCCCAGTTGTGAGACGTGGGTGGGAGCCCCTTGCAAGAATCTTCCCAGACCCAAAATATTTTAATGAAATATTTCAGTTTTGATGAAGTGGCATTTTCTCTCCCAGCACATTCCCAGCCGGCATTAGCTGGAGGAGCCCAGCACTGGGAGCAAGTCCAGATGCCACAGCCCTCTGTCCCCCACACTGCTCCAACCTCCCCCAGCCGTGCAGAGGGCTTGGCTGGTCCCTTGCTGTCCCCAGGACCAGCCTGGAATGTGTCACCCACAGATTTCAAACCGTGCTGGGGCTGAGCTTTGGACAAAAGCCTCTGTCTGCTCCCAGAATCACCCCAAAGAGTTGGATTTCCCAGGGCCTTTAAACTGATATTCCAATGGTGCTTCCAGGGCAGAATTCTATAAACACCAAAGGTACCAGTGGGCCCAGTTGCCCCTTTCTGCTTCCAGTAATTCCTTCTCTGAAGGATTTTTAGTTCCTTCTGAACAGCACACAGAGCTGTGGCCCGGGATGACCATCAGCCCCAAGTGAACCTGACCATAAACCCAACGCCAAACTGGACAGTGGGGCTGGAACTCACCCCCCCTCGGAGCCCCATGGAGCAGCAGAAGGAAGGGGAAAGGCAGAAGATTCCTTCAGAAAGCTGTTTCTATTTTCCAGAGCATTGTTCCTGGGTAAGAAGCGAAACGTTTCCCCGGGGACTCAGCCCAGCTGAGATCCAGGCACATCGTTTTTACCATAATGGGATGTGCCTGCAGAGCCCTCGGCACAGAGTGGCTGCAGCCCCAAAACCCGGGCCTGTGGGGAAGGGAATGTCCCTTGGATTGGCCTTGCCCAGGACGGCCCAAATTTGCTTTGAGAAGCAGGTCCAGGGGCAGCCTGGGCTCTGCTGGGCTCCAGAGCTGGCACAGGCTGATTTTAATCAGATTTAAAGGCCACATAAAATGGGGTGGCATCCCTGTGCCCAGGCCTGGCCACACACTCTGCCCTCATTTTCCAGAGCCTTGTGTCTCCACTGGTGATGCTGCCTACGAGTCCTTAAAAATGTCACATCTTTCCTTTGCTTCTCTTCTGTCCAGCTGCTTCCCCGTGAGGAGGAGGGGAAAGCCACCGGTGTGCCCCCAACAGCCCTCCCTGATGTCTCTGTGCTCCCCTTGGTTCTGTCCCCCCCGTGCTGCCCAGCGCTGTGGGGGACAGGGTGGCCTTTGGCTGCCTTTCATCCACTCGGTGACATTCAGGCACGGCCATGAGGGGCAGGGAAGGATTTCCATTTGGAAGGATTTCCATTCTGAAGGATGCCAACGAGCCCCCAGGGACTTGCCATTAAAGAGAAGATGAGGAACGAGGGGAGAAGAAAAAAGGCAAGCCCAGCCCTCTCAGCTCTTTCTTCTCCCTTTTTTCCCTCCAAGTCAGAAGTCCCTAATTGGCCTGAGCTCTGTGGGTGTTGGGGGGGCCCCCCCGGACCACCGACCCTGCTCAGGACCCTGCAGCCCACCCTGGTGCATCAGCTGTGCACGGAGAGGCTGCAGTGGCTCATCCTCCCTCCCTGCTCCCAACAGAGACGCTGATTCCTGCAAAGATGTGACAGAAAAATGTGGAATAAATAATCGTAAAGATCTGAAAAATGGTGGGGGTTTTTTTCCTATGGTGGGAAATACATTTCAGGGAAGGGTGAAAAATAAATAAGAGGGAAAGGTTTTGAACTGATGGAGAAAACAGGGTCTTGTCAGAGGGTCCCGGAGAGACCCAGGTCCCCATTAATGGGGAAAGCAAATTGGAGGCTAATTGCTGGATTTGTGGAGGGGGGTTTGCACCAGATGAAACAGGATCTGGGTTATGATTCATGTGTTCTGTGCACCCAGTGACCATCAGGAGCAAAGCTGCTTTAGCAATCAGGCAGCAGCGCTTGGGGTGACAGGGATTTGGGGTCCGAGCAGTGCCCCAAATCCAGCAGCACACGGAGGGTGCGTGGGATGGATGGGTTGGGATGGGATCAATGGTATGGTATGGTATGGGATGGGATGGGATAATGGGATGGGATGGATGGGATGGGATGGATGGGATGGGATGGGATCAATGGGATGGGATGGGATGGATGGGGCAGCCAGCTCCTCCTCCCTCCCATGGAGAGGGATCATGGCCCATGCCCCTCCTGCACTAGGCTGGAACTCCTGATGGTCCTGCAGCTTTGCCCAGCACCTCCAGCCCATTGCCCCCAGTCCTCCCGGCACCACTTCCTGCCCTTTCTGGGGTTGGGGGGTGCTCATGGGTGCTGGCACCCGAAGCTGGATGAATTTCTTCACCACCAGACAGATGCTCCAAGTTGGCAGGGATGCCAGTGGGGGGATCACCTCCTCTGTCACTGCTGTGCCCCCACAGGGCTGGTGATGGAGAGGAGGACACAGGGACATGATGGAGGGGTCCTGCACACCCAGAGATCAACCCCACCAGGCATTTCCCAGCTCACATTCCAGGTTCTGGAGCAGCAGGACAGGGCCCTGCCAGCTGCGTGTGCTGCTGGTGCTGAACACCCCCACAGCCATCCAGGGAGAGCAGCAGTGCCACGCACGGAGCCTGGCACGGCTCTGGATTACACAGCAATGTGAAAATATTTTATGCATCAAAAATAATATTTTGGCAAGATCCTTCCCAGGCACTCGTAAGCGCTTCTCACGGCACAGGAGGTTGGATGCTCCAGGCCCCTGGGCTCGGGTGCTCTTTGTTCTTCTACAACCTGATGTAGGTGTTGCTGCAGAGAGAAGAATAAATAGGAAAATATGAAAAAATGCTCCATTTTCTCCTGCACCCACTCACTGTTTCTGTTCTTAAAATAATTGCGTCTGTGTTAAATGCTGACTAATTAATGTGCACATATTTAGAGGAGGATTAACATCAATAGTAATCAATGCAGATCTATTATGGCTAATTACGGATGTGGATCTATTGCACAGCTCCTAATCTTCTCTAAATATGGTTTTTATAATCACTTTGTTAGCAGGTATCTAAAGCAACGCAAAGAATTTGCAACACAAGTTAGATCCTGGCTCTGCTCCAGCTCAGGTAATTACACCCTGGTCTCGCTCAATCCCTCTGCAGTTCCCCTGGGAAGGTTTTTATTTTTAACTTCTTACCCCAGGATGTCGCTGAGGACCTTGTGCAGTGTCACACCCCAGAGCAGAGGGGGGATGTGGGATCTCTCCGGGGCCAACCCCAACTGCCTGTGCACGTTTAGTCCATCACCGCCCCAGATCAGGGTGTTATTGGTCCCCCCAGAACACCAACAAGGGCTTTGGAGTCTGGGGAAGGAGGCTGGTCAACAGTGAGGATCTGAGAGCTGTTGGAAGCACATCACCCTGTGTGTCTGGGCTCATCGCCACACCCACAGCTGCCACTGTCCTTGGGGACCCCAATCCTGCCGGTGCTCCAGCTCGTGGTGGCAATGACCCAGCCCAGCACCCAGCAGAGACCCCGGGAGTCCAGAGGGTTTGGTGCTCTCCAACACCAAAGGACCCAGAGGTGCAGGGGATGTTCAGCTGCTCGGGCACAGGGCTGTGGGAGGGAGCACTGGGAGCCCCACAGAGCATGGTGAGATGTGGGATCTGGGCTGGGGAGCTGTGGGAAGGGGCACTGGGAGCCCCACAGAGCATGGTGAGATGTGGGATCTGGGCTGGGGAGCTGTGGGAAGGGGCACTGGGAGCCCCACAGAGCATGGTGAGATGTGGGATCTGGGCTGGGAGCTGTGGGAAGGGGCACTGGGAGCCCCACAGAGCCCTGAGCGATGGGAGGTCCAGGCTGGGAGGAGGAAGGCCACGGTCCAGCAGCAGGAGCCTGGCAGTGGGGTGGGCAGCAGTTGCCTCCCACCTCTGCCCAGGCTGCCAAGCTGCTCCTGGGTCCTGCAAGCACCAACTTCCATTGCCTTTGTTTTTTCCCTTCTTTCTGAGCAATGGGAGGAGCAGGCTGGGGTGGGAGCTGTCACACACTGCGAATGGGAACGAGGTGGCAGCTGCACAAACCTCAGGCTGTCCGGGGGGCTCAGGAAGCAAAAAACAACATCCATGTTTCACTACATCCCCAATTACCCCGGGGTTAAGTTTGGCACTTCAGTAGTCAAAACAGCTTTCAAATGTCTCCTCAGGTTTGACCCCCCCTCCAAGAGCCGCGGCGAGGAGGAGGCGTAACCCAATCTGCTGCTCCAGATTATTTGGTGTCCGACCATGTAATTGAGATTAATCACTTCTTCCTCCGATGCCCAGAAATACTTTTCATGTCTGGAACACTTTTCTCCATTCTGAGACACTTGAACTTTGATACTTGTGGAGTGATGGAGGTGCAGAGGGAGAGGGCAAGGTGGGATCTGTCAGCCTGGGAGTGTCCTGGCGAGTGTCCTGTGCTGATGTACAAGATGAGACCCCACTCCTGCAGGAGCCTCCAGTGAGCAGCTTCCCTGGCTGCCTCTCACCATGTTGTGCCTCCTCATGCCACAGACCTGCCTGGGTCACTGACAAACCCGTCCCCCATGGCCTTCTCAGGCCCTGTGGTAGCACCAAGCCAGCTGTGGGTGGAGACATGAAATCTGGCAGCATTTCATTAATCTGGCAGCATTTCATTTAAACCTAAACCTGGTCTTAGCAGTGCTGGGTTAACAGCTGGGCTCGATGATCGTAAGGGTCTTTTCCAACCTAAACAATTCCATGGTTCAGTGAACCATCCCTGCCTGCTCCCACACAGGACACAGCACAATTCCAGCAGGCAGCTCTGGGGAGCTGAGGAACCCTCTCAGATGCTGGGTAGGGGTGGGAGCACAGCTCTGCAGATGTGTGGGTTTTTTTGTAATTCTCCAGCATTTGGTAACCTTGGTGTGCAATATCCTGAAGAGCTGCAGTGGTTTCCCAGCCTGGAAGAGCTGGGAATCTCCCTTTGGCCATCACAAGGAAGGTATGTGTGACCCTGCTGGCTTGTCCCTGCGTGTGGCTGTCGATGGGGCCGGTGGTTTTGGAGCCCTTCCAGCAGGAGGGGCAGAAGGGAAAGGTGCCCATCCCCAGGCAGTCCAGGATGAACATCCCAACCACAGCAGGAGTCACTGCAGGGACACAGTGCGTGTCCCAGGACACAGCTCAGCCCAGCCAGGCTGGGATGGTGAGGGGAGCAGGGGGGGTTCCTGTTCCAGAAGGTTCCTGGGGTGCTGGGAGTGCAGGATGTGCTGCTGGTACAGCCACGCGTGCAGGCTCTGCCTTCCCATTGTAACCTAAAGACCCGAAAATATTGTGTTCCAGCTGACAACTCATAAAAGCTGTCATGTCCTGTATCACAGCAAACATCTGCCAGTGGGATGGCTCCCAGCAGGATACACACTCCGACAGGAGTTCAAGGCCTTTTTTGGGGCTGCCTGTAGGAGAGCAGAGGGAGGAAGAGGAGCGTGTGTAAGGCAGGGCTTTGCCCACAGCCAGTGGTGCCCCTGAGGGTCTCTTGGCCAACTGTGCAGCAGGAGCAGCGTGGGCTGGAGCTGGTCAGAGCCCAGCCAGAGCAAAGGGCAGCANAGATGTGGGATCTGGGCTGGGGAGCTGTGGGAAGGGGCACTGGGAGCCCCACAGAGCATGGTGAGATGTGGGATCTGGGCTGGGAGCTGTGGGAAGGGGCACTGGGAGCCCCACAGAGCCCTGAGCGATGGGAGGTCCAGGCTGGGAGGAGGAAGGCCACGGTCCAGCAGCAGGAGCCTGGCAGTGGGGTGGGCAGCAGTTGCCTCCCACCTCTGCCCAGGCTGCCAAGCTGCTCCTGGGTCCTGCAAGCACCAACTTCCATTGCCTTTGTTTTTTCCCTTCTTTCTGAGCAATGGGAGGAGCAGGCTGGGGTGGGAGCTGTCACACACTGCGAATGGGAACGAGGTGGCAGCTGCACAAACCTCAGGCTGTCCGGGGGGCTCAGGAAGCAAAAAACAACATCCATGTTTCACTACATCCCCAATTACCCCGGGGTTAAGTTTGGCACTTCAGTAGTCAAAACAGCTTTCAAATGTCTCCTCAGGTTTGACCCCCCCTCCAAGAGCCGCGGCGAGGAGGAGGCGTAACCCAATCTGCTGCTCCAGATTATTTGGTGTCCGACCATGTAATTGAGATTAATCACTTCTTCCTCCGATGCCCAGAAATACTTTTCATGTCTGGAACACTTTTCCCCATTCTGAGACACTTGAACTTTGATACTTGTGGAGTGATGGAGGTGCAGAGGGAGAGGGCAAGGTGGGATCTGTCAGCCTGGGAGTGTCCTGGCGAGTGTCCTGTGCTGATGTACAGGATGAGACCCGACTCCTGCAGGAGCCTCCAGTGAGCAGCTTCCCTGGCTGCCTCTCACCATGTTGTGCCTCCTCATGCCACAGACCTGCCTGGGTCACTGACAAACCCGTCCCCCATGGCCTTCTCAGGCCCTGTGGTAGCACCAAGCCAGCTGTGGGTGGAGACATGAAATCTGGCAGCATTTCATTAATCTGGCAGCATTTCATTTAAACCTAAACCTGGTTTTAGCAGTGCTGGGTTAACAGCTGGGCTCGATGATCGTAAGGGTCTTTTCCAACCTAAACAATTCCATGGTTCAGTGAACCATCCCTGCCTGCTCCCACACAGGACACAGCACAATTCCAGCAGGCAGCTCTAGGGAGCTGAGGAACCCTCTCAGATGCTGGGTAGGGGTGGGAGCACAGCTCTGCAGATGTGTGTTTTGTCTTGTAATTCTCCAGCATTTGGTAATCTTGGTGTGCAATATCCTGAAGAGCTGCGGTGGTTTCCCAGCCTGGAAGAGCTGGGAATCTCCCTTTGGCCATCACAAGGAAGGTATGTGTGACCCTGCTGGCTTGTCCCTGCGTGTGGCTGTCGATGGGGCCGGTGGTTTTGGAGCCCTTCCAGCAGGAGGGGCAGAAGGGAAAGGTGCCCATCCCCAGGCAGTCCAGGATGAACATCCCAACCACAGCAGGAGTCACTGCAGGGACACAGTGCATGTCCCAGGACACAGCTCAGCCCAGCCAGGCTGGGATGGTGAGGGGAGCAGGGGGGGTTCCTGTTCCAGAAGGTTCCTGGGGTGCTGGGAGTGCAGGATGTGCTGCTGGTACAGCCACGCGTGCAGGCTCTGCCTTCCCATTGTAACCTAAAGACCCGAAAATATTGTGTTCCAGCTGACAACTCATAAAAGCTGTCGTGTCCTGTATCACAGCAAACATCTGCCAGTGGGATGGCTCCCAGCAGGATACACACTCCGACAGGAGTTCAAGGCCTTTTTTGGGGCTGCCTGTAGGAGAGCAGAGGGAGGAAGAGGAGCGTGTGTAAGGCAGGGCTTTGCCCCCAGCCAGGGGTGCCCCTGAGGGTCTCTTGGCCAACTGTGCAGCAGGAGCAGCGTGGGCTGGAGCTGGTCAGAGCCCAGCCAGAGCAAAGGGCAGCAGCATCCCGGGCGTGGGAGACTGGGACACCACTCCCAGGTAACTGGAGAAGGAGTCAGCCAAGCTGCTGCGAGACACGGCCTCAGGCAGCTCTCGGTTTATTGGTTCTGCTCTCAGGACGGGGGAAGTTTGCACTTCACTGGAGCCTCGGAGCCCATTCTTGGCACTGGCAGCTCTCGGCCCCCTCTGGCTGAGGGTGTGTTTATATGAGCAGGGCTCTGCAAACTCCAAGGGATGGGAGGGAGGGAGGGAGAGAAGGAGCCAGGGAAGGAGTTGCTCAGATCTGGGCCCTTCCACTTCATAAATAAGCACGGCTGAAGTGAAGAACTGCGTGTCCCTCTGTCCTCCCCAGCTGCCCTGCAGGACAGTCATGGCACTGGGGCACCAGGACAGGCAGCTGGGAGAGCAGGGCTGGTGACCAGGCAGGATGCTGCAGCACAGAGGTGACACAGTGGCTCTGTCCTGCTCCGGTGCCACAGTGGGCCTGCCCTGTCCCCAAAGAGCACAGCCATGGGACTCACAGCACAGCCCCGATGCAGTGAGGGGCAGCAGCCGCCAAGGAGAAAAACCCAGAGTGCCAGTGAGCAAGGGCAAGCCAGAGCAGAGCCGTGTGAGGCAGCACAGCAACTGTGTGCGAAGGAAATGAGTAAAGACCCTCCAGGACTCACTAATGGCTTCCACCGTGTGCCTCTGTCTCGTACGAGGTCTTCACTGAGCGAGTTTGGACACATCCCATTTCCCACAGACCCTCATTATCCTACTCGTGTTCACCACAGTTCTCCATAAATATTTTATGAGCATCCTCTTTGCAAGGCTTTCATTTGGATTTGCCCAGTGAAACTGTCTGCCTGGCAAGGAGAAGAGAAGAGAGGGGAAATGAATAACAAGAATGAACACGGAGAAGGGTGGGGGGAGTGGAGAAGCCTCTCTCTTTCCTCGATGACTGGGTTGTCTGCTCACAGGAGAGCAGCTGCATCCCTTCAGCAGGTCCTTGCAGAGGGTTATTTCCAGGATGGTGCCCAGCTGCCTCTCACGGGGGCACAGAGCTGAGCTGTGCCCAGCGCTCCCAGGGTGGGGGAAGAGAAGAGGCAGGAGAGGAGACAGCACCAGGGTCACGGAGACACATCCACATGCTGTGCCCTGCTGGCAGAGAGGGTTTCTGGCCCGGCAGATGGGAGTGTTTGAGCACATCTGGCACTGCACATGGCAGCAGAGCCCGAGCCCTGGGCATGCAGGGCAGCAGGTGTGCAGTGCCCAGGTGTGCCCTGACACAGCACCCTCTGGAAACCAAGCCCAGGAGGGGTTGGACAGTTTCCTTGGCCCCTCTGTAACTGGGAGGTGTCTCTAGTGAAGGAGGTAAAGCAACGTGGGTCTTCCAGAAAAGCACCATTATCCAGGACCCTTAGCAAACCCCACTGCCTTCCTGTGGCCTTGGAGGCTCGGCAGGAGTTGTTTGTTTCCCAGATTTGCCTCTGTAAGATGCTTTTCTGAGGTATGTGTTTCTGAGCAAGGAGCTGGACTTCCACCCCCCCCTTTGCAAAATGACCGTGTTTGCTGCTGAGGAATTTTTCCTGCCGAGGTACATTCCTAAATAAATAAATAAAGCAGTTAAATAATTTCCTGTCTAATTGCTAAGAGGACAAAACAAGTGACCTAATCAGCTTTCTGTGTCTCTCATTTTTGCCTAACTCTGACATTACTTGCCCCAGCTTGACAGTGCCATGGGGTGGAGTTGCCCCCGTTATCCCTGGAGCAGATGTGGGGAGCATCAGGCTCGTGGCCCCTGAGCTTTGCTTGGCTCATCTCAGTCCTATCCACCCTTACCTGGAGCTGCAGAGGCCACAGAGGGTCTCTGTGCATCCCAGTTCTCCCAGTGCAGGTGTTGGGATGCCAGCCAAGATGCTGGGGGGGGTTCCCCAAGTCCTGGCCAAGCTCAGGCTCTGGCCCAAGTCAGGACTGAGGAGCAGGAGCTGGCCCAGCACCACCACAGCCTTCCAGTCCCCCAGGAATTTATCAATTTAATCCTCCAGCCCCACCTTCCCTCCCCGACGCTGCCTCACCTCCAGCCCATTTGTCATTCCTGCCGCATCCACGGGCTGTTTGTGCCACAGGAGACGGGAAAACAAAGTCAGCTCTGGCCTCGGGGGACCTGGTGCTCTGCAAGGAGAGACAGGGCAGTGAGGGATGCCTTGAACAGCACTAACGTGGGGCTTCCACTGCCACCTCATCTGCCATGGATGTCACGACGGGAACACCAGTGAGAGCAGGTGGATGCAGAGGGGAGTGTCTGCCAGGGGTGGCCCTGGGCCACGCTCTGGGCGCCTGTACGACATGAGCAGGCAGCTCAGAGAGCAGGGACACGGTGACACGCTCCTGTGGTGACATTTCCCTCCCCTGCCGTGCTGGATGAGCTTCTCACGGCTGCTGCCTTGCTCATGAGCTTACACCTCACACCAAGATGAATTCCAGAGCAGGGACCATCCATCACCCCTGGTACCTGTATTTGTTTGAGATTGGTCTTACAGTGTTTTTGCTTCTGACAATTTGCTTTGCACTGGGGAGGGATGAGGAGGGGGATGAAGGAGTGGGGCCAGGCGGGGGGACCCATCTGTCACCCACATGGGTCCATCCGTCACCTGCACAGCCCCGCAAGGTGCAGGGGGAGGAAGGACCACAGAATCCCACAGTAGCCAGAGCTGGAAGGGACCCACAGGGATCATCGATGTCCAGCTCCTGGTCCTTCCTTCACAAGACACCCCAACAATCCCACCCTGTGCTCCTGCCTAGGCCCGAGGTGACCAGACCCTGAGCCCTCCCACCCCACTTCATCTTCCCTCCAAGGCACAACGGCTTGAGGCAGCTTTAGTCCTTTAGTCTTATCCTTAATAGGAGAAATTAAAGACTAAGGAGAGCTGCAAGCTGGAAAACAAATTCCCCAAAAGTAGGGCAGGCCACAAGGCTGAACCAAGCCAGTTGCAGCAGCGTCTTCTCTCTGACAAGTTCACATTTTTCCAGTGAAAAACAAAATTAAAGCAAACAAGTTGTGTTCGTTGGGATCTCGTTCTGGCTGTTGTGCGTGCCTCAGCCCCCCTCTGCGTGTGTGCCTGTGTGGAATCACTCCCTCCAACCCTCCTCCCCAGGGAAGCCAAAGTAAGGAAATAAAACCCTAAAATGTGTGTGTGTGTGATGGGGGGGGGGGGGTTTTATCATCGCTGTTCAGAAACTAAACAATTTCAGCTATGCGAGGATCCTCACAGAGGAAGGTAATTGAGATCACAGAGGCTTTTTCTCCACACAGGCATTTCCATCAGGAGGTTTTGATCCACCACTTTTAAGTATTTTATTTTTGAACATGTTTTTCCTATATAGAAAAAGTGTTCGCTCCAAATCAGTGTTTTTCCCCCCAAAATCCTCCTGCTCAGCCTGTTCCTGATGGTCAGGGATGTGCTAACCCAGTGGGTTTGGCTCAGCCTGTGCCACAGGGACAATGTCACCAATAAAGGTGGTGTCATGTGGCCCGTGACCCAGCTCTGGAGGAGAGGAGAGTGAGCTTGACCAAAAAAGGTGCAAATAAAGAACTTCTTGTTCAAGGACCCAGGCAAGGAAACCTCTGACCAGCTCCTGTTTAATAAATGGCCCCACTCACACCAGGCCCCTCGGGGTGATCCAGGCACTGAGGGGACACAGAGAGGTCTGGGAGCCTCCAGACTCCAGTAAACCCCCCACCCCAGGGAGCTCGTGGGTGCCCACCCTGTCCCTGCTCCCTCCATCCTCCCTTCTCCAGCGTGGATGAACACTGACCCACAGGGATGCACTCCCCCTTCCAGGGCTTGGCTGCCCCCCATCCCATCTCCCAGGTTGTCCTGCCCCAGTCCCCCACACCCCACTCCCCACTCTTGTGCTCTGTCTCAGAGCAGCAGCCCCAGGATGTGGGCAGAGATAAGGCCCTGCTCACGTTACCCGCCTGCCTTCCCACCACCTGATCCCATTAATTCTGCTTTATCCTGAGAGAAAAGAGAGCCTTCAGAACGTTTCCCCTGCTCTGCCTCTCCCCCTGTGCCCACTGCAGGGACCCCCCAGCCCTCCCACCTCCCCTTCCCCGAGCCCACGGGACGTCCCAGTTTGCAGCAATATGAGATACAGGAGGCTCTTTGAAAACGCTGCACGCTGGCAGCTTTCCCACCTCAGTTTCAAATCTCACTGGCTAATATTCTCCATATTCCTTTATGGAAACCAGAAATTCTGGCTTTTCGGAGGGCTCGGCCCAGCCTCGCTCACGGCCCAGCAGTGGCTGTGGGGATCCGGGTGCCAGCGGGCACAGGCCTGGCACCAGCCTTTGGACAAGGACACCGAGGACAGAGCTGGGCAAACCCCCTTTGACAATGACTTTGTTTGCCCCACAGTGCAGCTGCAGGTCAACCGTGACACACCCGCAACGACAACGATCTCGTACTCCCAGAAAAGGGGAAAAAATCAGATAAAACCGGCGAAGTTGGAGCATTTTGTTATGATGATTTTGGAGCAAAGCTTCCTGAAGTTTCGTGTTTTGCTCTGCAATGATGCTTTCAGGCAAAGTTTGTGTGTTTAACTCAAATCCACTTAAGAGGCTTAAAAAGGAAAAGCTTGGAGAGCACACGGAATGTTTGCTTGATGACTGAACAAAACGTTTTGGTTGACTTGAGGTGGCTTTTGGATTGGGGTTTTTGCAGTTGGTTTTTCATTTTGCTAAATGCAGGCTTGGGTTTTGTCAACGTCTCTCGAGTTTCCTGTTACCCCTGTGGAGAGATACGGTGCTGAGGGCTGGGAGAGCCACACACCTCAGTGGTTATTAAATTCATAGAGCCCCCAGAAGGGCCACGGGCCTGCAAGTAATCAGCTGTGCTCTCCAGCTCTCAGGAATTTCTGGACTAGGGCATGAGCGATTATCCTGTGTGGGCA
Organism: Pitta sordida; assembly: GCA_013390025.1. Lineage (NCBI taxonomy): Eukaryota > Metazoa > Chordata > Aves > Passeriformes > Pittidae > Pitta > Pitta sordida. Next base: position 524,513 of record WEKX01006241.1, read on the forward strand.
CCGTGCTGGGAAGTGCTCCAGTGGGGCAGAGTCTCCACCTTTAGGGTCCTCATGGAGAGGATGGCTTGGAAAACCTCAGCTGTAAATGTGGGGAAAACAGGTTTTCTCTGAGGACAGGAGTGAGGGAGAAACACAAACCTGCCCTAAGATGGTGATGGTGTTGCTGGCCAGACTGGTGAGCACCTCCCTACAGACACAGGAGGGTGGCACATGCTGCAGGGCGGGAAGGGGACATTTATATTTACATGTAACTCAAGACCATCAGGTCTGGAGCCCGAAGCTTTGGAGCAGCCAGAGTGGCAACAGAGAGTGGCAGGATCGTGTCCAGGGGCAGCAGGCACAGGGCAGCCCTGGGAAGGAGGGCCCGGGACTCTCCTCCAACAGGTGCGTGCGAAGGGAACGTCAGCTGAGCTCGGAAATGTTCCCTCCCAGCCCTCTGAAGCGCAACTGCCAGGCTTCCCGCTGCTCTTAATCTGTATCACATTGAGGAGCTAAATATATTCCCAGCCTAATGCAGCAGGGCCTTGCTGATCTGCCCTGGGTCCTTTGGACACACAGACCCGGCACAGGTTTGGCAGCGGAGCCAGCGGGTTCCTGTCCCCAAGAGGGGCAGGGGGGACTCAGCTCACCAAGACACGGCCGAGGATGAGCACCACTAATTGAAACAGAGCTGCAGTTGTCAGAGGGAATGAGCCGTGGGCTTCCTGCTGCCCTGACCTTGCCCTGTGCTGGTTGGGGAACAAATTGCATTTGTTAATTTACAAAACAATTCTCCCAGTCACTGGTGTGGCTCGGGTCCCAATCCTGGGGTGTTTTCAGGGAATCACTGAGTGGGCTGGGTTGGAAGGGATCTTAAGGATCATCCCTTCCTGCCTCTGCCATGGGCAGGGACATTTCTACTACAGCAGGTTGCTCCAAGTCCCATCCAGCCTGGCCCTGAACACCTGTAGGGACTGGGAAGGGCGTGCTGCGGGCACAGGCAGCTGCCCCCAACCCACTCATAGCTGACTTCATGCAGCAAAGCTGGGCAGAAAATGTCCTCCAGGGAACCTGGATGTAGGCTGGGAGCCACTTGTGGTGTGCAGGGGATTACTCTCCGTCCTTCCCTTTGGAGGAGAGCACAGCTCCCACATCCTGGGGAAACAAGAAGCCGGGGAGGGGGGGTGGCCAAGGTGCTGCCCTGTGCTCGGCCACCCGTAGCCAGCCAGTCCCATCTCCCACTCTCTGGGCCTGCATTAGCATTCCCCAAATCCTTTTAACACAGTGATCTGATAAGGGATCTGCCTGTATTGGATTTTTTTTCCCTGTGACACATAACCCAGCTGGCTGGGTGGCGGTTCAGGGAGGAATCAAACGTTCAGGAACAAATGAGTAAATCAAGTTACCATTTTACATCTCTTTAAGCTGTTTCCCTCTAAGAGCTCCCCAGATTTTATCTCAGGTAGCTTAATTCGAACAGGAGAGCCCAGGAGGGCCGGGGCTCCTCGGAGCTCCTTGGGCTTTCCAAGGGAAGGGCAGCCCCCACCAGGTGGGAGGAAGCTTTGCTTGGGGAAGAGGAAAGGAAGGGATAACTTATCCTGTCTTGTGGGAACGCTCAGGGAAGAGCCAGGAGCCCCTGAAGGAGGTGTGCAGAGGTGCTGGAGCAGAGCTGGGCACTGTGAGGAGGGGGCACTGCCCCCCTCAGCCCCCCCTGCCCGGCACACTCACCTTCACCAGCTCCTCCCACAGTGCCCTCCCTGCCAGGAGCGTTTGCTGGAGCCTTTTGTCTCCAGAGAGGCCACAGGGCAACATCCCCAGGTTTCACTTTCTCTGTGCCAATCCCCGGCTCCGTTGTTCCCTGGGACAGACGGCCTCGGAGCCCCACAGCCAGAACACCCGGGGATTTGTGCCTCGGGAGCACAAGTGGCACGTCCAGGCCAGAGCTGAGCCATCGCTGCCACTGCCTGAGCCCCTGGGGGCACAAGGCCACTCCTGGTGTCTTGTCCTGGGCTGCTCCATCCCAGGGGGAACCCTGGGCACGTCCCTCCATCCAGGATCACTGCTCGTACACTGGTCTGAGTGTGCAGAAAGACACTCCCCTGCCCTGGGCAGAGATGCCCATTCCAGGCAGCTCCATACTGGGAGAACTGGGCAGCTGCTGCTGAGCTTTGCCGTTTCCTTCTTAAGTGTTTCTGTACAGACACTCACCCAGATTTCCCCAACCTGAGAGATAATATCCTGAGGAATTTCTAGTCAGGCTTCATTGGCCATGACATTTCACTGCTCTTTCACAAATCCCTGATGTCTTCCTACCCCAAAACACAGCAGAAACAGAAAACAAATCAATCCACATAACAACAGCATGATCAGCTTTTGTCTGGCCCGGGAGAGGGGAGAGAGCAAGGGAGGAGAGGAGAGATGGAGTGATAGGGAGAGAAGGGAGAGAAAGTGCAGGGCTGAGGAGGGGCAGCATTTATGGACTCGTTGGAAACCATCAATCACTGTTAGTGCAAGAGGCTGTTTAGAGCGGGTGAGTATTGCATTCCAGCAGAATTTGATGAATAACAGGAGGAAAAACATTCCCATTGTGGAAGAATAAAAACAAGAGTTCCCTCTTCCCCCGTGCCAAACATCCCCGACCTGAGAGAAAGTCCTGGGAAAGGCTGAACGTGAGCCAGGGGATGCAGAGCAGCCTCACTGGGGGCTGCAGGAGGGCTGAGAGCGAGCCTGGCTGGAACCTGAACCACCTCACTTTCACAGCCCCAAACTCCATTTGAAGGCGGAGGGATGGGGAGTGGCTCCTTGTGCCTTAATGATCACCCAGCCCCTGTTAATTGGCAGCAACTGCAGTAAGTGTGCTCGGATAAGATCAGGCTCCCCCAGCCCGGCTCCTGCTCCTGCTGCCTGGGAGCCCCGTGATGCTGAACCTGCCATTCCACTGTCTGCGAGATGGTCAGGGCTGTCCTCCTGTCTCTGCTCTGAAGATCCAGACCCTAAAAGCAGAGCCCCTGGTGATGGAGATTGGCATTTGTTGCTTCCCCACGTCGCTCTCCAAAGCAGTCAGCAACAGCATCTCTCCTTAATTAGACAGGCTGGTAATGAGAGCCGAGGGCCCCAGAGGCTCGTCTGACATCAGCAGGTATTGCTGTCAAGCAGACACAGAAAAATGCACTGAAATCCAGCCAGAACGTCCCTGGAATTAAGGCATTTGTCCTAAAAATGCATGTGCTGATGCCTGGTCTGTGGTGTCCCTCAGTGGTGGGGAGAGAAGGGAGCACCTGGGCCCAGACTGATCCACCAGACATCAAACACTGGCACTGGGGGACTTGGGCTTGTGATGAAGAATTAATTTGGCATCAGCATAAATGTGAAAGGGAAAGGCTGGTGGAGCTCAGGTGACCTTTTCCTGAGGCGTGTGGGCTGTCGGGATGACGGATGGGACACCTGAGCACTGGCACAAAGGGGCAGCACTCGAAGGTCACCTCGGTTTGCTGAACAGGGGGCGGCTGCACTCTGGGGCCAGAGCCCAGGTCCACAAGGAACTGCAGGAGATGGGACTGAGGCGTCTGCCCCTCTGGCCCCATTTACCCACTTACCTTCCAGAAGACAGGCAGAGCAGCAGTGCCCTGCTCCACCCGGGTACACGGCCCCAGTGTGTCCCTGATGGCGACATGGGCATGGCACGAACATGTCATGACAACACGAACACATCCACGGTCATTCCCCATTGTCACAGAGCACCAGGCTCTGATCCAGGGTCCCACCTGCCTCCAGAGGTGCAGCTGCTCCTGCAGGAACAGGGTGGCCAGCTCAGAAGGTCTCCTTGAGGGCACCATTCCACTGAGGCATAACCAGCTGGAGAGTGGGCACAGGATTCCTGGCAAAGGGCCCACCAAGAGCCCGGAGTGCCGGGGGTGCTGCAAACAGGGTCCCCCCAGGGCCTGGTCCTGCATGTGCCCAGGATGTGTCCCTGGCATGTGGCAGCTCCGATGGGAGAATGACTCACAGGGACTCCACTGCGGGTGTGTTTCCTATTAGGGCCGTTAAAGTCTCCACAATTAGGAATGTAACTCAACCAGAGTGTGAATCCTTAATAGGAAACATCCCCCAGATGCACATGAGGGCCCCGAGGAAGATGCCAGGCGTGGAAGGGCCCGGGGCTGGTGTGCGAGAGCCGCCGGGATGGCTCCCACATGAGGAGGCATCAAAGGGGAGGCTGCAGGCCCGGGGTCTCCGTGGCCACTTCTGCCAACTTTGATCAGGGTTTGTCTTCTGACTCCGAAGCGTTTTTTTCACACTTGTTTCCCAAGTGTGAAGAGCCCAAAGCCATGTTGGAAACTCTGAGACTATTTCGGATTCCTTTGCAACAAAGCCAAGGCCAGGACAATGGGACTTTGATGTTATTGACATACTGGTTCAGAGTTTCCTTGTTTCCATTTCCCAGCACTAGGACAGAGCAGAGGGCTGCTGCTTTGCTCTGTGTAATTAGTTAATGTTTGTACAGTGCTGGGAGAATATAAAGTGCTCAGTAAGTGGAAAGCGTTATCCTTATTGCTCTGCCTGCCCATATCCACTGGCTGTGTTCGGTGGAGCTGCAAAAGCTTTGAAAGAAAAAGAAAATAAGGTCAAGTTTATTTTATTTCAATGTAAAATAAAATTTTAGTGCTGAGTAGAGGTAATGGACTGGCAGAGCTGGGGAGGAGGGAAGGGCCCTGCACAGCTCCAGGGCAGTGCAGACTGTGCCAGGCTGAGTCTCCTTGGCGTTGTCTCATCACTGTGTGTGTCAAGGCTGGCCTGCAAAAACCCTTCCCAGAGGCAGCAGAGCCCAGTTCAGCTCCTGGCCAGTCGTCCAGGGCACCCACTCACCTTGTGCACACATGGCAGCTACAGACAGGGCAGCTCCACGCAGGAGCAAAGCAGCCACTGCCAAGGAGAGCTGGGCTGGAAACCAGGATCCCAACAGTTCCACATCCCCCAGGGCAGCTCCCTGGGTGCTGCCAGCAGTGCCAGCCCATGGCACAGCATCCCAGAGACCAGGAAAACGTCCTCCTCTGGCAGCTCTCTGTCAGCACCCCATTCCCAGGTGCTGTGAGAGGGTGTTCTGAGAAGCTGAGGATGGGAAATGTCCTGTATTCAGTGCTGCCCCACAGCCCAGAGTGACACTGGGGGTGCTCCCAGCAAGGAGTGCTCCACTTGGGCCCCAGGGTTGGGGCTGCCTGAGTCTTCTCAGGCTGTTGTTCCCTTTTCCTTTCCCTCGAGTGATTTCCCCTCATTGTGATTCCTCTCCTTGCTGGTGATAAAACATTTGATGAGTTGCACTGAAGGCCCAGACTCAGCAGCCTACCCCAGCCCTCCCGCCCCTGCCTCTCCCCCACCAAATATGTTTGTATTTTTAACATTTTTAGGCAACAATCTTAAACCAAAGCAGATGTGACAATGAATATTTATCTGCAGCATCTCAGTATGGGATTTTCTCTTAAACTCGACAAAATAAACTGCTCAGGATACAGAACAACATTTCTCCTAATATACAATACACAAGGGGCAGAAGGGGAATTAGCAGATGAACTCAGCATTAAAGCCATTTAAAATCAAAAGAGCAGCAGCATTTACATGCGAGGAGAACAGTTGGTGCTTTCAGTGAGATCCCGGCGTGTTTTCTCTCTAATTCCTCCAGGCATGCAAACGCCAGACTGAAAGGTCACCGGGACAAGGGGCAGGTGGGCAGGGGCTCTGCTCCCAGGTGGGCAGGGGGCTCTGCTCCCAGGTGGGCAATGAATGAATAAAAACTGCTGAAACCTTTGGACGAACACTGGCAGCTCATCCCCCTGCCCTGCCAGACCCTGTGGATCTGCTGCTGGAGGCAGCACATTCTCCAGAGCTGGGGGGCACTGCCAACCTTGCCACGCTCTGCTCCAAGAGCCAGGCACGTTTCTCCAACCTGCTGCCTCTGACGCAAATCCAGAACAATATGTGGATTAAAAATAACAACCACAACACAAAAAGCTCAAGCCCTACATCAGAGAGCCCCACACACACATGACCCCCCCCCACAGCCAGTGGGTGTCTGGAGCACGGCTGGGAGGCTGGAGGGGGCAGCAGGGAGATCCTGAGGGTCGGTCCCATCCTGTGTCCAGGGCTGAGAGGCCAATAAGCTCCTCAGGCTCAGCTCTGCAGAGGGAGCAGCTCAGTGTGGCCAGGGAGAGATGTGCCATGGTCCCAGGTGAGCTGAGCCAGTGAGCACAGCCCCACACACTGGAATGTCGTGGTTCTCTTTGCTTGAGGAGCATCTGCCCTCCTCCTTCTCTCCCAGAGAGGGGTCTGTGTCTCCGGGTCCAGAGGGACCCCTAAATAATGAGTCAAAGGAACAAGGACTCCTCAGTCTGTGGAGTCAGAATGTGGAGCCAAGAAATTGCAGCTTGAGAGGCCCCAGCAGGTCCCGAGGGGATGGGCACAGCTGGTGGCCCTCAGAGTGTCAGCAGAGGGATGGCGATCCCAGAGGGAGTGTTTCCATGAAGAGAGCAGAGCACAGGCCAGCGGACAGCACGTGTCACCAGTGTGGGGAAGGGAGGGATTCCAAAGCATGGAGAGGCTCCCAGAGCCCGGCACCATCCCCTGCCCAAGCAGAGCCTGCTCAGCACCTCCTGCTCCTGTTCCTCCCAGCCAGCGCCGTGTCCCAGAGCGCTGCCAGCCCCCGAGTGCTGGGGGGACTCCCTCCTTGTGCTTCAATCCCGGAGCTTGGCCAGCTCCAGGCTCCCCACGTGCCTGCCCAGGACATGGGGGAGGAAGGGTTTGATTTCCTGAGCTGTGCCAAGGAGCCCCCGGGGTTGGGGGGGAGCAGGGTGACATCACCAGCCAGAGCTGCCCAACACCCCGGGGCAGGTTTGGTTCATTCCCCAGGCTCCCCCAGGGTGGCCCGATGTGATGCTGCAGCCACAGGGCATTGCTGTGGCATTGCTGTGGAAGGAAGCGAAGCATCCCTGGCACAGCTCGGGTTCAGTAGCGTGCACCGGGCACAGAGAGGCGGCGGGATCCTGTTTAGGTTTTCGGTTACTGTTTGTAAAATGTTTATTTTTCTTGCTGTTTCTATACTTGCCTTTTTAGAATCCAAATATTTGGAGAGCGGGGCAGCGGCGGCCCGGCCCAGCGCTGGGCTCGGCGTGTGCCAGGCATGTTGATGGGCCCCCGGCACCCCCTCCCCGCTCTCTGCCTAAAGATCAGACAGTATTGAAATGCGGTCTCCAGGGGTGGAGAGGGTGGTATGAGGCATTGAAAGAGCTGGGAGAGAGGAAAAAAAACCAGAGAAAAAGAAAAAAGAAAAGGAAGAAAAAAAAAAAGCAAAGCAGCGTATAAATGAATAAATAATAGTAATAAAAAAGATCATTGGGAAGCACAGGCATTCTTTATTGTGCATTAATGTGTTTTCTCAGCTGTTCTCTTGACTCTCCACCAGCTCTTGCAGTTCCTGTCCTCAGGACACTCTGCTGGGAGTGGTGGGTGCAGGAAGGTTTGTTCTGGCTGCCCCCGGAGCTGCTGGCACTCACTGCCTTGTGCAGGAGCACAGAGCCCCCCGTGCCCTTCGTGCCCATCACTGTCTCAGGGAGATCCTGCCTCCCTCTCCAGAACAGTCCCTCGGGTGGGGAGCGCCACAGGAGCTCTGTGTCTGTCCCCTCGCTGTCCCTCCCCAGTGTGGCCTCCCCCGGCTCTCCCCAGGTTCCTGAGCTGATGGTTTTTCCCCTCCCCATCTCCAGCAGCTCCCCGGGGCCGGTGGGACGTGAGTGGCAGGAGGCACGGGCTGTTATCTGGCAGCTGCCAGCCCTGTCACCACGCTGGGTGAGTGACGTGCCGCTTGAGCAGGGGGTGCTGCTGCTGCTATAGAAACACCCAACTTCTTCCAGGCACCTCCTTTCTTCTTCCTCTCTTGTCTCTTTCCCTTCAGACCCTCAAAGGCACTTCTGAATTCCCTGACGATGTAAAGGACAATCCAACGTGTTCCTGCCAAGGCACAGTGACAGGCTGTGCTCATCCACCCCCACCCTACGGAGGGGAAACTCCTGAGTCACAACCTGCGTTCCGGGGGCTGAGCCCTCTCCTGCTCGTGATGGGATCACAGGATTCCTCTCTCACGTTGGCACAGCTTCGTAACCTCATCGGCTGCTCCAGCAAAGCCCAGCAAAGCGCTCGGGTGGGTTTATTTTCCTGGCTGCCTGTCACCATCTGCTTATTTTCCTGAGCTTTCCCCCTGCAAACCCACTCGGACACCTGCAACTGCGCTGACGAGTTGACTTTAAAGCTGAGCTAACTCTGCAAATCCCTTCTGTGCGTGACTGTGGGGGGAGCAGGTGCTTCTCACTTCCCCACGGCTGCAGAGTCCCACGGGGGGAGGGCAGGATCCTTCTCATTCCTCATTTGCAAAGCAGAGACACCCATGTGGAAAACCAGCGTATCCTCCAGTCACGGAATCACAGACTGATTTGGGTTGGAGGGACCTTAGAGCCCCATGGGCAAGGACACCTCCTCCCATCCCAGCGTGCTCCAGCCTGGCCTTGGACACTCCCAGGGATGGGGCAGCCACAGCTCCCATGGGCAGCCTGAACTCCCCAGGTCCGATCTCACCCAGTATCACCGGGACAGATCCAGCACAGCCCTCCCAGACTCCCTGCCCTCACCGGGCTCAGCTGACAGCGGCCTGGGTGTGTGTCACTCTGGCCAGTCCCCAGGTACATTCTGCAAACTAAACCAGCTCAGTGTAAGATCCAAATAGACCATCATTAATGGAATTCCCTTCCCTTCCTTTCCCTTCCCTTCCCTTCCCTTCCCTTCCCTTCCCTTCCCTTCCCTTCCCTTCCCTTCCCTTCCCTTGCC